>JBBMOI010000006.1:1140000-1492500 GCA_038088405.1 Porites divaricata
TGATGATACAATCTACCATCTTCAACCTTCTGGTGCCTTTGTGATTGGTGGTCCCCAGGGAGATGCTGGTCTGACTGGAAGGAAGATCATTGTTGATACTTATGGCGGATGGGGTGCTCATGGTGGAGGCGCCTTCTCTGGAAAGGATTTCTCAAAGGTTGGTTTTAGTTACTGATGGTTACTGTGATCATACAGGTCTGCTACCACCATAAGATAACATTAAACGGTTTATCACCCCTGACTGTCAAGGTTCAATTAATACTGACAATTTAACAAATTAAAAAAAAACTAGCGTTTGCATGTTACCTGCAAAGACATGGCATGAAAGGATAGGATAGTGGTTTTGAGAAAGTTAAAGGTATGTTGTTTAACCCATTCGCCCCTGAACCGCCTGTAACCACCCGTGCGGATCCACGTTCTTTCTACGTCATCAGTTTTAACGGTCAAGGCCAACTTTGTCCGCTAACTTGTGCAGAGTGAAGAGATCTTTCAAACCATACCAGAATGAGCACAATTCAGTCAAGGGCACCGGAGAAAAAGGCAAAAAACCATGTAAGAATGACCTGTAAATCTCCATGAAAATCTTGTTCCATTGCCCACCTACCTTTCCTTTCACCTAATCCTAAGTTCCTAAAAGCTTTCCTAAAAACTCTTCTCACCAAAATGAAGCCTACTAAATGCCCAGCAAGGGAAAAAAAATGAGGCAAGAAAAGCGAAAAAAGAGGGAAGGAGAGAAAGCAGAAAGTAAAAGTCAAGACTGCTGTGTCACTTTTAAACCCAAAAACTGTACATGCCCGAACTTTGCAAGCTGATATTTTGCATCTGGATCAGGAGACCGTGAAGTGTACGACCTGTAAACGGGTTTGTGGTAAGTTTTAGCTCTTTATAGCGTGACAGTGGCCAGAAAACCACTCGACTAACTTCAAAACGCGTTTTTCGGCAAAATCTCCAGGAGCGAATGGGTTAAATTAAATCTTTGACTTAAATATTGAAGGGCTTCAGATTCTAAGAAAAATGCCACCTCTCAACCACTGTTTGTTTTTTTTTGTTGTTGTTGCTTTGTTTTCTATGCTAAGAATTAAGTTTCTTTTATTTTGCAGGTTGACCGATCTGGTGCATATGCTGCTCGTTGGATTGCTAAGTCTCTTGTAGCAGAAGGTTTGTGCCGTCGTGCTCTTGTCCAAGTCTCCTATGCTATTGGAATTGCTGAACCCTTGTCAATCACAGTGTTTTCTTATGGAACTAGCAAAAAGAGTGAAGATCAGCTCTTGAAGATTGTTAAAGATAACTTTGATCTTCGCCCTGGCATGATTGTAAAGTAAGTATTCATTTTTCCAGTTATCTTATTTATACTTAAGTTACAATTTGTTTAAGCCCATGAATGGTATCTTCATTTTGGTTTATACGCTCTGGGAAGTTAAAAGTAATCAAGTTTATCTGCTGAGCGAGTGAGATTTAAAGTTAATCAATTTTGTTTAAGCAGTTGTGTACAAAAACAAACATTTCATGGCTGTAATACCTCACACAACAATAATAATGATGATGATAATAATAATAATAATAATAATTCATTATCATTGTTGTGTGAGGTATGTTGACAGTAATAATCCTGCCCCACTTCTTGCAGACAGTTCTCGTCTTCAGACACTCTAGTCTCGGTTGGTCTTAACTTCTCCCTCTATAATACAAACACTGACTGTACGGCATAGGGCATGGATAACACTAAGGTCGGCCACTTAAAAGCATTTCTGGATTTTTAATTCATTGAGGTATCTCTTTTCATTTTTTTAGGGCACTGGACTTGAAAAAACCAGTCTACCAAGATACATGCGTTTATGGTCACTTCAAGCCTGGCTTCACATGGGAAGTCCCAAAGAAGCTTGTTTATTAAATAAGCTCTCCCATTGAAACACTTGGATTTCTGACCCTTGGAATGGTGAAGGAAGGTATAACTATCTGGAGCAGACAAGAATGATTCATACAAAAAATGATTCCTTCGCAAAGAACTGGAAGAAATACAGACTTGAAAAAGTATAATTGAATTTTTGAATTATGTAGCTTCAACACATTTATGAACTCTATTTTTGTTTTCTGAATCTGTAAAGAGGATTGAATGTATTTGTAAGAGCCATTCACACTGCTGTAAAAATGCAAGCTCATCTAGTAAGGTATCAAAAGAATGGAATGGACAAGTTTTAGAAGTGAAAAAGCAGTAGCACATCAAACTATATTGCAGAATATATAGACTGCCAGCAACTTGAATATTATTATATTGTTATTTATTCCTTAGGCCTCCTGAGCCTATGAATGTAGTTAAAGAAACGTTGACGTGTTTTGAAACATTGCAGTATTTCTTTCGCATTCTTTTAATAAGGTGTTGGTCTTGTTATTTCCTTAGGCCTCCTGAGCCTATGAATGTAGTCAAGAAACGTTGCTGTGTTTTTAAAACATTGCAATATTTCTTTCACATTCTTTCACCCAGGTACTAGTCATGGTATCTCCTTAGGCCTCCTCAAGCCTATGAATGCAGGTAAAGAAACGTTGCCGTGTTTAAATGCATTGCAATATTTCTTTTGCATTCTTTTGTTTGTTTTATTTTTTGTTTTGTTTGGTCCTAAAAATCATGTGAATGTTTTTTTAAAAATATTTTACCCAGTAATGATGCTGCAATAAAGAACAGTCATGGAGTTGTTTGTAAATCTTAAGTCTTGTCTTGTTATTTTAGATACAGTAAGAACCCTTATGTAAGGGGCTATGTTTTTTAAAGTCTGGTAAAAAAGGTTATTGTATTTTGAGGTAATTATTGGTAAAGGTTCTTGATCAGGTTCTCAATTTCTACGGAGGAGATACAGATGTTGACTTCCAGAAAAATAAAGAATCTCGAACTTGGCCCTTAAATTTACAGTATTTATTCATGATTAGCATTAGGTAATATCGGGTGATAGCCAGATTTGACACACAACGCATTATTCTCTTAATGGAACGATACTTGAACAGAATGCCATTAACCTTTTGGAACTGCTGAGAAAAACCAAAACTGCAGAGTGCCAGTTATAACTGAGAGAACACTGAAACAAAATATTGTGTTGGGATTCAGCATATCAAGAACGGGTGTCTAGAAAACTCAGACCTCGAAAACTCAGACCTCAGACCTCAGACCTCGAAAACTCAGACCTCGAAAACTCAGACCTCGAAAACTCAGACCTCGAAAACACAGACCTCGAAAACTCAGACCTCGAAAACTCAGTACACATTTGATGAAAACAGTCGCATAGCATGGCGCTTATTTTCCCTACAGTTTTTGACTACTGGCGTGCCGACTTTGCTTTCTTCTGACGTTTCATGTTTATCTATATCTATTGCTGGACTGGCAACAAGAGCAGGCAACAGTCAAACTGTTGATCTAGAATCTATGATTGCGTGATGAAATTTGTCAGTCTTTGAAATTTATTTCTTTGTTTTGAATAAAAGCAACATAAAATATATGGACTGAGTAGTTTTGGTGGTGTGAAGGAGATTGTTCGGAAGGCCCTGCAATTTTCTTTAAAAAAGAGAGAACGAGAGAAACAGAGAACGTAGAGGAAGTTTAGTATATCACACATCATCTTTATTTGCGACTACATCTGACCCACATCGGGTCTCAATGACTTGATACATCCGGAGTGGCAAATTGTGACACAGAGGCCGTGTTTTCACGAGCGGTTTTTCAGGTCGCTTAGCGAGTGACAACCGGAAATCTCGTGAAAACAGTTGCTCTTCCTACTCGCTTAAAGTTAAGCGAGTCGGCAAACTTCAATGCAATTCTCATTAAATTTAAGCCACCAAACCAGGTAGCTTAAGCGAGTCGGCGATTAATTTCCACCAATGGGAAGCAACTTGCGGTCATTCATCTGACAAGGCCCTCAAATCGGAAATACCGTACACGCGTTCCATTTCTGTTCCTCCTCAATTGCTCTTCTTGTTTCGGCTTCTCCTTTTGGGAACTTTATATAACCTTTAGCGGTCGTCAGAAGTGCTGAGCAAAATTCATCTTTTAATTTGAGCGCAGTGCATCTTCGAACTCCGAAAACAAGTCCCGTAGTTCGGTATGAGTTTCCTGTTGCAAGCCGCCACAAAGCAACTGCTACTCGCTTCTCCATCGGAATGGCACGTCTCAAATTGAGGCCTTTCCAGAACCCACGCAACTTTCCTTCTGCGGCATATTTTTCTCCGAGGATGATAAAAGTAAGCTTCCATTACTCTTCTCCTGCCTCTTAGTGCAAGCAATCTCAGCCTTTGCTGAAATCTGTTCCTTCGTCGAAAGAAAACTAAGCGCATATAAACCGTGATTAAAAGAAGAAGGACGAACAAGCGAGCTTCGTTTGCATATTATTCAAAATGATTAATTCGCGCGCGTGGTCTACTCAAATTACTGTAAGATGAAATTAAATCTTACTCGTGAAAACACCTATCATTTTTAAGTCGCTTAACGGAGTCTATAAACAAAACACCTTCAGGAATGTTAAGCGAGACAAGCGCTGTCGTGAAAACACAACCAGAAATTGTCATTTCACCACGGTTCTGAAAAAACAAACAAACACCAGTAAATGAACAGCAACAATAACGATGAAATTCATGAAATTGCAGTTATCAACACTTGAACGGCCGCTTTGCCCATTCTTCAGTCCTTTATCGATTAATTAGTTTGTTACTATTGAGTTATTACATTAGTGGGAAAACCATCGTCATGGAAGTAAAGTTGTTATTGTTTTACTACGTTATAAACAGGAAATAGACTACATCGAAAACATCGCGGCCCAATCCAATCTTAAATTACAGAGTATGCATGGAACAGAACCTCGATTTCAGGAAGTGAACGTTATGAAGAACACAATCCCCAAGCGTAAACGTAAAATTAACCTCGATATAACGAATAAATGTCAGCATGTGCTAAAATAAGAGCCAAACAGACTAACAAGGAAAAAGATTATGGGTACAGTATTTTTTTAGCAGTTTTGTTAGCCTGTTCTTGACTTTCTACTGCTGTTGCTATGTATAGCTCGGTAGTGAAATGTTCTTACAATAATTTTTCAGATCCGAAAATGCTGCGTTTTGTAAATAATTTTTTTTAATAGTAACTATACCTGGATATAATGAACATTTTGGTAGTTTTCCGGAATATTAAAAAAATGGAGGTGTTCTATATAACGAACCCTCGATATAACGAACAAATTTCCCAAGTCTCTCGGCACTTTCTTTATAAATCGAGGTTCCACCTATTTTTCTCATTTCCCCAGTCACGCGAAGAATCGCGTGACTAATTTTCCCGCACTTTTTTAGTCACGTGATACCGGCGCCTAGTGCTATGTGCTGTCAAGGTTAAGTTCGAACACTGGTTGTGACTGTTCTTTAGCGCTGTATTCTTGTTTTGAAACCTAACAGCTTATTACTGACCGACAAACAAGCCTGGGAGATTATTAGATAAACTGAACGATGTCACATCATCGGTTCGTAAATAGCAAGAATCACTGAGGTGATTTTTGCACCATTATAGATTTCATATATTTTATATATTTTTGTATTTTTATATAGTTTTGTTATCTCTAACGTATGATTTCAATCTCTACAAGCACTGCATGGGAATGTTCTAAGTTACAAGTTGTTGGGACCTCAAGTACAAGCAAAGTAATACTGCCTACTTACTAAGCATTTAAATGTCCTGCGATCAATCGTTATTTACGATTGCATTGCGCCGCGATGTTTTCGATGTAGTCCCGGCCATTTCCTGTTTATAACGTAGTCTTTACTTCCATGACGATGGTTTTCCCACCAATGTAATAACTCAATAGAAACAAACTAGTTAATCGATAAAGGACTGAAGAATGGGCAAAGCGGCCGTTCAAGTGTTGATAAACTGCAATTTCATGAATTTCATCGTTATTGTTGCTGTTCATTTACTGGTGTTTCCTTGTTTTTTTAAAACCGTGGTAAAATGACAATTTGTGTGTCACAATTTGCCACTCCGGATGTATCAAGTCATTGTGACCCGATGTGGGTCAGATGTAGTCGCAAATAAAGATGATGTGTGATATATTAAACTTCCTCTACGTTCTCTGTTTCTCTCGTTCTCTCTTTTTTAAAGAAAATTGCAGGGCCTTCCGAACGATCTCCTTCACACCACCAAAACTACTCAGTCCATATATTTTATGTTGCTTTTATTCAAAACAAAGAAATAAATTTCAAAGACTGACAAATTTCATCACGCAATCATAGATTCTAGATCAACAGTTTGACTATTGCCTGTTCTTGTTGCCAGTCCAGCAATAGATATAGATAAACATGAAACGTCAGAAGAAAGCAAAGTCGGCACGCCAGTAGTCAAAAATTGTAGGGAAAATAAGCGCCATGCGACTGTTTTCATCAAATGTGTACTGAGTTTTCGAGGTCTGAGTTTTCGAGGTCTGAGTTTTCGAGGTCTGTGTTTTCGAGGTCTGAGTTTTCGAGGTCTGAGGTCTGAGGTCTGAGTTTTCGAGGTCTGAGTTTTCTAGACACCCTATCAACAACAGCAAAACTTTATGGCAAGAATTTAACTTACAACATAATTAAACTGACCCGCAGGTAACAGCTGCTAATCTAGGTGGGACGGACGAGTAACGGGTTAACTTCTAATATCGTTACATAAACGCTGAGTAAACAAGGAATCAATAACTTAAGAACTTTCAGATCAAAATCAGTTGGAAGTTTTAAAGACTACATTGATAATGAATATTTAGCCTGTCCAATTTTTTGTATAATCATGATGTTTCTATATGGTCATTTTCTTTCACTAAAAATAATATCTTTTGCCTTCTTAGGTAGATTCTTAGTGCTTTGTTTATAAAAATTCACGGAGGTGGATGTTTGCGTGTTGTATGTATGTGGAGGTTTTTTGAAATAATTTCAAGATATTTAAAGGAGGCTTATTATCATCGATATCGTGCATTAAGTTGAGAAAAAATTTGCATTGGCAAAAAAAGGATTTGCATGCTTGTGTCTGTCAGCAAAATATATCATATGAAGGGCTCTTTTTAGAAGAATTAAAATTTTATTAAGATGCATCTGCCAAGAATGGCCTGAGGAAGCAAGAAAGGATGAATTATCAGCTGACAAATATTATTTAAAAGTATACATCGTGGTATGAAGTGGCATAGTTTGGCAATAGGGCCTTTTACTAATTTTAAGGGCATTATTATCAATATGGAATTTCCACAGTGTTTATGACGTGAAACTCCAAGATACATAATTATTTCATGTTACAGTAATCTTTTGATCCTATTTCTGACTATCAAATAAATACAATTTGGGTGAATATGTTGCTCTCTTCTCGTGGGGGTGGAATAAAACCCCCACCAGTACAGTACACGTATAAATTATTTTTAAAATATAATTTTTGGATTGGCAGCTAGTCCTCAAAGATGTGTTGGATATGGATGTTGGTTATAAAGCAAATTTCTAGTTCTGTTTTTCTATCTTATATTACACTCGTAAAGTTGGACTTACCAGTAATTTTTTCTTCATGCAATTTCACTGATGGAAACTTAATGCTGACCTTTATTGTTCACAATGGAACATGCAAACCTCCATAATGCAGAGGTCCATGAATTATTAAAAATATCTGTACTTTATACAGACCAGTTTTTGTTGTATGAATTATAGTAATGTTTAAATTTGTTAATACCATTTGGGACAGTATTTTCTTGTAAAGAGGCAAATTTCTGCCTGCTGGTTCTTAAACCACTAGGTTCTTGCAAGTCTTTACTGTAATTTAATACAGAAGCGGTTTTTCCAAGCTCTAGTGGCCAGTCAACAGACAGTGTCCTACCAGAATGGTGACTTGACCGGCCAAAAATTTCACTGACCAGTCATGTTGACTGATCATGCACCATCTCAGTTTTCTTTAGCAAACATGCAGTCAAATCCCCACCTGTAAATCTTAGTTTTTGTCTTGCTAAAAAAAAAACGTAAAAATTACACAAGGATTGGTTAACTTTTTCCAATAATTTGACTGGTCAGAAACAAGACTTCACCTAGCAAAAATTTCTTTGGCTAGTCATTGTGTCCAAAAACTATTTTGAGACCTGCTTTACAACTAGCAACTGAAAATATCACTTTTTAAAATTTATAGGGTTAAGTTTCCTTGTTGATGTGTGCATGATTTTCCCTTTCCTTTTGACTGCCTTCACCTGTGTCATCCACAATCTTGCTGATTTCACCTCCAAACCTTGTTTCTGCTCCAAGTTCTTCAAAGCTACTGATTTGGTGTTTGGTTTATTTTTCTATTAGGGGCTTTTTAATGAATTGAATACAATTTTTATATTAGGAATGAACGTTTATTCATTTGTCTCACGATAGAATCGCTTGGAGATATTGATCGCGACGTTTCGACTGCTAAAACTGCTAGTCTTCATCAGGCGATGAGGTCGATTGTTTACGTGTAGCTATTTATGCACGTTGGTTCGCTGTGATTGGTGTATTTTGATCCTTATTATTCCGATTAGCAGATGATGTTCCCTCATGGGTCCGCTTTGTAGTTGAACGGCTGAATGCTTTGTAGTTGAACGGCTTTTATATTTTAATAATATTAAAATCTTGTCATGAACGGATATTGTTCATCATGTGTATGAAGGGTTTTGTCTCTTGTTTGCCTCACAAATTGTAATGCACCCTGTAGGTCGGAAAAGTTCCCATTTCCCCCTCGATTATAACTGACTTAATACTACATACATACTAGGAGACTCCCACAACCTGAGTTTTCTTAGCATAATTGTAAAGAAATATTATTTTGATGATCAGTCAAAATTCTGCTTTAGCACATCTTTTGTTATTAATTGTTGTTTCAAAATAACTTTTCTACTGGCTGAAAAAAGTGACCATTAATCGCCCCCCTCCAATGGACACCAACTCTTAAGGTAATTTTTCCCTAATTTATACACAAAAATGGTTGTCACAGGTTGTCACAGTTTCCTCATAACAAAATTGCCCATCTGCAAATTAAGAAATATTTTACCCTTACTAGCTTTTTTTTAGTGCTTTAGGGTACCAAATAAGTAGAATTAAGTAATTTGAATACTCATTTCATTTTGTTTGACATTACTTTTGTTCCAAATTGCAGAGACTAAGTCATTCAGTTACTGTCTTGCGCATTTGAATATATTTATATAGATATTTGCGCCTTATAAGTTTTGAAATTATATTATTATAATTATGATTATCAATAGTTTCTTCAACAAACACGATTACGGTACACTTGTTAAAATTCATGTTTTATTTCAGAGAGCTTTTGAGAATTAAAATACTACACAAAATAACATGTTAATTGATTTTTAAAAGATCTGTGTTAAAAACTATGCAGTATTATTTGTTTGAATTGTTTGCCCTGTATATAAAAACTTTAAGACACTCAAAATGGAAAAGTATTTAACAATGGAAAGGTCAGTGGAAATCAAATAATTTTCTGACCCAAACTTTAACCTTTTTACAGTACTTAATTACTTTTGGTTATTAATAATTTATTATTCTATTATTAATATTTTAGGGTTAAAAACTAGAGTTACTTTATAGTAAAAAATTCAATGAGAGTACCAAATCAGACAACTTAGTATGTGACAGTGTACACACAAACATTAGTTTTGCCCATTAAATAATGCAATAGTCATCAGCAATGTAGTCCCCTGCACACTTAAATGAATGTGAAGGACAGTGTCCCCAAAGTTATATTCAGGGACTGCTATTAAAACGATGCCAGTTGGTTAACTGTTGGTAACCTATAATTGACCTCTTGGCTGTTTTTTCCTTTCTTAATGGGGCGGGGGGGGGGGGGGGAGAATGGGGGCTGGGTGGGTACATAGGGTGGTTTTCTTCAAGATCACCAAAACTTAAACATAAAAAGGTATTAATTGCTGTAACTTTGCAGTGACATTTTATTTTGTTTTTGGCACCTCTTTTTGCAAAGCTTAAAATTTATTGATTGCAAGAGAGAAAACATGTATTACACACAACTGAGAAGTGATTCATACAGTACTCAGTAAGATAATGGTGAACGAGGTAGAGGCACATCTGAGATCTATTACATACATTCCAGCACAGATAATGCCTGAGGGAAGCAACATTTTAATTAATGCTTCATACACATGTTTATAGTGGTGGAAATGATGCCAAGGAAAATAAAAATGCAAAACCAAACACAGTTATTATAAAAACACTGAAGTTAAAAAGTGAAATAGCTGCTCTTGTTTTATTAGTCTGGTGAAATGCAATAATAATGTGAGGAAGTGTGTAAGAACATGAACACAAAGCTACCTATGTAACACTATGTACAAAATAGATCAAATATTATCTCTATCTAGTATTAGCAGTAGCACTCTATACTCAAATTTCTATTCTGTTGCAGCTATTACATGTAAATTAGAGAAGTGGTCAAAAAAAGGGAACTAAATGAGGACCCACCTGGACTAGGGGAGAAAGTCTTCACAAGACACTATGAGCTTGATGGATAAAAAATTTACTTATTATAGCCCGAAAATTAAGCCTGGTTCACACTCAAATGCAAGAGCAATAAAATACACAAGTGAACAACATCAACACATTCAAATGCAAATGCAACGCAAGTGCGAACACACTGTCATGGCTTGCATTATTTTGCGCTTGCATTTGCATTTCACACATGTAAGCCAAGGTAATGACAATGATAAAAAAAACCCAGGTTCTACTGGTTCCATGGTCCAGTGAAGTTGAAAGCAAGATAGCATCTTCCATTTTAGAAGAGAAACTGACAAAGAGTGTGTAAGAAAACATGCGGTGCTTTATGACAAAACACCATGTAGACAAATTGAAGAAAACTCTTGCCTGAAAAGATGTGGCAAAAGATATAAAACCAAAAACCCACAGATTTCCGCAACAGAAAATATAAACAGTAAATACACCGAGATTTAATACAGAAATGAATTTCAAACTTTTTACAAGAAAAACGTACATTTTCTGTTGCATTAAATACTTGGCAATTTTTTTGTCCCTAAAGCGCTCTATACAAAAGCCCTGAAAGGTAGACTTAACTGTGAATAAGAACTAATCTTCTGTGTAAATGAAGCCTGCATTTTCAGGCAAACCGCACAAAGACATTTTAATCTCACCCTTTTTGATCCCTCAGTGATAAACAGGGTGTGTGTGTGTTTTTTTCTTTTGGGGGGGGGGGGGGGGGGCTATTGTAATGAGATAGCTTCTTTTTGCAGTATAAAGGGAGGTACCAAAACAAAACAAAACAAAACAAAAAGGTGCAGAGAGTCCTATCTAGGTGCAATATTAATTTTGACCACTTCCCTAAGTAAAAAAGCCCCCTAATTTTTTCTTCTTTTTCTTTTTTGTTATGTCTGCAAAATAACACTGTTGATAGATCAATGAATTAATAAATGTTACACTATATTGTTTCATGTCAACTATTTTTTAGTAGCAATTTGGGTCTTCTTTTCTCAGTTATGTGTTATGTTTGGTTTGCCTTACAATTTTGTGAATAATTTTCTTTATTTTTTAAAATAATATACATGGAAAATAAAGATAAAACTGATGGTCTAGGAGTTACTTGATATTCACATTCACCCAAAAGAAAAATGGTATCCTTTAGGTGTGGAGAAAACTTCAATTTATAGGGATAACAATAAGTGTTTAAATAAACATGCATGAGAGAGCTGGGAGGTTGCAAAAGTCTATGAATCAAAAATACCAACATTCAACAAGATCCCAAGAGTTAGGGGAAAAAATGAATTGTCGTTAAGAATAAAGCAACACTAAAATTAAAATTAATCACACTATTATGTTGCTCTTACAGTCAAAGCAGGTCAAGCGTACCCCCCAAGATTCTATTAATGAATTGATTATTTGAAAAATGAATCCGTTAGTCGTTCCTGTAACTGGTGTCAAATTCAAAACAGCATTTCTGCACGCATAATGAGCAGTGAATATTTTACGAGAACTTCTCTGTATTTGGTCAGATTGAAAATCTTTGAATGGATTAAGTTTCTTTGAAAATCAGGAAAACGGAGCTGGTAGAAATTTCACAACTGCCTCACGTGTGAATTCACGGCTCATTCCACATGCAAGAATGCAGAGATCAATCTGAAATCTACAACTAGCAACCGATTCAACTTTTGAATAATAAATTCATTCATGCATTCTTGGGGGGTACGCTTGACCTGGTTTGACTGTAATAACTGCTGATGTTGAAGGCCGGTAACTAGAACGGAAGAATTACTTTAAGGGTTTGTTGTTTGATGCATCAAGCCCCCTTTTTAGTCAGTGAAAGAATTTCTCCCAAATTGCAGCATGAACACCTTGTCAATATTTTGGCTAAAAAAAGTCAAAAGTTTACAAAGCAACTAGTAGGGCTGGCAAATGGAATCTAAAATACTTTGGGTCTCAGAAACCTTTCATCTGACCTTTAAGTCTCAAATGAGAGTCTCAAAATCCTGTGCAAACAAGGTTTTGCAAGATCTTGGATTTTACCATTCACCAGCCCTAACTATTCAAATTCACAAAATGATTTAAGGATTTCAGCAAAAATATTATACATGAATCTGTGAATTTGGTTTCTGCTAATAAAACATGGGCAGATAATACATACACTAATCTAGGAAACACTTTATCCCGCCAAAGCCTCCCCAATAATAAGTACTCTACATAAAAATAGCCTGCTCTTAGCAAATGTGACTTGGTTACTTGACGCTTTATCAGAGTGAAGCCGAGCTTCTTTGAAAAAGACTTAAACAACTAAACCATTTTTTAGCAGTGTGCATACCATCCCTGTAAACAGATGCATGCTGACACCAGACTGTGTGGATAACAATAGCCACCTTTCGATTGAACTACGAGTGCGAGACTGAGGATGAAAATGAGTTTTCAAAACAAGTTTGCGTCCCTTAGCACTTTTCACCCTTATCCCCAAGTCCCTTTGTCATGGTCAATGGGAAAAAGGGGCTAAAATGGTCTCTCTTGTACTTGTAGTCAAATCTAACATTGCTTACTGTGCCACAAGGAAGGCAGAGTTATACTTTATCCTTGTTTGTGAGCTTTTCTATAAGTTCCTGAAGAGGAGCAAGCTCCCTTTTGTCAACTAAGCTGAACTCTTGAACAAAAAACATAAAGTGTTTGAAAGATGTGTTGAGGTGTGCTTCCTCTCCGAGGCCAACTATATGCAGGAAATGTTGATGGTATATGTGGGCATACACTCTAAACAGTCGTTTGAGGATTGTCTTGGCAATAGACAGGAAATTCTTTGGAAAGGGAACACCTGAAATATTCAAAAGAGAAAGACATGTACACCTTATTAATTTTAGAGTTTTGATAGCATTGACAATGCAAGGTGTCCAAACGTAGTCAATTATTGATAAAAATCGGTAGCAATCGAGTGATTTTTATCGATTGATAATGGAAATTGGTGAAAATCGATAACTAAATTGCTGTGTCAAATCGATATAAAGATTTCCCCAGATAGATATTCATTGTTTTCCGTTAAAAATTAATAAAAATCACTTGATTGCTGAAGACTTTTATTGATTTAGATTTTTATATACACTCGGCCACATTGCTGCCAAAAAAACTATCAAATTATCCAACGGAAAATAATTATTTTCAGCCTGTGGTGGGAGCATGCCTTTTTTTTCTTCTTTGCTGCAAAACTACCAAGAAATACATCAGCAAAGCTCACCTATTTTTGATGGGAAGAGAGTCTCATCATCCAGTTGATCTTGGACCCAAGTCATTAGATAATCAATATATTTTGGTGCAGAGCATTTTATGGGCTTCTTGATTGTTGTCCCATCTGCCCAATGGTATTCATACCTAACACAAAAAAAATCTGAATGTCAGCTTACTCTTAATAATATTACATATAGCATAAAACTAAAATTCAAGACACTTTTTTAACAGAGCACTGCCATTAGAGTGATTTTACTTGAACTGTGAAACAGATACTGACAAATAGTGCAAACTAGCAAGAAGTAAACAAAAGAAGACAATAGAATTAGTGCATAATAGTGCATAGCATCCTACTTCCTATTTCACGGGTTTAGTAAAACCACTCAAAGACAAAAACATATGTAGACTACACTGTAACGTGACATTACTAAATATCACAGTATGAAGTGGAAGATAAAGTCAAATGCAAGGCAAAAGAGACAAGTACAGATGGCAAAAGAAAAATCAACACTTGTGAACAACTTCCATTTTCATTTTTCTACAATTGTTTTGGTGAGCTTACACTACAGGGCAGCAAAAAGAGGATGGCAAAAAAGTTTGTGTGTGACTTGCATGTTTTGTCACAATCTTCACTTAATATTACCGTGTTCTGTTCTTTCACAGAAAAAATCTGTTGAAATTTTTGAGAAACGAATATAGTTAGTACACTTGTCACACAAGGTTTTGCCATCTTCTGTCCTCTAACACTCCATTTTGCAAGGAGGAGGACATTGGGGTTTACAGTATTGTGGTACTTAGCTTTTCCTTAAGCGGTATTTTGGTAAATTAAATTTTTATGTGCAGTATTGAGGTATCACCTAGACCTGTGGTATACAGTTTTTCATCCTTTTGGCTGACGGTATTCGGTGAAAGAATTTAACTTGCACCCACCTGTCTAAAACAGGTCAATGCAATATGCAACACAATTTCATAGTAAGCTATACCAGTTACTAAAGGTTAATATTTTAAGTCTTTAGTCAACACAGTGAATGATTACTCCATTTCTGATAGTTTCTCTACATTGTACAATGGGGTTGTTGATGCATCCAATGATCAGGCTTCCAACCTGGGTACCAAAAAATTTGAGGTCTTCTCACATTTTCTCACAATGGCAGGGGTTTATTTGTGGTGCATACATGCTTTTTTAAGTTACTGATCATAAAGGAGTTATTGGTACTTTGTTGATTTTCTGCACATTATTTCGGTATTTGACAGTTTTTCTTACAGTATTGGGTACCCCCTAATGTCCCCCTCCCTAAGTTTACTATAGCCAGCGACATGCCAATGAGATCTGAGCTTCATTTCATGGTGTTAAAATTTTCATGGTAATATAATGGTAATGTAATGAATAGGTGAAGAGCTCTACTAAAAGCTAACCGCTTAAGCACAAAAAGGAAAAGAACTAAAAAAAGATCCAGCAAAAAAAAATTCAACAAGGGACAGAGACGCCAGAGCCAGGCTGCAAAAAGACATGTCCAACCGGAGCACCACTCTAGCTGGACAAACCAGAACTGTCTTCAGACTTACTTTATGGGGACCAATACTTTTTTAATTACTAATAACTTAACTCTTCAGTTTCAAAATGATAGTCTTTCAATGCAATCGGTCCAGTCACAAGTCAAGTCTTGAGAATCGAGTCTCGAGTTTGGAGGCGAGAAATATAATGAACTTATTTGAAGAGCACACACTTTAAACACACAAGAGGAGACAAAACACAATAATTTACTACAATTATCCAGTCATTATTGTAAAACACTTTGACTGGGTTGGAAATGACAAGGGTACTACAAAGAAGACATTTGTATCTGATAATCATTACAAACATCTTTTATTTGGTACTGTTGCTTTGATTTTTCCCCTTATTCTAATACAGGTCATGGGCACGACCAGGCTGGGTTGCCTCTACCCAATACCATTCACTTTTGAGCTATCTTGGATGTAAATATGTTTGTATCTATGTATGTATATCACAGAATTTGCCTTGATTTCAAGTATGGCCCTTGAAATTCAGGCTCTTTTGTTTGTCGTCAATCAATTCAGAAAGGAAACGTTATTTATGAACACCAAACCATCGATAAAGTGAGATGCGAAAAACTTAATCTCAGTTTAGTGTGGGACAAGTTTTTGGTAAGATACGAGTGCTAGCAAAGTATAGAAATCAATGTAAATTATAAAGTTTATTCAGGTTTCACTACAGTGCATGGTTTTTCAGGGGTTTATATTTTTACACATTTTCAAGCATGTTACGTCGCCTGTTATCTGAAAGCTTTAATAAGCTTTGAACTCCAGTGGTAATTTAAGCTGTTTCATTATTTTGTATCGCATATCAACAGCCTCTGGTCATTGAACACGGATTGAATATTTGATTGAATAACAAGACCTTGTGCATGACTGCATACCCGCATTACTTGTGTCACACATTTAATACTGTATGTATCATTGCCGGCGAATAAAATATAAATGTCTTTTCTCGCTCCTTACCATTCGCCGGATAATTGTATCTAAGCAACTGCGAATAAAATCGTTGACTTGAATAATTATTATACAAGTCTTGTTTACTGTGTTGTTCAATCAAGTTTTCATGACCTGCAGTGAAAGGAATTCACCTACATATGGAAGCGGTTTCCCCCACACTCCCTAGCCAACAGCTACTGCTAGTTAAAAACTTATTCAAACTATATGAAATGTAATAAGCTTTACTCGCAGCACTTCGCTTTCTAGAAACTACTAGTTTTGGAAGGGATCACTAATTAAGGTATATGTGCGAGGAACCAGAGTACTTTGAAGCCATAAATTTAATTGTACAATATTTAATTAGGGCTCAATACAACTCAGAACAGCACAGTAGAACCCATTTACTATAACCCTATGGAAGGTTTACTTACTTTGGGCCGGCAGACATGACAGGACATGACTCTGCCGAGCAGAACTCTGTTATTGTACCGTACAACATGTTGATTTGATTAAAGAAGTCCACAGCTGAAAAGAACAACAAAGACTGAATATTTAAACTTACTTCTCTTTTTATAAACGGTTTCAGAGTCAACTCCATATGTTCTGTATAACGTAGTTTGAACGTTCGTGAAAAGAAAAAAGGAAATAAAAATTATTCAATGCAGACCTCGATGCCCTCACAAAGTCAGACTTAATGAAGGATAATTGCTCGAGTTCTACGTTATGACCTGTAAAATGAAAGTATACTTTCATCCTCATTTAATTGAGCTTAAAGTAAGCTTAAGCTTAAATGACCATATCGACAAATTCTGTTGAACGAGTATCCCAGTGGTATTGGTCGTTTACAAAATTTCCCAGTTGTAACTAATGTACTTATAGAAACTAGAACAGCAAGAAGATTTTCTTCATAGAGGAAAGACAGCGTTCAAACGTACTATTTACGGCGACCCATTCGTTCAAATCTTCTCCCTCGGGGAGCATGACCGCCAATCGTAAGTTACCACTACCAAGAGTTGCAGCCGCTTGTTTCATCAAATCATACTGATGTGTTCCTTCTGGAATGTTCTTCTTGGGTTTGAAAGTCTTCGTAGAACGGCCACCGCTGAAAGAGAAAGAAAAAAGGAAGCAAAATTACACTTTGACTTGAGCATACTACTTTCCGTCAACTCGGCAGTCAGTGATCGAACCGCCGCTGCTGTGAAATAAATTTAGTAGTATCTGTTAAAATATAGCTTAACCCTTTATGAATGATCAAAGAAAGGGCACAACTTACAATAGGAAGCTCATCTTGACTTCGGAACACTCTAAAATCTGTAATGTTGTGTTCGCGCAATGAATCTTTCAGATCATCAATATGGCGGCCTGAATGACTACCTCGTTCTGGCGCTTCCTTGATGAGCATCATCATTACGTCATTGGTGATGAATACGCCAAGTCTAACTAAGGGCCTGTCTACCCGTTTCAAACGTCGTGCTACTCAATTGATCGAAATAAATTCGACTTCAACAAGGCACTAGCACGACGTTTGAAACCAAGTCGTGCTACTGCCGTGTAGCACGGCAAGCCTTGCCGTGCTACTTGGTAGTAGATCGACTTGTTTCAAACGTCGTGCCATCGCCGTGCCGAACTCAATTGATAAACTACAAATGCGTTAGAATACATTTAAAAGTTTGCTGAACCGTTTCTTTATTATTGTGTTTTGTCTTCGACAACAGCCGTTCTATTCGACTGAATTAAATTCGACGTCTGAAACCAAGTCGTGCTAGGGTCGTGCTGCAGTCGAGCAACAGTCGAGCCAGCTTAGCACGGCAGTAACACGACGTTTGAAACAGGCCTAAAAAACAACATTTTCTGCTCCTGCCGCAAACAAAAGCTTTTGTGACATTCTTTCGTTCGGAGAGGCTTTGGTCGTTGTCTCGTTTTGGGCGTACCTACATGATGTGATGCTATCCGGATGTTATTATTATTGCTCTTTTTGGCTTTTATTTTATGAGCTTTTGCCTAACTAGGACGACCACTCTGACGCCTGGCGGGGCGTGTTTGGTGTTTGGTAATGTCCCCCAATGTCCCCGCCCAGTCCTTCCCTTATCGAGTTCACAAAAAGTTTGAAAAAAAAAAAAAAAAAACTCGGTATGATTTAGGCACAACCACGTAAAACCTAGCTTAAAATGATCTATAATTTAATTCCAAGGGTCCACTTGTAAAGTTATAGCGAACTAATAACGTATTGAAAGTACACTAAACCTGTACAAACTCCAAGGTTTTTGTCAAAAAACGACTCGAAGTTTAGAAAATTTAAGTGTACTGACTAAATTACTCAAATAAGACCTTTTTGAATCGATCAGCGGACTTGATATTTTGCAAAATAACTATTCTTCTTTCTGACGTTTTGTAAGGAAATGTATGAAAAGTTGGCCCGCCCAGGGTAGCTCGAGTCGGGCGATCCTTCTACTCGGGAAAACGTTTCTCCGTATAAAAGGGGGCATAAGGCACACCCTCCATTTTGTACAGAGGGTGGAGAAGGAAACTCCTAGTTAAGGCTCACCTGGGATGTTTAAAGGCACAGGTTCACGGTTAAGGGCATGCTTACTAATTAAAATACTTTTTACCAATTTATTTTTAATTCTATCGGTTAATAACCCCACTCACATGTATCTCAGTGATCTCAGAGTGTATTTCAAGCTACAAGTAGCTAGAAGTGTATTTCAGTGTAAAATGAAGTAGGATGGAGGTGTACTAAAATCGCAGAAACAATTAGTAGATTATGCCAACACGACCAACGTTGAATTTATTGTTGACCCGAGGGTTTTATTCCATGGTTGATAATTTACGGCTATTTGCAAATATTTAAGTTGATCAAGTGTAAACGACTGCCAGGGGAGTGTGCAGATTGGTTCCGTGACAACATTATCATATTGCTTGCATAATTATACGACACAGCGATACAGCAGGTCCGAGCAGAAAAACAGCATTTTGACGAAGGAGCATGCGCTCAACCGTGAACCTGTCCCTTTTAAATTCTTATTGAAAAACGTCCACGCTTCATGGACTGTCATCTAAAACAATCTTATTACGCTGAAGTTGTAGCAGGTCAGCCGGATGGTTGTTTACATACCTGGTTCTCCACCTGCCATTTTGTGCTCCGCGCGCGCCTTCAAGGCATCGCCGCTCAGTGGTTAGTGGTGCGTCCTACAAAACCGCCATTGCCACGCAGACTACGAACGAGGTAGCGTCTACCTTCTAGTCTTGAACATTAAATAGGGGCATTCTGGTTGTTTATTAGAGTAGCCGAACAAAACGTGTCGTTCCGACTAAAGCATGGTTTTTCTTTTCTGAGTAAGGTTTCACGTAAGAAGCACAACACATAAAGAGAGAGAATGGAAAGGCTAGCCTCCACCCTCCATTGCATGACAGGCATTTGAAAAGAAAGGACAAAGGGGGAATTAAAAGAAAATGTAGTACGAGTTCAGCTTCCTCGAGCGCCTATCACGCGCCTTTATTTCCCTCCCAAACGGCAGGTTTTAATTTAGGCAAGGACAGGGAAGAAATCAGTGAAACAAAACATGTGCATTAAAAAACTGATTGCCTCTTTTTACAAGACACTTTACCTTGATAAATATCACATTTGATTTTATTCAGTTATTAGAGTCAAACGAAACATCTCATCCAAACCTAGGCACTAAAATTAGCGTTACGTTCTAAATCACTACACAGCTAACAAGACAACTGTACATTTTAAAAGTCAATCTCGCTCTAAGATTAAAAACTAACTTGTTCCTTGCATTCACTTTGACAAGATAAAACTCCACAGCAAAGCAATATTCTAATTCAAACAGCACAGTATGCAAGGTAGTGGTATTCAGAACTGTGAGAGAAATTAACTTCAGACTTTCTCTTGGATAATATTAAGGCTACTAGTTAATAACTTCAAGTGGTAGTCAACATGAAATAGGCTTATATGTATCATACTATTTGTTTGCACAGTAGCTGCCACTTGTACTAACCCCTCCTGCATGAACAGAAAGTTTGCAGAAATCATAATGAAATATCCACCCTGCAAGTGCCTATAATTTGGGGTTTGTTGTGGCTGAAGTGGAGGTGTCACACCAACCTCGTTCCCAGGTTCTCTCTCTCTCTCGTTCCGTAGGGACGGGTAGGAGAGAACCCTGGGAACGAGGTTGGTGTCATACAAACACTGACAATTTGTGCTACATCAATATGCAGTACAAAAGGGTAGTTCCTGACTAAAAAGCTGACAGCAGCATGAAAACTGTCTAAAAATTATCAACTTGGAATAACCAGCTGGACTACTGACCACCATTTAACAAACAAACTTTAACAAACTCAAAAAGGGCTGTAAAAGGATGGTAGCAGCTAATTGTATGAAAGTACAAAATAATACAAAGCAAGCTAGTTGTGTTACAAAGTTCACTGATATCCAGGATATGAGACCATCCCTGGTGTCCCAGTGCTCTGTGTTTCCTGCTTGATTGGTGTTTGCACACCACCAAAGAATGACCCACCAGCTGCACCATAGGCTGTGGCATCACCATACGACGCTTGCTGCTGCTGCTGCTGCTGTTGCTGTTGTTGATTAAATGGTGTGCTCTGCTGGGCTGGAGTGCTGTATGCTTGACCACCATAACTGCCTGTGTTCATGCCACTGTTCATTCCGGTGCTCATCCCTGTGGACATCTGCCCACCATAATTAGTGCCCCCAAAGTTAGCAGTTTGCCCATAAGAAGACTGTGAGCTGAAGTTGCCACCAGTGGGTGGAGATCCAAATCCTCCAGCAGCAACATTGCCAAAGTTGTTGGTTTGGTTTCCAAAGTTCCCTCCACTAGCACTTCCCATCTGATTTCCAAAGTTTCCTTGTTGTTGCTGCTGCTGCTGCTGCTGCTGCTGCTGTTGGTTGAACGGCTGATTCCCTTGGCCTCCAAAACCTCCCATGTTGCCTTGGTTACCAAAGTTTCCTCCACCACCAAAGTTGTTAAAATTGTTGCCATCATTGAAGTTTCCAAACCCGCCACCACCAAAGTTATTGTTGCTAAAGTTTCCACCTAATGAGAAATCAGAGAGTCTGTGAGACGTCTCATATTAATTTTTCCCAACATTTGTCAAACAAACAGAGTAAAGGAAGGCACACATACGCCTCTCTGATTAATGCTGCCTTCTTTGTGGTTGGTGGTCACTAGAAATTGACTATAACAACTACCTTTTCATGCCGCAACTAGATGTAAAAATGCTGAGACACTCAGACAAAAACCTGGCCTTTTTAACTTAAAAATCACCGCTGGTCACACATCTGTGAGAGAACACTTTTCCTATCCCTCCCCTCCATTTAAAGTTGATTCTCCCAGTGTTGAACAGTTCAGCATGGTCTTGTAGCTTTGACAAGGGGAAGATGGGTGGGGAATTCACAAGCACAAGTTCATAGATGGGCTTTTATACCCAAACAAGGTACAGGGTCTACTGACACTTATAACACCCCCCCCCCCCCCCCACCTCCGTTATAGGCCCATCTACCTGTAAACAAAAAAAAAATACATCTAATAATTAAATGTATTATATGAATATTATATACAGCCCTCTCGCTAAGTACTGAAATGAATATTATTCGATTTATTACAACGCTTTGAAGCTTACTTAATTAAAACCAATGAATACAAAACGTATTTTGATCAGCACTGCTGACGCTTGTTTTGAAGGGCTTTTACTTTTCTGGTTATGCTCCCCTGTGATTATAAGCCCTCCTAAAATCCGGAATACGGCTGTATAATCCCAGGGATTATTAGCTGCATTAAACGGGTGCATCTGGTTGTAGCTCTGAAGTTTTAATTTTAGATTAGTGAAGTCCCTCAGAGGTGGAGCTACTCACCCCCACTGTTACCACCAAAGCTCTGCTGTCCTCCTCCTCCTGAGCCACCCCACCCTCTACTTGGACCTTCATCGGGCTGCGATCGCAAAAACAATTCAATATAACGATGACCTGCAAACAAAAGCAATTACATTTAGTATAAAAAAATAATTATTGTAAGAAAAGGTATGAAAAAGTTATGTCACCAAGTCAAGGCAGTCATTGATGTTTCATTTTTTCTTTTTTTTACAGTCATGCATTTAGCATTCAGGGCTCAACATTAACGGCTGCCCGCTTGCCCAAGGCAACTAAAAATTTCACCAGGGCAACTAAGTTTCTTATCCCAGTTGCTCGATCAAAATCAATGGACAAATCAATGGACAAATCGTCTAGAGAAACTGTCGCATTTTTGAGCTATTTTGAAAAAATAGCTCATATGTCAGTGGTGCAAGCGTATGTATCTTTGTGGCTCTGTGGCTCTGTGGCTTTGTGTGTTGGGATGTTTGTTGCAAGAGCCAATAAGGTTGAAGGTACTATGAGTTGATGCTTAGGAACCAATGAGATCTTCGCATCTATTTATACGTGGCATTGTTAAAGGTCGAACAAGGGCACTTTGAGACCGCCATCTTGATCCTTCACAATTTTTTCGTCTTTTATTACGGGTACAGGTGTTTGGAAGCATTACATAAAATATCTTCATGTTTCAAACGCTGTGAACAGTGATGCAGAATCGTACCCAAATGTGCTCCATCAACGGATCGCTCTCTCAAAGTTGTTTATTAAGTAGTGGTGTTCCCCAGGGGACGATTTTAGGCCCACTACTATTTCTGTTATACATCAATGATCTTCCAAATTGTCTTTCAAATTGTGAGCCGAGGATGTACGCTGATGACACCCACCTTACATACGCAAGTGATAATGCAGACAATATTCAGTTGCATCTAAATCAAGATTTAGAAAACGTTCATAATTGGCTGAGAGCAAACAAACTTACTCTAAATATGACTAAAACCGAATTTATGCTTATCGGATCTAGGCAGAGGCTAAGTACTCTCACAGAGTCCCTGAAATTTGCAATTAATGATTTTCAAGTTAGCCAGGTGACTACTGCAAAATCGCTTGGAGTGACCATCGATGACAGACTTGACTGGAGTGGCCATATCGAGAAGGTAACAAAGAAAGTCGCTTCTGGTATTGGGGCCATAAAACGAATAAGGCACCTTGTCCCTCAGGCGACCTTACAATTAATATATCAAGCTTTAATACAGCCACACTTTGATTATTGCAACATTGTTTGGGGAAACTGTGGGATAACTCTACGGAATAAGGTTCAAAAGCTACAAAACAGAGCAGCCCGTGTTTTGACCTACTCAAGCTATGACGTAGATGCTGGTTACCTTTTCAAACTTCTAGGGTGGAAAAACCTAGCTTGCCAGCAACAAATCACAAGAGCTACGATGGTTTACAGGTCTCTGCACGGGTTGGCTCCAAACTATCTTAGTTTTAAATTTGAAAGACGAGAAGTCGCATATAACCTAAGGGACTCTGAAAATAAACTCAATGTTCCATTACCGCACACAAACTATTACAAAAACAGCTTCAGCTATAGTGGCGCCATTCTCTGGAACAGTCTTCCTAGTAACTTAAGGGAAGCAGAGTCCCTTGGGCAATTTAAACGATTACTCAAAGAACTGTAAGGCACGGCATTCGTGGAAAGCAGCTTTTTATTTTTATTATATTAGTATTAGTATTAGGTATTTTTAAAGCTGACGAATTTTGTACCGTGGATAAATAAAGATTATCTATCTATCTATCTATCTATCTTTAAGGGTTCATATTTAAGTGTGGTTGCTGCTTCGGGGCATTTCTGACCTAATTCGGCTATCGGTACAACGCACGTCAGTATGAGTTCTGTTTCACCTGCTACAACTGGGTAGAGTATAAAAGATCATATATTTTCAATCTTCCAATGAAGCAATAATTGATATTTAGATATAGACTTTAATTCGAAAGTATGCGCCCTATAAAATGTGGTTTTAGAAGTTTAAAAGGCAGCTTTTTTTTTTCTGAAAGCTGTATCGAGTATTGTTAATCCCGTAAACAAGCTTTAAAAATGTTATTCTCTTGCTTACAAAGTTCAACCGACCTTTTACGTTCTATTTAGTAAAGATGCGTAACTTATGTAGAAATAGTAGCGTTAGGGAATAAAATTGGAAGAAGCTAGTTGACACAATTATTAGATACTGTTATATTCAGTGGAGCAACATGATATAAGTAGAAATATATTTCGGCAGTTTGATAATTTTCTTGGAAGTTAATAAATGTTAGGCTATCAACCTTGACGTTGCATGAAACATAATTTAATTGCATATGTTGTAATTAAGCCGAGGTAATTTCTTAAAATCGTTTGAGAAAATTTTGTAGTAAGACAAATTGCCTCTTTTTACGTACGAATTGTGAAGGGCCAAAGACCAACATCTTCACATGCAAATTGTGTGCACGAGTTATTTTTATAATTCTGTTTACTAGATTCCTGTGTGATAACTCGAATTCCCTCACGTACGAACGATGAAAGGGGGCAAAGTCCAACACTTTCACGTGCCAGCTGTGTGACTGTACATCTCATGCAGATTGGCTTTTCACAATAATAATATAGTAACTCGGACGTATGAAGACCTGTTTCGTTTAGTAACCAATGCCTTAAAAAAGGCTCTTTTCTTTTAATAAGCGATGGCTTTTAAAACATGACGAAATAAGTTGTCGGAGTTAAAGACTGTTTCACAAATGTTAATAAATGTTAGGTTATCAACCTTGACGTTGCATGAAACATAATTTAATTGCAGATGTTATAATGAAGCCGAGGTGATTTCTTAAAATCGTTTGAGAAATTTTTGTAGTAAAACAATTATTTTGCCTTTTTTTTATGTACGAATTGTAAAAGGGCGAAATACCAACATCTTCACGTGCAAATTGTGTGCATGAGTTATTTTTATAATTCTGTTTACTAGTTAACTGTGTGATAACTCGAATTCCCTCACGTACGAACGACGAAAGGGGGCAAAGTCCAACACTTTCACGTGCCAGCTGTGTGACTGTACATCTCATGCAGATTGGCTTTTCACAATGATATATAGTAACTTGGACATATGAAGACCTGTTTCCTTTTGTAACCAAATCCTTAAAAAAGGCTCTTGTCTTCTGAGAAACAATAGCTTTTAAAACATGAAGAAATGAGTTGTCGGAGTTAAAGACTGTTTCACTGCGTAGAATCGCACGTGAAAACCTCGTGAATTATGATGATGCAACCATCTACCACAATGATAAAAATCCTGGTATTTCGTAACTATTCAGTATTCGATGAGTCACATTTTGGCTTAAGAAACTCCGAGGAAACCTTAGAGTTTTCCTTCTAATCAACGTTTGGTGAGTAGAAATTTATTTCACTTTAACGATTTGTTTAACTTGCACCAGATGTAACAGGGAAAGACAGAAGAAAGTGAATATATAGCTTGAGGATCGATTCCACAATACGCAATTTCGCACATAAACCTAATCTACATTTAGGATAAAAGAGGTAGATTCATCACTTTTGGTAAGGTTACACCGAAGCATTAAAGTTACACTGAAGCATTCAAAATAGCTCAGGCACGTTTTAACGTGCCTATGTTTAATGACATCAGTGTGTGCAAGCATCTTCTAAATAATAGATTTTGTGCATCGTTTAGATTAAAATTCTGTACAATATTTTATTCTATCACATATTTGGTGATATTCATTGAGTTAGCGACAAAAAAGAAATGTGATTTAATATAGTACTGAAGTCCAACCACTACCACGGATGGCTTATTTGTTTAAGCGTGAAATGTGTTAGTTTGTCTATACATGGCTGGACAAGTCATTACAGGAAATGATTTTTGTACACGTGCAGTTTAAAAAAATTTTACTTACAGTAACTGTAAGGATTTCAATCGCGAACAAAGAAAATTATTATGAATTTGAACCTACTTCGATTTGGCACATGATTGTGAACAAATTTCATTTAGAATAAATCCTCATTTATTCCCTGATGACTCAGAGCATGAATGTAAAAGAAAATTAATAGAAAGGTCTAAAAAGGTTCCTATTTTGCAGATATAGCTTATTTAATTTCTTTGTACCGAATGTTTTGGGGAACTAATATTCTTCCTTGGGCAACTAGATTGTGAGGCTTTGTTGCCCAACTTAAAAAGTTAATGTCCATCCCTGAGCATAATTTCCTCTACTTATTTAGGAATGAATTTCAATTTGCCATTCAAGCAATGAAAATTCCACTTTCAAATCCAAGACCAAAATCTTCCAGTGGTAGCCTCATTGAATGCAACTGTCAAAATAAATGCTTGTCAGCGAGGGTTTTTCATGACAATATACAGTAAATATTAACAGTAAAAAGTCCAAATAAAGTTTCAAAAGTGCTTCAGTCATTATCAAGTTCAAGTATGAGAACTAAAATAACATATTTAGAGAGACGGAAACAATGGAATTAAAAAACTGTATGTAGAATTGAAAGTATGAACAATAAAAGCATGCATTAACTTCACAGACCTTTTTAGCTTGTATATTCTGTTTTCCCAATTCAGGCCATGTGATGTTCTCTGAGGAATTCTCCTTTCTCTTTTTATTAATAATGCATAATTTATGTTGTACAGTGGAACCCTGTTAATAAGGTCACCAACAGGTCAAAAAAATTGGCTGTATTAACAAGGTGGCTGTATTATCAGGGCAGGGCCAAATTTCACGACTTGAGG
Source organism: Porites divaricata (assembly GCA_038088405.1). Classification (NCBI taxonomy): domain Eukaryota; kingdom Metazoa; phylum Cnidaria; class Anthozoa; order Scleractinia; family Poritidae; genus Porites; species Porites divaricata. Next base: position 1,166,839 of record JBBMOI010000006.1, read on the forward strand.
ACCGTAATGACAAATACACCATACATCGCATTAGCACTTCTCATCGCCTGATGAAGACTTAGCAGTATTGCAGTCGAAACGTCGCGATCAATATCTCAAAGCGATTCTATCGTGAGACAAACGAATAAACATTCATTCCTATCGGACACCACGATGAACAATATTCACATCTTTAATGATACTGTGCTCTCTTAAATAAACAAGAGGAAGTAGATATCGTGTACCATAATAATTTTATTGTAAAAACTACTTGAAACTTTCCTTTAGTACATAAAACACTTTTAAAAATCGGCTATTAGATTGCAACAAATGCATTGTGAGTAACTAAAGTCCAAAAACATGCTCAGCTTTTTAGGCCAATGAAATTGACAAGTGACTAGCATTTTAATTTTCGAAATTTCTGACGAGTGGCCGCATTAACGGGGGAAATTGTGAAAGATTGTATTGTTTGGGATTTTAAAATGTGGCCAACATTAACGAGTGACTGTATTAACGAGGGTTTTTTTGTAAATAAGTGGCCATAATAACAAGGTGACCATGTTACCACGGTGGCTGTAAGGCAGGGTTTCACTGTACTTAATTTTTTATCCCAATAATTTTTATTTTTCCATTGTCTTTGGTTATGGAGGAAAAACAAACAGCTCTCTGAGGTACTATCACGTAGTCTAAAATGGGAAAACAAAACATACAAGCTAAAAAAGTCTATTAATTAATTAATTGAGTCAGACTGTACATTTAGGTTTGGTCACAGTACATAAATAACATTATTAATGATATTATGTGTTTCCAAAAATGATTAAAACAAAAGTAAAAAAAGACGAAAAGAAAAAGAGAGAGAGTCCGAAGTCTCACTATAGCAATAAATTATCAGCAACAAAATGTTTGCTAGTAGGCTACTAAAATTACAGTTCTACAAAGGTGACATTTTGATTGCAAGTACTGGTCTATCTCCACAGGAATTACATAAAGTTAATGTATGACTAACCCATTGTTGACTTGTGCTTTAACATGGCTGCTTGTGCATCATCATGAGTTGCAAAGTCGACATCCACTTGCCCATTAAAAGAGCCATTTGAATACTCCATAAAGACATTCACAGGGTTAAGAGGCATAAAGAACTGTTTTACATCACTTTCTTTAGCAGCAAACGGCAAGCCACGCATGTGAACAGTGTGACCTGTAGTGGACATCATTCCAAAATTTCCTCCACCACCACCACCTCCTCCACGGCCCTGGTTACGAAAGCCACCTCGACCACCCATACCTCTTCCACCACGCCCACCACGCCCCGGTCCACCACGACCACCGCCAAATCCACCAAAATCACCACCATATCCACCTCCAAACACTGGACCTCCAAGGTTACCCCTTCCTCTGAATCTGTTAAATGATGGTTGAAAAGTTCACAATCAAAATTACTTCATATTTTTCGCCATTAAAACAGCAAGTGGTTAAAAAATTGTCATGTTATGTGGTGAAACAGGGATTTCTTAGCTTTTACACTCAGACTAACAGGATTGATCTCAAATTTGTCCTAAAGCAAAGCCAGTTTCAGCTAAGTTTTAAGTTGAGCCATGTGGGTGAGAGAGACAAGATTTTTCTACAATGATGTTTGTTACACTCTACAAGCTCCAGGTCTTACGATCCAATAGATCCTATTAGCTCTTTAAACAAAAGTTGTTGAGTAGTAATTCCCACTCACAGTTGTGCCAATGACCTATTTGAATGAAGCGGGAACCAAAAGAGAATACAATACTTTAAATTTGGATAATATTTTCAAACAACGATAAACCAGGTGATAGTAAGAATTTATTTGTAAGCGGAGGGAAAGTTTAGTCAGCCGTGCTCAAGAAAAGACCTGTCCAGTCACCCAACATAAATAGAATTTTACTTTGCAAGAGACGTTTTAAGATCACTTACCAAAATAGGCAAGCCTCCATGCAAGTCACCCTGTAACTAAATCCTTGCCTAAGAAAAGCAAGCAATGGCCCCACGCAAAAAAATATTGAATACTGCTTGTTTAAGTAATGATCCAGGTAAGAAGGGAAGCAATTTCTTTTGTTTTGGTGCAATATGCTTTCCTCACATAAAAATGTTTTCATTTTTACGCAGACAATGCATAAACCTACAAAAAGGCAGTTTACGAAAGAAAATGTATTTAAACTCCACTTTTAAAGAGTGTATTTTTGTGTTAAAACATTTCGACCAATCACAAGAGTTGCAAACAATAGCCAAGAAAAGTTTACAATTTTACATGATCCACACATACGATTTCTGTGTTACTTAGACTAAGACGAGATTTTGTTATAAGGAAGTTGAATAGAAAAAAAGGGATTAATATACATGCTGCTTTGCCAAAGATTTCTTAAAATTTGATGTTTAAAGTAGAGACAATAGTAAAGTTAGCAACTTTCTGCATTCCGACGTGTTCACTGCATTTTGGTCCTTTCCTTCTTATCCAGACCATTACTTAAAGGACAAGCTGAAAATTTTTATGAGCCCTGGGACAAGAGGATCTAGTACATTATGAGCAAGTATAAAACAGGATAGTACAGCAATCTAGCACTTAAATAGCATGCTTTCACCTTCTTCCGTCTCCTCCACCACCAAAGCGTCCTCGTCCTCCCCCAAATCCTCCAGCAGATCTGTCATAGGGACCTGGTCTGGTTGACATCAAAGGCTTAAGTTTTGGCTTGGACACATATTTAATCTCATGTTTCCCACACTTGAATATCTCGATGTACCTAAAAGAAAAGCAACACCCATGTAAGTAATCCAGATATCTGCCACAATTCAGTGACAACTATAATATCACCACAGATACTAAGAGAAGCTCAAGTTAAGAGTGATTTTCGGACTGAAGGCAATAATGACAATGATGGAACAACCAATCAATCAATGAAGAAGAGTTTCCTCAAAATAATAAACATTACACTATAGTTTGGGATTTTAGAGTGGATGCTTGGGGTTGAATTTCCTTTGGCTGAATCTTCTTTTCCCTTTGTTTTAATCTCAATGTCACATAATTATTATCCAATAAACAAAAGAAAACAAACTTTGAACCACGGAAAGGAAATTGATCCACTAAATATACATTGAATATCATTGACACACAAAGATGTTGTCCACTAGTTGTGGGAAAATCCACAAAATACAACAACCCCAAAACATTTGAGAACATTCCAAACATACGATAGAATTTCGACAGCAATACGTCTAACACTTAAAATAATCACTTATTGGTAGAAACCTTACAAACACAAATTTAATACCCTGAGAGCAGAGGTTTCTCTCTTGCATGGCTTTTAGCGATTACAAAGTCATTCCCGTGGCTTGTCTGTCACGTAGCTGGTTGTTTACGGCCTGTGAGAAACCACAACAGCAAGCTGCTTTTGGTTTCCGTTGAGCATGCTCTTTAGACACCTCCAAAATTTTGGAGGTAGGATAATGATTAACAGGTTTTAAAATCGGTTCTAACCAGTTGAACAACTAATGTGCATTATTTTTTTACCGATTTGCTGTACAAACCAGAGCCTGTGTGAGACTTTCTCCCACAACATCCCACAACTCGCATTACAACAAAGCATTCAGAATTTCAAAGCATCAGTCCATGGCATATTTGTATTATTTTGTAAATGGAAAAGTACCCTGCTAGCAGAGGCTTTTCCCTTGTGTTTCTCAGCGTTGTACTGCCATTCTCTTCGCGGTTTTGGCTGCTCGCGTTTTGTTTTGGTTGTTTCTGTGCCGAGGAAAAGACCTCTGCAGACAGCCATTTGGGATTCCTGTTGAGCATGCGCATTAGATACCTCCAAGATCTAGGAGGTAATCACATGACTAAACCGGTTGTGGAACCGGTTTTATCAACTTGCGCATCTTTTATGTACTAGTTTGCTGTGCAAAAGTGAGCCCGCTATATCAACATGGCGAGTGCGAGTCATTCCCGTGGGAAAATTGACTCATGAATACATGAGCAAACTCCGACGGCGGCATCGTATTACCGACACGTGACACAGAAATTCCATGGTAACCGCATTTTCATCTCGCGCATGCTCAACAGGAATCCCAAACGGCTGTCTGCAGAGGTCTTTTCCTCGGCACAGAAACAACCAAAACAAAACGCGAGCAGCCAAAACAGCGAAAAGTGGCAGTACAACGCTGAGAAACACAAGGGAAAAGCCTCTGCTAACAGGGTAATGGAAAAGATACCTCCATAAGTTTAGTAACAGGTCACTGGAAATCCATTTTTATCGCTTCGAGCTGCTCCATCATGTTTGAAACAAATTGGAACTCAAAATCCTGCAAAATCCAGCATTTCTGTCGATCTTCAATAACTAAATGAAGTCGAAACCTTTATATTTCATGTAAACTTGAAACCGTTAACTGCGTTGTTTTATAGCTGGCAAAAATCACTGGAGAAGAATCTGTTTGTACAGCCACGTTTTTTTGTTATTCAATAGTAAAAAATGTAAGCTTATTGGAGTTACTGTTTGCTTCATCTTTAGCGCTATATCTCTCAAATAGGTTTCTCCTGGGGTACATAAAACAAACCAACTACGCAACTGACAAGCAATGTAACAGCTTTGTTAACATTAAAAGCCATGCAACAGAGAAACCTCTGCTCACAGGGCACAAATGGACCCTCCACGGGGAAACCAGGCTTATGAATTTTCACCAAAAGGGTGAAAAAAAATTTCACGCCATGAATCAAATTTTCACGCCATGTTTACTCCAGTTTAAAATCATTTCACTCTTGACGTGTTATTGAACAGCAAAGGCGTAAAACCAATTCACGGCATGAAATTGATCGGAGTGAGTAATTTCACGCCTTGAAATTACCGGGCAAGTGCCCTTGAAAATGATTTTGGTGTTTTAATTTGTACCTATTTCTTACTGTGATTTTCTTGATCACGATGTTTGTTTGTTAGACTGTGTTACCGAAATGTTTCTTGAAATGCTTGCTTTTGGCAACCGCTTAAAGTGTGTTTTGCGGTGTTTTTACTTACTGAAATCCTAACAGACCCACTCTTCTTCTTGTTTTTTCTTTTGTGGTATTGCAACAAATGTCATTCCCGCATCTGTTTAAATATTATGCAGTGGTGTTTATTCTGCAAAAGCTGTGGCTTGGAGGCCCTCTAAGTCAAAAACACTTCCCTAATATCCAAGGGCTTCTGCTGGCAGGTTATACTTTTATGTAGATTGCAAACAACTTTACGAGCAATATTATTCAGGAAGTAAACGATAGAACCTCTTTCAGTGCGAATGTCATCAAGTCTTTGCAGCTATAAGGGACGGTTTTATACCGCGATGAACTGATAGTCGACTCCCACTAACTCAAACCAATTTTCGTACAATTTCACGTCATTTTCCATACAATTTTACACGCGATAACTCAAACTTCCAATAACTCGAACCTTTTGCTATTTCCCTCGGAGATTAACCTACGAATACAGCCAAATTTTTTTCATGCACGACCAGAAGTAAACCAGCTCCGGTCTTCAGTCACTGTCACGCAATATACAAATTGAGTGAATTGAGTTGAGAAATTGTGAGGTAAAAGAAGATAACTCAATGGTCATCTTTCTTTAGTACGGTGAGTGGAACTTCAGTTTTTCATCATAAAATATTAATTCGTACTGTCAGCAGTGATCACTCATCTTATGTACATTTAATGACGGCCAGGAGATAATGAAAACGTCTGGATGAAAACTTCTGGATTTTACTTTGGCTACAAAGACGACTGATTCTCTTTTGAACAGCTTAACATTAATTTTAAACATTTTTCGCTTAACATTTCTTTGCCAAGACTGAGAAAATTCAAACGAATGTGACTTTTTTTTGATACGTGACCTGCTGTGTGATCTCAAAAAATACTTGCCTTCAACATACTAAATTGTGGTGTTTTGCATCGCTTTCATGGCACACACAGACTACGGAGTGACCAGCTGCACTCATACATTTCGACACAGCATTTCAGACAACAACTAAACCAGCTGTATTCTTTTATTTCTAAAGTATATTAAACAAGGGAGAATAATTTTTTCAAATGGCCTACGGAAAGCAAACAAAATTCCATTGTTCAGAAGCGATATTAAAATAGTCGTAGAGACATACTTAGCTTAACAACTTAAAATGCTGCATGGTACAAATTATTGTATTCTGTTAATACTGCCAATAATTAGTTATGAAAAAACCTAAGGCCAACTTAACTACCGATTTCTCATTTTATTTAAACTACTGATTTTTTTCATGCTTGCGCGTCATTTTTTTCAGCCGTTTCTTATTACATGCAACAAAAGACGCAATTCTGCATTGCAAAACTTTGGTAGTGATTAAGTTATTGACGATCTGGTATTTTATTAACTTTGGTAGTGATTAAGTTATTGACGATCGGGTATTTTCACGACGTGATTTTAATTTTTTTCACGGCCCACAGAAGATTTACACGGCGTGAAAAATTATATTCACGCCATGGTTTATTTCACGGTACAGTGATTTATTTTCACGTTGTGTTCACGCCGATTCAGAGGAATTTCACGGAGATTCCAATCATTTTGCTGCATTTTACGGTTGTTGGCGTGAATTAAGCCTCACCGTGAAAACTCATAAGCCCGGTTTTCCCGTGGAGAGTCACAAATGTAACAGCCTGGAAGTAGTTAATCAAGCAAATCCAAAAAAAGGAAGTTTTTTTTCACGGCACCTTAATACTGTAAAATTCTAAACTACTTGAAGTCCTGAAAATCCTTTAGTTGTAAGCACCCTTACAACTCTTAAGTATTTAGTTTTTGTATTATCTTTCAGGATTAACTGAATTGAGTATTAAAAGCAAATCAAGATAAAGCAATAGATGTATCATAACTCTTAAGTAGACACACAAAAAACACATACAACACGTGCACAACAATACTCACCCAAAAGCTGATTCACAGTGCAATTTTAGAATAAGGCACTTGATGAATGTATGTGCACATGAAAACACTAACCTCAATAAACAATTTAAACAAACTGCTCAGTGTAAAACCCCAAACCAGGACTGAAAATGCCTGATAAAGCCTATTTTGTTTGGATACACCAGTTTTTTGCTGGAAAACTGTTGAAAAACACACCTACAGTGTAACATATAAAAAAACCAAAAACAAATAAATGCTGAAAAATGCAAGTCTAAAGTAATGCAAATACAAAATTAAAGAACTAATTTGTACATTCCCATAAGACTACTAAAGAATGAATGAAATAACTTCCTTAATAGTAACCAAAGACAAGAACAATGTGGTTCAAACTATCTTGTATACGAAAGAGTGGTAACAAGTCAAAACTTGCACTTCTACACTGAATGCAAATATGGCGGATCTCTCGGTCGGCCCGGGTCTAGTTGTGCAAAAGCGAGGCTAGCGAGGCCTCAAGAGTTTGTTTTGACTGCGTATCTTACTGATTGAGACAACCAATAAGGTTTAGCCTTAGTTCCAGGAACTATAACCTTTGAAATTAAAGGTGCTGAGCATTTTTTGTTTTGCACAAAACTAAGAACCCCTTGTTACTCAAAGGCAAAGTAAGAACAGAACCCTGCCTTGACACTAAATTTGCACTGTGAAAACAGACACATACAACAATACTACAAATATAACCAACCATATCAACCAGAAATCATTTAACACAACTGTGCTGCCCAAGGTCCCGTTCAGACCCGCACCATGGCTTTCCCACCTGTGCCCTATGGTCTCTTTGTTTTTTTTCAAAGCTTGTGATGCTATATCAGGAGAGGCAAATTCCACAAAAGCATCCCCCGTGGTCCTCCCGTCCTCGTCAAGAGTGATTGTTATCCCATTAGGAACTATCTCCAGCCCTTTGAAATAATTCCAGTAAAGAGCAAAGCATGTAAACCAACAACTGTTAGGAAAACCCAATTAATATTGTTCTACTGTGTCAACTGTTACAAATGAGGGAACTGGGAAATTAGAACAAAATAATAACTTTTCTATGAATAGAGAGTTGTTAATCAAGTAAATACAGGTAATGCATTGAAGGGGGTGAAGACTGTTTTTAAGGGGAAGTGACACAGGGTCTACTCCATTTAACTTGTTTGGTTAAAATATGCATTAAAACATAAACAAAGACAACAGTCTCTGTATGGCCTTCAAAGAACATTCCTTCCCATGTACAAAAATTACACTTATTTTCCAGGATTGGAAACAAGTTTGCAAATCACAAGACTATGTGCAATTCCTGTATATTCAGGGTTAGATTACAAGCTTAAAAAGTTTGTAAAATGTGAATGCTTTCAAATGAATACTGAAATTTCTCTGTTGTTCAGGCAACTTTAATGTACAAACAAAGTCTTATTACCAATATATTGTGTCAATAACAAAGTGCAAGAAATATTCATTAAAGTACAAAGTTATTATTGCATCAGCCGACAGCCTGAAAGTAATGGAATATGGTGTTCCAACTACATGAACTCTTAAATACAATTTTTTAAAATTAAATTTGTCAAACTGCAACTGAAAAACTTGCTCATTTCTTTCTTGGTTTTGATTTGCCTGCATGGACCTTATTGGCCAGCAACATTTGAGGCTTGATTTTCACTGGCTGTTTAACTGTCTCATTTGACCGCACAGGTTAAATTGAACAGTTCTGGTGCAGAATCAGTCAAATTAAACAATAATTAATAAGGGCTGTTGAGAACCAATCAAATTTGAGAGTTTTGTTCTTGACACAATTGAAATGATAACAAAAATAATATAAATACAGAGAACTCTTCACATAAAGGAAGCCAATTTGTTTTTCTGGTTTGTTTAAGGTAATTTATGAACTTGATGAAGGATTCTATTTTGCAAAGGCCATCTGAATTGAAATTAAAATTAGGACTTGATAGTTAAGAAACATTTTTGACACAAGTCAAAAAACTCTACATAGCAAGCTGAACTACATTCACAGGCTCCTGAACATGCTCTAGTGATGCCACACACCACCATTACCAAAACAGCCTAACAGAGACAGGCAGGTGTGGCAATTCATAAGCCTTTGTACCATACTTCAATAGGCAATTTCCGGGTTACAAAAAACTTTCACTTTCGAGACAAGGCAAAGTGTAGAAAACTTTGTTGTGAAGATGAGTTTTATTTGCATGAGGATAATACATCATTTTCACATCAACAGCTTTACACTTAGCCTCGCTTTGAAACTGAGACTTGCGGCAACTTGGAAATGGCCTGTTTAGTGTAGATAAGCTTATCTAAGGAAAGGCATGTTTGTTTGAGTTGAATATACAAATGTGTAAAAGATTTGGGTCATCAGATATACTGTAGCAACATTTTTTTAAAGACACTCCAAATTTGGGGCATTTTTTAAGACTACTGTTGGCCTTTTTAACTTCACATCTGATTTAAATAAGCCACATTTTGAGTTATGGAAAATAAAGAACTTGATTTTACCTGTAAAGAATTGCACAATCTCCTCTTTAGAAATGTCATACGGCAAGCCTCTCAGCCGTACAACTGACTCATCGCCTTTGTCTTGTGGTTGTCCCATTCTTTTACAGACCCATTCCATTTCACCAGCCTTGGACTCAAAAACCTCAATGTATCTTTTGCCAATGTGGTGGTTGTTTTTGCTAAGAGCTCTGAAAAAAAAAAATGAATTAACCCAAATTAATTCTTGAACAAGGACCCATTTGATGGGGATACAAAAATTCAAAATCCCCATAGGGTGACATAATATTCAAAACAATAGTACTAAAATGCATTTACCTGTTCAAATCCTCTAAGGACACCAGCTCTACAAAACATTCACCACTAGCACGTCCATCGGCACCAAATGTGAAGTGAATGCCATTTTTTGCACCACCTCGAATGTTGCAGCCTTTTAGAGAAATGCATACAGGAAAGGTTAGAAATGTTTCAACTAATGCTTAATAACCATTTAACTCCCAGAAGTGATTCATGGCATGTAACATCTCTGCCTTAGGATATCACATTCAATGTTCAACAGATAGGTGGTGAGAAAAGGCAAATTTACTGATCACAAGATAAGATAAGATAATTTATTTTATGTCAAATACACAGGGAATGGTTACCCAGTCACCCAAGCCGGAGGCTCATGTTAAAAGTGATTGACAATTAAAGAACTATGAATTAAGAAGGCTAAGGATCTAAAATAGATTGCCGCATATTGATGCATAGATAAGTTAACCAACTTCCTCGCTTACGTGGAAGGTGGGTGCCTGGGATACCCAGGGGCTTCCACTGTGGCCAGCCAGCCCCTAGATAGAAAAACTGCCCCCATGGCTGGCAAATCCCCGTAACCTAGCCATGAGCCCCCATTCCAGCCACCCATCACACTGATGAAACAATGGAAGGAAGAAAAATAGGGATGGGAGGGGGGGGGGGGAAGATGCTAAATGAACCGCTCCACAGACCACTGCACAATTGCTCAATGAAGAACTTGCAGATCCTAGCCATGTAGAAAGCTACCACGAACCATGTGAGCCTGCACTTGTGGTATTGACTGCTGGATCCCCATTGAGCTCGTGGGCTGCTTGACCGCTAAGCTTGTGGACCGCATGACTGCTTAACTTGTGGACAGCTTAACCGCTAAGCTTGTGAACCGCTAGACTGCAAGCTTGTGAGACCACTACGCTTGAAAACTGCTTGACCGCTAAGCTCATGGTGGTTAACTTAGTTAAATTACATTTAACCAAATATAAATAAAAATGGAGAGCTAATCAAAAAATACAAATAGAAAAATCCCTAAACTATGTTTAAAATACTAAAAACGAAAAAATGTACACACATAATTAATTAATTGAGAAGAAATATCAATAATGCACTAATGCAGTCACTGCATTGACATCCAATAAAATTTTGTTTCTTTCAAAGGCTATGAAAGGATGCAACAGTCTGTGCATTCTTTACGGATGCTAGTAGTCGGTTATATATACGGAATTAATGTCGCTGCTCCTTTATGGTGCGTGCTAAACGCATTAACTAAATTATAAAAAACCAATGATGACAAGTTGGCATTAATGGGGGGGCACTACCTTGCGCTAGGTTAGCCTGTCCGACTTCCGCCGATGGCGTGACCAAAGAACCTCACTTATCTCCCCAGCTGAATGCAATACAGCACGTGCTGGATCGGACAAGAGTATCGGTTGCATGCGATATAAAACAGCAACGCGGCCAACAAGCTTGGGGGAAGTCGCTGCGCAGACTTAACCGCCAACCTCACTTATCTCCCCAGCACTACGAGCTGAATGCAATACAGCACGTGCTGGATCAGACAAGAGTATCGGTTTGCAGGCGATATTAAGCGGCAATGCGGCCAACAAGCTTGGGGAAAGTCGCTGCGCAGACTTAACTGCACTGCGAGGAGTGTCCCTAGTTTATTTGATTGCATAGCGCAAAACAAAGCCCAAACCTTGTCTCCAAAGGGAGGGAGGGAGGGAAAAATTTTACAAGAATAGTATACTGAGCACTTAAACCTTGCTGAACACTGGAACCCAAGTGAACTCTGAACAGTTGTTCTAGGCTTTTATAGCTAGACAAATGTCTGCTGGCATAGCCAGTAGAAAAGGCTGTACGAGAAGACAGCTCAGCGTTGCATGTGCAAACTCTTAGCCATGAATAGTGCTTTGAAAATATTGGCCAATGCCATGGCTCGTACTAGCCTGCTTAAGACAACAAGGCTGTAAAGTTCTACGCTAGAATACAATGCATCTTAGAGCTCGCTGACCTTGACAACCTGACTACACAATAATATTGCTTTGTTGATAAAGAACCTCCATGAATGGGTTACTGATAACTGGCATCACGTTCCACTAACTACATTTTACTGGCGTGCCAGTAAAATTGCTTTATAATAAAAGAAAATAAACCATGGAGGAACTTGCTATTATAAAGGCTTTGTTCCACGTTAACCCCATTATTTCTAAGATTGTAAGGAGTTATCCAGAGTTTAAATAAATTGCCTATATAGCGAGGACCAGCAATCCTCCTTAAAACATTTAAAGAAAATTGTCAGAGATTGTTCAATGTGTCTATGTTCAAGAGAATTCCTATTCACCATTTTAAGGAGAGGCCCATAATCAGAATTTTTCCCATATTCATATCGGAAAAATGTTACATATTGATAAACAGTAACGTTCAAAAGTAAGTTCACACTCAGTTCTTGATCCTTGTGACAATCGAGTCAAGAATTTGTGTTGTGCTTCCATTCTGGATTTCTACAGGAATCGTCCCCCTGGACCGGCTTTTGTCAAGTTTTAAGTAACTGGATCTCTTCCCTTGATACTCGACTACTGAGAGAATCCACAGCCTTTGTTCAAGGTTTTGATTAATTATCTTACTTCTCTCACAATAATGACATTACCTGAAAGGAATTCAGCAACTTCTTCAGTAGTTGCAGACCAAGGTAATCCACGGGCACGAACAACATACTCCCCTTGTGATTCTTGATTCATGTTGTCTGTATTGGCCTGCCAATGAATGTAATATACATATACCTATTTCAATTAAGGTTGCTCCCGTGAACCATGTTTCATAGCCTGCAGTGCATTATGATAAACCCTTTTGTAGCGGGAAGTCTAGTCTTGTTCAAGTTCATTGAAATAATGGAGACCCTTTGTCAAAAGGCGTTCAAGAGAGCTCTCAACTCAAATGGTTGCTAAAATTCTTAAGCATGAGTGAGCTGAAAAATTTTCATTTTTAAAATCTCATAGAAAAAAATTAGAAGCCTTTTCTTTTAACAACATTAAATGAATAGGGTTTTACCGCCTGATTAATCTGCGTTTTCGCATGGGCCAGAATGCTGGTTATTTCAATAAAGCAAATCAACGCTATTCGCTTTTTTATTCAGTTTTAAAAAAATTGCCTTTAAAGTAGATAAACATGTAATGTTAATTATTTATTGTTGTTCAACAAACGCCTTGAATTTGATTTTTTTAAACTCCATCCAAAATTCCCACGTGCACAAGCCAAGCAAGCTCATTGAAAATTTGCAGCATTTGCATATTACCACAGAGAAAAACCTAACCTCAAATCACTGTCTTAAATTAAAAAGCCTAGGATTCAGTGTTTTGAAATGAACATTGTCTTAACGTTCTGCTGATATAGCGTAGAAGCGTTAGCAGCATTTGCTTTCTAGGTTTCAAGGCTCGTCGCGGGCACATAATTTACTAGACTTGCTACAATAATGCACCGCGGGCTATGAAACATGGACCATGCATCATTCTTCTCAGAAGCAACCTTAATTGAAATAGGTGTATATACAGATTAAGCTGGGATGACACTTGCCATGCCCAGCAACTGAAAGAATGGGTTTAATAGGGGTTACGTACAGCATGAAAAGATGGTAATGTCCGATAGCCCAATGGGAAAGTGATGTTTTTTAAGGAATTTGAATAACAGAAGAACTGTGAAATCAGTTCTGCTAGTCAAAACGTTTTGGGGGCTAGTTGAAATAACATCTGGGATAGTAAATGCTAGCTTCAGCTTGCCCGAATGGTAAGCTGTAAAAATGATTTTCTTTGCACCCTGGTAACAGGGGTCTTTTCTGCATGAGCATGCGCGACCGCTGAACAAGTGATGTGCATGGAGGCTCACCACAGGGTCTGCCTTCATCAAAATGGCGCGTCTCAAAGCCATCGTCGTGATTATTTTTCTCATTGGTCTTGGCGAATGTGCTTGTGATTTAACAAAATGTGTAGTTTGCAAAAAAACTGTAACATGGTCTTAACAAAAGTGAAGTAGACCGGCTTTAACATACACGAGCTACCATCAAATTTCACCTCCCCACTTGACCTGGACAACATTGCGCGTGTATATGTAGTGCCTGTAGGATTGCGCTAACCTCATCAAAGTTTAAACAAAGTGCCGAAACGTTTGTTGATGCAAGTAAACACTTTCAATTTTCTTTGTTTTGAAATGAGAAAGGAACAGAAATATTAAAAAACCCAGCAAATTTCAGCGAGCAGGCTCGAAGTGCGCAAAAGCCGGTGTTGAGTTCAGCAGTGAATTAATATATGTTCTACAATTTTCCCAGCACATAAAAACTACAAAATTAACAGCACATGAGACGTAGATTAGTCAACTGATGAGATGTTGGTGGTAGTCACTCTGTATGTCTCGAAAATTAAAAAAAAAAAAAGAATATCAATGAGACACAGTTAAAACTGTATTCAGTAGGACCGAAATTAACGTCAAATCTTGTGACCGATTTTGATGAAACAAACGGTTATGTTTCCCAAGAAGTACAGCAAACATGTGATGCCGACCAAAAGTTAACGTAACTGTCAAGTCAGAGAGGTCAAATTTCACTCAAGTGCTCCCTGAATTTCGCTTTCCCAAAAATTAATTTCATATGTTGCCCAAAGTTTTGAACCCATATTTCGAAAGCTTAAAGATTGCTTTTTAATGTCAGATATCTATTTCTTCTTAAAACGATGTATCGGGTTGAATTTTAGGCCTTCGAATTTCGACAAAATTTGGTTTGGGTGAAATCTTTAAAATTATTCAAGTATCTTAAAATCCGTAAAATATTCTGGTTGCAATCAATTGAAGCATATTACCACTTAAAATGTATTTTGAAATCCCTTTAATACAATGAGAAGCATTGTGAATTGAATGATGTCTGAATTAGACTAAAATCGAGCTTTTTTTGTTACCCTGTCGCGCGTCCCGAAAAAGCAGCCCGGTGGAGGCCGTGAAGCGGTCAGTCTTTACACTTGCTGTATTGCAAAAATATTTAACCGATGAAAGTAAAATTTATATTTTCATTACTAAGGTACCTAGGGTAGTCCACTGAATTTTTTTGGGATTTTTCGAAATTTTTATTTTTCCCACCCATGGTCGATATTTACAGACAGCCGCTCTTAAGTTCTGGCTAAATGAATATCCCTGTTAATAATGCATTACAATGTTAGTCCATGCAAAAACAAGACGTTCTACAATTTTCCGATAAACAAACTTTGTATCGCTAAAATACTTAAGGGAACAACTTTCTATTCCAACTGATAACGGTGTGGTAGTCGCCCGCTGATCGTTATTAATCCACTCCCAAAATATGGCTAAATCAGCTATGAACAAATTATTGATAGAAATCCTCTACGGTATCAAGAAACTAATTTACATCCGATTTATAGACAAACACTAAATAAAGAACATTTTGCTCAATAACTACGCATCAGCAATGCATTCTATGCCAAACTTTGCAGTTCTTGAACGGGAATCAAGACACAAGTCGAGTGCCAGACAATAACAAGCAGCCATGTTCATGTCAGACATCCTTGAGAAACTTGCTCTTTCACCCCGTTCAGCGCATCAGTCTCCACTTTAAATCACCAGATCTTTACTTATCTTGTACAATGAAGGTCTTTCCTAAGTTCCTGCTACCATTTCAATGTCAAGCAAGCTTTTAAAGTGAACAATTTGGCTCCTACGACTATGCACCACGGTCGCTGTCACTGGTCGCGTGCTCTTTGTCAAGTCAGCGGTCACGCATGCTCATGTAAAAAAGACCCCTGTTCACCCTGGTGTGTGTTTGCAAGCTCTGTGGCATACCTTGAACTCAAAGTATCGTTCCTCTGAAAGCATTTTGAAAGAAAGTCAGGAACAACTTTATATATTGTGTCTCTCTCCTTCTTTTCAAATTGACCACAGATTGAACAAAAATATACCGAACTAAACATGTCTGTTGCATAAGATGCTATAATTACAGGTGTTTCTCAAAGAAAGAGCTAAGACTTAAGGCCGATGGATTAAAACATACAAAGACCCATGAACTAAGATAAACATCCTCTAGACCTAACCCCCCCCCCCCCCCCTCCACTCCCCTTATGGGTTTTACATTGAATGGTGCCTTTATTTCGCTGCTCCAAGCAGTAAAGATGGTTTTGTTCAGGCCGCGAAACACATTAGCCTATATAAAGTTTGATCGTCTGAATCAAAGTCGAATTTAATAGTTTGGTTCGACCAAAACAGGTATTAGGGTAGGCATATCTAATTTAAAGTTCGACGATTGATCGAACTGGGCCTAAAAGAACGAGAAATACTTCAAGTCTTGCATGTGCACACTATTTTTAAATTCTAACCTTCGGTCTTGTATGGTGGTTAGGCAATGTAAGTCTGCAATCTGGCGGCGGTGGCTCGATCGTTTGGCTCAGCAGTGAATTTAAACTTCTGGTACGTCGTAATTCTCTTTAAACGTTCCCTATTTTTCCAATACGCTACAAAAAGCAGCGCTCGAGACTGATCGTGCGGTATTGCTCTGTTAGGTGGTTGGTGGCAAATTAAAATCTGCTTCGTCCAAGAATGGAACTGCTTCAGAAACCTTCGTAGTT
Source organism: Porites divaricata (assembly GCA_038088405.1). Classification (NCBI taxonomy): domain Eukaryota; kingdom Metazoa; phylum Cnidaria; class Anthozoa; order Scleractinia; family Poritidae; genus Porites; species Porites divaricata. The sequence goes on from JBBMOI010000006.1 coordinate 1,183,166, forward strand.
GACTTCACAAGACTGAAAACTACGTTATCAAATCAAACTGTGGTTGCTCATACCAAACTATCTGCCATCTGCTATTTCGTGATGGATGCTGTTCGTGTTTTTCTCGTTTGCATCTACGGCTACGCCTTGAATAAACAAAGAAGCGAAAAGAAGATTGTCTAGACTTACCTCAGAGCTCTGAATGTCAAGACTTGTCATAATATTTGTTGAATGAGTCGAGAAATATTTCCAACTGGTCAGCGAAGAATCTTTCGCGAACCAGAAGCAAGTCTTCAAAGAAAATGGCGCTACGACGCTGTCAGAAAACCACGTGGTACGAACAAAGGTGAGCAGTGCTTTTCGGGATTGCATCGTCACTGTTTTAAAAAGTCCTAATGCAAATTTTACAATAAAAAATTAACGTACTGGCTTGCCGTGGTTCGCGGGATGTTCCTACTATTTAGCGATTTCTTTTTTTTCGAAATCGGATTCAAAAGCCTTTTCTGCGTTTTCTGGTCGAAATTTATTTGACTACTACAGGTATTTCTACTAACAGGCAGGCCGGGAGGCGCTTATACTTGGGTAAATTTTTGCTTGGTATGTGCCGCTGGCATATTATAGACCCCCACTCCATCTTAGTCACTTCGAGAAAAAAGTAATTTTCGCAATCCCAACTTAGTCTCTTTCTGTTTATCATGGTTTATGCATCTACCTTATAAAGCCTTTTAACTTGGTCATCCTGAAATTAACTGACACATTCGTTAAACTTGATGTGGTGTAAATCTTTCTATTTTTCAATCCCTACATGCGACCCCATCCAGCAGCACATACCCATTAGCCTACCACTAGGAAGTACCCCCTTCCGCCCGCCCCCACCTCGGGCAGGCAGGGCTCCAGATCTTGTCAGAGACCTGGCCTGGCTCAGTAAAAATCTACTGTTTGCGTAGTTCACTCTTCAGTCTTGGCTTGGATTTCCTCGGTCCATATAAACAAAGTACTTACATGGCTGAGTTTTAGAAAGATCTACGTCCTCAAGGCGAGTTTCAGTAAAAACTTGCTACAAATCACTGACAAATTTCCTTCCAACTTAGCCTGCGTAGCATGGCGGTTTCCCCCTCAGAAAGGGCCTTTCAAAAATACCAGCCCCGAGCCCCGTTTTCGGAATTTTACGGTATGACACTGGAGCCTTGTGGAATACATTAGCCTGTTAACAGACCCTCTGTTCAGTCTGTCTATTTGTAAAAAAGACAGCGGGGGACTCTTAGGATCAGGTGACCGCAAGCGCGCTCACCAAATTGTGAAAAAAAAGGAAAGCGTCTGTGAACAGGCTAGGAATAAAAAGCCGTGATGAACTTTTCAAATTTTTATTATCATTTTCTGTTTGCTTTATTTTTTAATCTCGCAAAGTTAACTTTCATCTTGTATCTTTTCTAATTTTTTTTCTCCCCCGTTTAACCCGGTGTAGCAATTAACCGAAGTATCACGTAAATACACGTTACCATTTGATCCTCCTTTAAACATGTTCTTTCTCTCAACTTCTTAACGTAAGAATGGAGTAACAATCACTATTCATAAAAAGCAGGTTGAGTTTGATCGTCCGGCTGAACGTAGTCCTGAATAGGACTGTTGCTGTTGACAGTGACTGACGTTTCGACAACCTGTGCGGTAGTCATCTTCAGAGTCAAAGTGAGTTGTACCACGTCAGTAGATGGTATTATATACTTTATTGACCAATCAGATCAATACCAGAGTATATAATACCATCTACTGACGTGATACAACTCACTTTGACTCTGAAGATGACTACCGCACAGGTTGTCGAAACGTCAGTCACTGTCAACAACAACAGTCCTATTCAGGACTACGTTCACCCGGACGATCAAACTCAACCTACTTTTGAAATGACTCCTGGGTTCAAACCTTTCACAACTATTCATAAACATAGGCACGTTAAACGTGCATGAGCTATTTTGAATTTAATGCTTCGTTGTAACCTTACTAAGAGTGATGAATCTACCTCTTTCATCCTAAATGTAGATTCGGATTTTGTGCGAAATTGCGTATTGCGGTGCATAAATGAAAACGCGAAACGCTCAGCTGAATCGATCCTCAAGCTATATATTCACTTTCTTCTGTCTTTCCCTGTTGCATCTGGTGCAAGTCAAACAAATCGTTAAAGTGAAATAAATTTCTACTCACCAAACGTTGATTAGAAGGAAAACTCTAAGGTTTCCTCGGAGTTTCTTAAGCCAAAATGTGACTCATCGAATACTGAATAGTTACGAAATACCAGGATTTTTATCATTGTGGTAGATGGTTGCGTCATCATAATTCACGAGGTTTTCACATGCGATTCTACTCAGTGAAACAGTCTTTAACTCCGACAACTTATTTCTTCACGTTTTAACAGCTATTGCTTCTGAGAAGACAAGAGCCTTTTTTCAAGGATTTGGTTACAAAAGGAAACATGTCTTCATACGTCCAAGTTACTATTTATCATTGTGAAAAGCCAATCTGCATGAGATGTACAGTCACACAGCTGGCACGTGAAAGTGTTGGACTTTGTCTCCTTTCGTCGTTCGTACGTGAGGGAAATCGAGTTATCACACAGTGAACCAGTACACAGAATTATAAAAACAAGACGCTGTGGTAGCGTATATTTGGGCGTGGTTGTACTACGCGTATGTGAAGTTTGTTATGTGTATGAGGGATATGTGGGTAGCGCAGTGGTATTGTATATTTGAGGGGTTAGTTAAGATGTGTTTGATTACTAAGATGATGGGCGTAGTTTGTGAGGTAGTTGCTGGGTTTCTATAAGGGGTTGTTTTTATTGGATGTTGGTAAAAGAGTCAAACTCTGTTGATAGAAAATGTCTGTATTAACTGACATGGTGATCGATGAATTAAAAATTCTCCTGACCTCTTCTCTTGAGTATGTATTGATATTATTAGGAGAAAATAAATGTTTGTCAATTGCACAAAGAGGTAAGACAGTGCACAGTTAAGAAAATTATTGCTACAACAAAGAGTTAACGACAGTAGCTATTTTACCAGATTGTGGTAACTTAATGCTTCTTCTTATGAAACAGGTAAGGTGGATAAGATTCTTGGAAATTGAAAGAAAAAAATGCCAAGATCAACATACTCATTGGAGTTGCAAGGTGTCTTGGCAAGAACAATAACTGTTTGGCATTAATTTGTAGCTCCAGTGCAACTCTACCGCCAGTGGTCAATAGCTTCCTCGTAAAGCAATATCAAAGCATATAATTTCAACAAATTCAGGGTCTTTGCAGTATAATCGCTTCATTGTCCAGATATAAATTTTATTTGAACTGCACTTTTGTCCCATCACTGTTTGAAATGCATTAAAACAGCCATTACATGTAGATTCTTGATCCTGCAACATGATTTTTGCCAACACATTTCAACTGCTTTTTGCCGACCTTCAGCTCCAAAGCAAGGAAGTCAGATAACAAGCACATTAAGCGATGCTTTTATCTTGGTTAATAGCTTGTAAACTTTGCCACTTTGATATTTAACCATTATGTTACATTCCTTCAATGGAGTAAATTTGTTTGGCAAAGCAATATTTTTCAAGCAGAGGATGATTGAGGCGGGTGTTTTAGTTGATACCACTCCACAAATTCATCCATAAGGACCGGCCCTTAAGGAAAGAAAGAAAGAGAGAAAGCTGATTCACCCTTTCACTCTTGAGTGTACATGTACAAGTAAAAAGGTTTTAAAAAAAATAATCAAACTGAAAAAATTCAAATTTCTCTTTGTAAAATTCTGGGAAGTAAATATCACAGCAAAAAAGTTTTGTCTGAGAGATTTCATTTGAATGGTAACACTAGAGATTTCGTCTAGGCGAGGTTAGTCCTGAAAAGGACTGTTGTTGACAGTGACTAAAGTTTCAATAATCCATGTGGTAGTCATCTTCAGAGTCAATGTTACCCCGTCACTTCATAGTATTAAATTCTTGTCATTGACCTAATTGGTCAATCAAGTCACAATGATATTGGGCACCTGTCAGTTACACTGTGATGTTACTGGGTATGAAGAATCAGTTAAATGCGAGCTTGGAACACTGTATACATTAAAAAAAGCCCATTATGTTTTAATACAACAGACTGGCTGCCTGTCAGGAAGCAGGAGTTGCTAACATCAGAAGTTTTACTTATGCTGGTAACCAGCGGACTAAATCCTCCTATATGGCCGCATAATGCCGTCTGTAAAGAGTTTAGAGAAAAAGGGGCCAGAAAGCTTCTTTCCTGGTTACAACTGCCAATTCCACCATAACCAGAGATTAATACCATCAACTAATGTGATACAACTCACTTTGACTCTGAAGATGACTACTGCACTGGTTGTTGAAACATCAGTCACCATTAACAACAGTCCTATTCAGGACTACACTCACCCAGACGATCATACTCAACCTACTTAAGAAATTCCACCATAAGTAGCCCCTTGCAGAAAAAAGATATTGAAAACCCCAGGTGGACCAGTTAGTACTTACATGCACCATCTTCATCATAATTTGATAAGTCTGGACTTATTGTATGACTGAATTCCAACACATTGTGCCATTGGTCTCTGTTTAAAACTTTGTACTTGGAATTCTGCAGGGACAACAAAGAATCACAGGTATTTATTTATTGATTCAATCGCTTTCACCATGATTACAATGCTAAAATAAGACTAGGAAAAAAATGTATTTCAACAAGTTACAAGAAGAAGAGACAAAGGTGCAGGACACACAACATAGCGAGGCTCCAAATTAAGTGTGCCCTTAAGAAAAATACACAATTTATACTAACTTTGTAAACATAAAACATTAAAAGACGTAAAAAACCTATTTCCAAAAATGATAAGAACAAATCACTCCCGCAGCCAATAAAGAGTCTCAGTAACAGTTCCCAGCTAACAGAAGATTACGTGACCTACTGCATTTGCAGCAGATTGACTTTCAGGTGTTAGAGTTAGTGATATATAGTATCAGAACAAACATTGTGAGCGAAAGGTTGCACAAGGTTCAAGTTTATTATTTGAATCACTTTCCCATGGATCCACCTGTCTACTTTTGGATACTGTGGGGTAGAAACTATACAAGTAACAAACCTGTAAAAATTCTAAAAAGTCACCTAGCAGTGGCCATGAGCTATGAAGGAGAAGATGAATCATTGTAACAGCTGTTTCTTTGTCCAGTGTACGTTGATCTTGATTCTAGATTAAAGAAAATAAATTAACATTATTTTTTCAGAAGAAATATTTTTGTTACACAGATAAATGGATAACTTTGGATATAAATGGGTACTCTGTACACTTACCCTACAGAAGTCAAATGCATAACGGTATATCTTTTAAAAGTTGTGCTGTCACTTGTTAATGACTTCAAGCTGTTCAGACGAGCTTTGAGCTTAGCTGTTGAATCACAACTGGGGAAAAATACAGTGTATTATTATTACGTTCCCTACACATTATGAGTTTACAAGTGGGTTAATTGAAAAATAAACTCTACATTAACTTTAAAGATTCTTACTCTATTGAGAGCATCCCTTTGCTCCATTCATGAAAAGTAAAAAATCCCATGGTTTCTGCTTGTAATTTCCACGCTAAGACAAGCATTACAGTCTGCAGAGGTGAAAAGATAAAAGAAATCAGCTAACATCAATGAAAGTGACATGAGTGTCTTACCACACTTTGTTCGGTTGCAAAATGAGGCTTGAAGAAACATAGCTGGACACGAGCTTCAAGTACAGACCAAGTGAATAATAATAATAATAATAATAATAATAATAATAATAATTTATTATGACCTCTCTTTATAAAGAGTTACACACATGGCTGATTTGGTCTTGCAGAAGTGAAACAAAAAGCCATGCATGAGCAGAACAGAAAAAAAAAGACAAGCAAACAAACAAGGGCATGAGAACGAGGGGAAGAAGGGGGTGGGGGGCCAGAGCAAAAAAGGTTCTTACATCTTCTGGATCAACTCCCAAGTCCTTGCAGAGTTTTTCCACTCACTCAGGGCCAATGGTGTCTGGCTCATCTTGGCCTTTATCCAATGAAAAAAAATTAAAAATTCAACCTTATTGCATTATTGCACAATTACTAAATTTCAGAGCAAGCTTTTAAAAAATAGTCATCTGAGAGGGCATGAATAGTCTGTACAAAAACCATGTGCTGGCAAAACAAAATACATGTAATTCTTCAAGGCAGTCACATTGTGTAACGACTTCTAATCAGCACATGCACTTTTTGACTGTTTGTTACATTTTAAAAGTGCTTTATACACGTAATGTATTATAATAGCTTCGGAAATGATCAATAAAATATTTGGGAAATTCAAAGTGCCACATTAATCATAATAAATAATTATTATAAACATTGATTTATGTCATCAGTATGGAATTTCTGTTGTTTAGGCTCAGACATCTCTCCTGGGGAGGCGGGGGGGGGGGGGGGGGGGGAGGGGTGGCACTTACTTGTTTGGCCTAAACGGATACGTGCAACTGAACAGGGTTTTGTTTTCAGGTCTTAGGTCTTAGACAGGGTGTACAATTTCACTATTTAGCTTCTTAAACAGGGTCTTTTTTCGTCTATCACAGCCCTTAAAAGAGTGAAAAGGTAAGCAGTGATTGGTCTACATTTGTAGTACCAACAATTCCCCCCCACCCCCTCCTCCAAAAAAAGCTAATTCTATGATGCCAGTTTAAAAAAATTACTTAATCATGTATGCGAAAAGAAATGAATCAGGGTCATAAAATATAGTCTCTTGTCTTAACCAGGGTACCAAAATGAACAATTTTGTAACAACTTTTTATCGGAAGCCTATTACCTTAATCAACATAGTCTTTCGTCCACATCTCTTTTTGAATGAGAATTGGGAGATGCAGACGTTACATTTTGAACGATTGCAAAAGTAAACATTTCCAATGAATGCGGATATCTGTAATACACCGATATATAATAAGAGGTAAAAGGGGTACCCTTTCCTTGGATGGAATCAGCTGTTAGGAGGAGACTAGGGCGCGCAGGCCATTGGTCCAGTTAGCGCCACCGCCACATTGAAAACATCATTTTTATTTATTTAAAGAGATACTAAATAGAATGAATGCCACTTTCATTCTTGTATCTTTTGTACGGTTCAATCAACTCCCGGGAAGTTCTAGGTTTCACCGACATAAGAGCTGAATCAAAGTGTCGCCTGTGTACTTCACACGACTCGATGTCTTTTTGCAGCGCTGCCAATGCTGCTTCGCGACACAAAGCAGAAATTTCAGCGCCCGAAAACTTTTCTGTCCTTTCTGCAAGATCTTGCAACACAACATCGTTTCTGAGAGGAGGTTTGGCAAGATGAATTTTAAAAATCTCTTTTCTAGCTTCTTTATCCGGGAGTGGAACATAAATGATTCTGTCTATTCTTCCAGGACGGAGTAACGCCTTGTCGATCATATCAGGACGATTCGTTGCCGCCACCATTATGACGTCTTTAAGCGTTTCAACACCGTCTAACTCTGTCAGCAACTGCGTCAGAATGCGGTCTGACACGCTGGAGGCACCACTGTCTCCAAAGCTGCCACGAGGAGCTGCAAGGGCGTCTATTTTGTCAAAGAAGACGATGGAGGGCGCTCCCGCTCGGGCTTTTTGAAAAACCTGAAAAAAAATGATAAAAAATATGTTTAACTTGTGTTTATCAAACGAATTAAGCGGGCAAGATAAAAGTTAAAGTTTGAGTTGATAGTGTATTATGCCACTGTAAAAAGATTTTTCCATTTATATAGCTTTTGTCGGAGCGAACAGAGGGAGAGCACAATCTTTTTTGGTGGCATAAATGACAATTTTCACCAACTAACCTGTCTCACAGCTCTCTCTGACTCGCCCACCCATTTACTGAACAGTTCAGGACCCTTCACGGCTAAGAAATTGAGCCCACTCTCTGTAGCCAATGCTCGTGCTACAAGGGTCTTGCTGCATCCTGGAGGTCCGTACATCAGGATTCCCCTTGGAGGGCTGATGCCAAGTCGCTTAAATGCCTGCAAAAAATAAAAGGGAATAAAAACCACACCGAACTTCACCTAAGTGGATTTTGAGGTCATGAGCTAGTATAACCGTCGAGTAAGCACTTATCTATATTAATCAACTGGCTGAACGGTAAGTTTCGTAAAAGTTGGTACTGCCTTTCTTTGCACAATTTAAAAGACAGAAGCAAAGAACATGATCGTACCCACACCTAGCTTGTCCCCAGCTGTCTCTTCTCAATTGTAGGTGGTCAATAAACGGTCACAGAAGAGAACCTTGCCCACCCCTGCGCACTCACATCTTCCACGCGCCTTCCCGCGTAAATATTTAAGTAAGACAGGAAATATAGCTTGGGATGAGTCAGTGTTTACAGTACTGCTGGACAAGTGCATAAAGGGAAGTACACAGTGCTGTGTTTGGCTTTTTTGTTATTCCACTCGTTGGATGTGTTAAAGGAGGGGTGGGTAGGTTGTCATCCTCACCTCTGGGTGTTTTAAGGGCCATTCCACTGCTTGCATTAGCTTTTGTTTGATAACAGTGTTTCCTCCAATGTCATCCCAACGAACCTGAAAATACGGTCAACAACAGAACAAACCTTTATTACTTCCAATATGGTGGAACTTTAATTAATAATAAACAATCTATCTATCTGTAAAAAAATAATTATTATTATGTTGCAATCGACAAGAAGAGTACCGCTACGTGACACATGCAACAAGAAAGAAAACAAAGGCAAGCAGGGACAGAAAGTGTAAAGTGAGGGAAAGTTACAATCTCCTTTTGGGGGGCCATTTCAAGGCCTATCACGTGACTACTAGCTTTACACTTCATTCAACTCCCTTACAGCAAGTTAATTATGCAGACAGAAACAGCGATTTTAGAACCGTATAAAAAATAACTACAAACGACATTCTGATCGTTAGTCTTAGTCACAACGAATCAGGAAACAGTGGAATGTGCGTGTTTCATATCAACCAGAAGATCTACACTGCTCTCACCCGGCAAGGTTCAATACTACTCAAGGGTACCCACCTTAGGAACATCGACGGCAACTTCTTGCATAGCACTGGGTCCAACCTGCGCAAACGCAGCGATGACGTCATCTGTTGTAACCAGAAGGTTATCCTGGAGGCTCTCTCCGCTGACTGCACTATTAAGAGATGACACCATCTCTTGCCTTGATAAACAGCGTTTGAATGCCTTTAACCCCGCCTCTTTACATACGGCAGCAAGATCAGCTCCTACGTAACCATGCGCCATTTCTGCAAACCTGTCAAAGAAAACCAACAAGCTTTAGAGTATGATAGACGTTTTAGGTGCACCCATGTCCGCGTGCCGAGAGAGCATTAGTTATGAGTAATTTAGCTGCAGGATATGGTATCGAACAACTTACCAACCACCCACAAGAGAAAATATCATTCTCTCTTGCCACCCACAATGGACCCCTATGGAAGCCAGTGCTACTTAATCTCTTAAAGGAAATACAAGACTATTTTAAGTTAAAAATATAAATATAAAAGGGGTTAGGTTTGTGAATTCTTGAGTTTAACATGTAAATATGTGTACTTAGATCTAAACTTTTATTGACAGCCCTGACACGTCCAATGTGAAAAGCACAGACGAATTTGTTATTGACCAAGCTTGTTTGGTGAAGATGGCTGGATACTGGCCAAAGCATTTTTTGTCCGCGTTTTTACCTCGAAAAACGTCATTGTACATTTTTTCACCAGAAAAGTTAGCACAGTTATTTTTATTGAAGTACATTAAACCCTTTCCCGAGCGCAGAATGATAAAACGTCTAACATTTAATAACCTGCTTCCCCACTACGAAATTTTCGTAGTAGAACGATGATGGCTATCACGTTTTCCCGCCAAAATGAAGCTGGTTCACACACGCGCACCACTTAGTATTAAGAAAATTGCGTTCTCGTAGTCGTCCTCGTCTTACAATCTAAAGCTCTCTATAAAAACGCAAAAAAAAAGAAAAGAAAAGAACGAGGACACATTAAGTCATCTTGAGCGAATAAGCGTAGTCATTGAAGGATTTGTTACATGGGCAAAACAAAATCTGTTTTGCGAGAAACGGGCATGATGGCCCTTCTTGTCCGCTTAAGTGGCCAACCAGAACGTAGTATTAACTTCATCTTGCCCGCTCCGCGTGAAACCAGCCATATAATACATCCAATTCTAAACCAACATCCCTTATTTATTACCTGGCAAATTCCTCCTCTGTGAGGCTATGTTTGACAGTCCTCAAAAGCGTTCTCAGAATATCCTCATGATCTACAGCATTAGGGATGCCGATATCAATCTCTTGGTCTAGTCTCCCAGGTCTGCGGAGGGCTGGATCCAAGGCATCTGGCTGGTTTGTGGCCGCTAATACAAGCACGTGACCAGATGAGAAATTCTAGGAGAAAAATGAGACAAATTCGATGCTTCACGTGAAAGTTAGCCTGAGAAAACAGCCGAACATTTCGTGACGCCACCACTGGTTTCCTCGCAAAAATTATGACGACTGAGAAACGAGCGCAGAAATTCAACACTGATGGAGCGTTACTACCCACATCTGGGTAGAGCTTCTGATGGGTTGAAGCAAAAATTGTTGGGATTTACTTGCTGACTTAAGGTCAACTTACAGCTGAAGTAGCTCCATCCATAAGGGTAAGCAAGGTGGCCATGACTCTCTTGTCAAATTCATTCTGTACTTTGTCCCTCTTGGGACATAAAGCATCAAGCTCATCTACGAACACAATACTAGGAGCCTTCTCCTGGGCCTCACAGAATATGTCCCTCAGACGAGCCTCTGTCTCACCGTAATATCTGTTGGGAAAAAAATTGAAAGAATTGCTTGGAATGCCATACATAAATTTTTATTTAAAGTTTATACAGTGGACATCAACCTCACAACCACTCTATTGACATGACCATAAATCTTGTGGACCTAACGGACCAATTTAGGCGTCTGGGAAACTCCCCACCTACCCCTCCCCTAAGCTAACATTAACACTTACTTCTCACTTAAAGCAAAATGATGACTTAGGGGAAGGGTAGGTGGGCAGTTTCCCAGGAACCTAAAATAATCCGACCTAACTTCACGAACTCAAGTCACTGTTACCGACTGAAACCTTGATAACTTGACCAGGTTTTCCTTGGCCCTATGGCGGTCAGAAGAACAAGGTTTCACTGTAAAAATAACTCTTTTTAAGATGCAAGAGCAGAAAAGCTAACAATCAGATATCTTGATACAATGAATACTACAGGCACTGTTATTGGACGTTATCAGCTATGATCAATTTAAGTACAGACATGCAGGTGAAGTAAAGGAGAAAATTATTTTCTTTGTTTTGTTCAGCACAACATGTATTTGTGTTGTAAAAACATCAGTGGCACACTGCGGTTTGTGTGCCATTTTTTTGTTCTTATCATATTTTGCTGTCATCTGTGATCTACAACTGAACAGATGCATGACATCATAGAATCTTTCTGTTAAATATATTAAAGTAATATTATGGACCTACTTAGAACATCAGGACCATTGATACAAATAAAGTGAGCACCAGACTGCCCAACCACAGCTTTTGCAACAAGGGTCTTCCCCGTACCTGAAGGACCATGCAGCAGAATTCCATGTGGAGGTGGGATGCCTGGAATAAATAATACATGTAATAATCACAAAAGTCACACAAAAATAGCTAGACTCTAAGGCATGCATGGAGGAAGTAGTTAGTCTATTGGTCAACTTAAAACAAACAGAGAGAAAATAGCTAATGCACATTAAAGCAAAGGAGGGAAATTTGCGTTCCAAAATCGATTGGGTTAGCCTTATAGTTGGAAGTAAATTCACCATTTTTGCGTTGTTTTACTTTGTCTTTGAGGGCAATTTTCCAAGTACAAGGAGCCTATATTTGGAGGGGCAATTTAACGGAGGGTGTTTTGCATTACCGGTTTGGGGGGCATATATTTGTAGGGGCTCATTTTCAGAATTTTACGGTTACATTGGTCAACTGGTGTTCTTAATAAGACCACCTCAACTGCTCATAAAATAACGTTCTGACAACATTTTTTAATTATTGCAATAACATTTTAAAATGCTAGTTGGTGTTTCATGGTTCATGTTTTGCTTGGTTTAAACGTTCTTTCTCTTTGTTCAAAGTTATTGTCATTCATTACCATACCAACAAAGCTACCCTGCGAGCAGAGGTTCCTTTCTCTCAGTGGCAATGGCTTTTAGCATTGCAACTGTCAGAAGGTATGCGGATGCCTTTACAAATTCTAAAAGCCTTGCCAGAAAAAAACAAAAAATCTGCTTGGAGGGTAGCAAGGAAAAAAATTAAACCAAGGATATAATTTAATTGTAACAAAAAGTACCAAAAAGAGCACCTCACTAACCTGCAAGCAAGCTCTCTGCGGTGCTCTTACGGCGGGGCGAAAAAGGAGGGAGAGCACCCCACAAAGCTTGCTTGCAGGTTACACCTCGTAGCAAAAATTGACCAGTGTGAATACCATCCACAGTACTTACCATGACTTGTGAACATCTCTGGGTGTTTTAATGGAAGCTCAATCATTTCATGCACCAGTTTAACCTGTTTCTGTAGTCCTCCAATGGAATCAAATGTCACTTTTGTCCTTGAGTCATTATTATTGCCATGACTTGCTCCATGTGCATGAATTAATAATTGTGTTTGTTCAGGAGATATGTAATAAAATATTGATTGACTAACATCTTGATTACGTTGTTGAAGACCTTGTATGCTTGACTCCATCTCAAGCTGCTGAGTTTGATTATTCAATCCTATATTTCCTCCCTCTCTTCCACTTCCACTGAAATATTTCTCATCACTATTTTGTTGGCAAGTAGATGTGACTATTTCACTGCTTATAGAATCATCATCCTTCGAAAACAGCAACACCCCTTGTGTATTGTCTGTTGAATTGCCGTTTAGTTTTAAAGCTTCCAGATGGTTTTCAAGTTCCATAGTTGTACCACCACAAGACCGTGTTGAAGAAATTGGTTTCTTAGATGTGGGTTAGGATCTTCTTACTGATGTAACTAAAAGTTGTCTTTGTTTGCCATAGAATTGAACTTGTACTTTGTGTCCAGGAAAAACAAAGTGGCTGCCTGATAATTAAAATTAATAGTTATTACGCCAAAATGATGGTTAAAAATATACATATTAAATGAACGGAATTTACAATATCGGATCAACAAGTAAAGAACCCAAGACAACAGGCACAGTGAAGTAGAGCATTATTCTGTGGGGGTTCAGGGATTTGGGGGAAGCCAAAAAAAAATTAAGGTACTGCAAAAGGTCATGTAATCAGAGGTGATTTAATGTTTGTTTGTGCTTACCTAGTTCATGGAGACAATATTCAATAAACAGCTGGTTTATATCAAATTCAACAGCAACACTGAAAGCAGGATACAAATCAACATAAATTATGCTTCTTTTGACAATGTCTACAGTACATCCTTATACATTCTTTTATAAACTGGTTGCCTCAAAGCTACATTGAAAATAGAGTTTGATTTGACTAGATTAACAAGACAACCCAGGGGCACACACAAACACCAAAAAGGCAAAGGATTTTTGGGGTACGCAGTTTTGGAGGTGGGACTGTAGTAATTAAGTACAGTCAAACCCTGCTTTACAGACACATCGTTATCATGGGCAGCTTTCTTTGTCCCTGGGAAAACTGAAAGTCGATACATTTTCTATAAATTCAACCCACTTACAGTCAATCCGGGAAAACTGTGAACACCAGAAATATTTCTGGAATGCTACTGTGTTGCATAAAAAAAAAAACCAATCAGGCATGAGAAAACTGAACCGCAAGCAAGAACATTAACAGTTTGTGGTTTTGTGGCTAGTTCACATGTCCTGATCTTTGCTGTGATTGGTCATAACAAATATACATTCCTGAGATATTTCAAGTGTTTTCCCGGTCGCACTGTAATGAGGACACCTGTTAATGTGAACAATGAACACTTGTTTCTTGCCTAATGAACAGATTCTCACAGAAAGTTAACCTCAGTAATGCAGACACTTCATTATCAACTGTATGTTGTTACAGTATTAAACCTTTCCTTCTTGAAGATAAAAAAGTCTTCAGTTGACATCATGTTGATGTTCCCAGCATTACAGTGCACCGGATACAATGATTTTTAGACATCAATAATTTCAGACTGTTTTCAGGCATCAAAATGGCTATGCAGAGAATGGTTTTTGAGTATAAAGATGAGCAATTATTTTAGTGTTTGTGGATTTAGTCCACAGAATGACCAATGTTAAAGTTAGATGTGTTTAATTTGATGACGTAAATATCCCCTTTTATTTCTTTAGTATTTTGTACTATTAAGGGTGTTTCTTGACTTTACTAACAAGAACGGCTTAACAGGGACAACCCATTACTACAGACACTTTCTATGGACTCCTCAGTGTCTGTATTAAAGGGGTTTGAATGTATTTAATATTAATTTTGTTGACCTCACTGATCATGGTCCCTGCCAAGAAAATACTTGAGTTTATCTCTTTTGACCGAAGATGATTAAAGAATATAAAAGACAGGGAGCACAGTAGCTTAACAGTAAATCATCTTTCATGTCATGTGAATTGTCATGTACGTCACTTTCAGTTGATGATAATAATGTTTAACTGCAGCAGGACTAGCTCAGTCCATAGAGCACTAAACTGCAAATGTGGCAGGTTATGGGTTTGCTCCTCAGCGCTGTCCAGTACTGAGGGTCTTAAATATTAACTGAGAAAAGTAAAGGTACTGCCTTGCCTTTCTCATGGCTGCACCTTTGCCTGGCACGGATGACAATTTGAAATGGTAGCCCCATCTTCAGTACAAGACTGATGTAAAAGAGGTGTTCTCAAAAGGTCAGTTTCCAAGTTTTAAAAAATCACTTTTAAAATGATCAGAGCAAGTACAAAACTGTTCTTGTGATAAAGAGTTTCATTTGCATGAGAATTAGAAATTGTTTTGATATAATTATGTTTGGCTTTGCATGTAGCCACACATTGAAACAGAGGCTCGGGGCAACTCGGAAATGGCCTATTAGTACTTTCATGCTCTCACACTGATACTCAAATAAACCGTATTTTTTTATAATTTGCTTGTTAGTTATCTAACCACAACTCAAGTTCCACTTGAGCAGCATGCAGACAGAGTTGCTTTAAAAGAATAATGTTGATGATATCTCCAACTGTAAACTAATAAAAAAACAAAATCATTAGTATTATAGTTTTTATTTATTACTTACTGCATTTATTTTATTAAGTACTCAACCTTGAATTAGTGCCCACTTAGAATAAGTACAGCCATCCTGTGTGGAGGAAAAGTTAGTAAGTGCTCAGCCTCTACTGCTACTGACAATAAACCATCATTTTACCATGCGCCAGCCATTTTATTAATGACAGCTCTTACAAAAAACATTTATTCATAGTACAAATGTACTTATGAACAGCTGTTTGTCACCTCTTACAGTGTACTTTGTGTACATTTATAGCTCCAAAGGTTTGTGTATAATATTGCAAAATAATATGGACATAAAGTAAATGCTGATCATCATTAATATTTTGAAACATAACACTTTAAGCCATAAAAAATGTACAAAGCTTTAATTGATACCTGGCCATTCAGAAGAGACAGTGGTGTTAAAACAGCACCTACAAAAATAGTGAGATAGCAGTATAACCTTACTCTGCTTACAGAGTATGATTCTATAGCTCAGCAAACTGTTTTTTGAGTTTTCCTCAAAAGGTATACAGTCTGTAGATGCCAAAAGTCAACTAGTAACACATATCAGAAGGAGTCTAACCAGTGATGTTGAACTCAGGAGTGATCTGGCTAGATCCAGACTATAGAAAGAAGTAGAGGTAGAAGTAATTTATTCAGTTTTAAAGAGCTATGGAGTGATTGCTCAATCATCCAAGCTAGAAGCTCAATATAAAAATGTTCAACAATCTAATATTATAATACAAAACCAAATAAATATTGATAACTATGAATAAAGAAGATCTTAAAAAATGGAAAAAATAGAAATATTCTAAGATAGATCAAATTCTAAACTGGTGTAGAGTGAAAATTAGACATTCCTGAATATAATTTCAAGTAAAGTTATCAAATATTCAAAAAACTAGTCCTGAGAATGAGTAAAAAAATAATGGAAAAAGATAAAACTACATGCAGGCTCAAACCAAAGTCATTTTGAGAAAAAAGGGAAACTTGGCAAGGATACCTATACTGGTATTATATACAAGTTGGCTTAATCAGCTGAACAATTTTATAATTACGAAAAATTAAAAGGAGCCCAGTGCTCTGACCCTGTGAAATCCAGAGTGCTCAGAATGCCCGGGATATGATTTCTATGAAAAGTTTAACATTTTCTAGTCACACATCAGGTGCAAAAGTTAGGCAACAGGGGCCACCAGGCACTCCTGAAGTACAGCCCTTAACCCTTTAAGTCCCAATAGTGTCCAAGATCAATCTTCTCCTTGCAATTATCCATACAATGTAAAGAGATAAGTTATGAGAATCAATAAAATGATCACCCAAGAGAAAACACTTTGATCTTTGAACAAATTCTCTCAACTAATTCTTTAAGGAAATGTCTGGAGATCAGTTTGGAGAATTTGCATGTGGATACTGGGGCTTAAAGGGTTAATAATTATAATTAGTTTCAAAAGTTTTTTTACAGGTATTGACCTTTGATCTCACCACATGCTCAGGGAAGGTGGGTCTGTGAAGTTACATCAAAAGAGTCAGACTCAATCAAGTCACCAGGTGTTAGTTAAGGTCGTTTGGCCGAAGTAACAATTTAATTTCTTCAATTGATTCTTAATGTATGTGTACACAATAATTCATTGAGGCTTTTGGCAGTTCACTATTCACAGAACAGTTTTTCAGTACATCACAATTCATAAACACCAAAAATGGTAGATCACAGCATGACAAAAAATGAGCTTGCTTAACCCCCCCCCCCCCCCCCTTCATGGGACATTGATTTGAGAAACTAATTAGACAGAAAAATTTAAACCACAACAACTGTGCACACAGCAGGTGTACTGAGTTTTGTATGTGATAGTATATACTTACACTCAGGTGATACTCCTGAAGCAGGCCATGCCAGGCACACTATCTGAAGAAAACATACTCATCACGTTATATTCTACCAAGGACGGAATTGATCCAGAAAGAGGGGATCTTAGGTTGGAAAGTTTGTGGAGTAATGAATGATGCGTCTACATGTAAGAAGGCTAAAAGCAGGGACGGTGGAGCATATTTCTAAGTGGGGGGGGGGGCTGAAAACGAGCGCCAGAGGCACAAGTTTGTAGGGGGGTCTGGGGGCATCCCCCCCCCCCCAGAAAATTTTGAAATCTAGAGGCTCAGAAATCGTGTTTACAGCATTCTCCGCAAGATACTTCTTGAAATAATTAGCCTGGATAAAGCGTGAAATAAAAGGTACTTTAAGTGCTTACAGCAATGTTTTGGAGGTTATTTCTCGGCCTTCCGGTCTCCTACGCTAACCTGCGGTTTTTACAAGCTTCCCAGCGTCTGTGGGAAGCAAGCACATGCTGAGAAAATGTTAAAAATACGGACACGTAAGTTTCCAACACTTCTGAGGTAATTTTCCTTTGCCAGGCAAAGTTAACACACTTCTAGACTTGTGACGAGCTTTTGATTAAACTATGCCACCTCTTACATACAAGGCTTACCTTACAGATCCTTTCAAAGGCAGACAAATAGCTAAATACAAAACAAAGAACCAGATCTGGCAAGTTATTTATCAGATTCATCGATGCGAAAACAACACTACACAGACGCATGCCCTGTACAATTTCTCGTGCCAGTCTCCAACTCGCGCCTCAGGTATTCCAACCCTCTTTGGGGGAATAACCTGAAGAGAATACTTTCGTTTTCTTGTTCTCCTTTTTTATTTCTTCATACGTACCATATACTAAAACAAAAACAAAAAAAATGATCATCCTCCTCAAAAGTGGGGGGGGGGGGGGCTCAAGCCCCCCCAGCTCCCCCGGCTCCGCCGTCCCTGAAAAGAGGAAGTCTGACATCTACATTTCGTGATAGACACTGCTGTCGAGGGATACTGGGCTGGGGAGCATTAGAGATCAAGCCTTATGAGGTCAGTTTTCTTTCCGTCATCTTCTAGGCATCGACCAGAAGTAATAAGAAAGGAAGTAAGCATTGAAAGAAAAACAATCCTGTGTGTACGATATCAAAATAGCCCAAATAATCCCTCCATTACATTACTCTACTCTAGCAGTCTTGCACTATTCTTGTCCTCCATGAGAGGTTGTCGTTTATGAGAATCAAACAACAGGGAACCTCTTTCAAGAATAGGTTCATCCTTAAATACTTTTTTAAAAGGAATCTATGCATCCAGTTTCTAGCAAGTCATAATGCACATTATGTATGTTTAGTTCAATGTTGTCACTTATTATTAATAAGTGAAAGTATATTTGCATACTTCGGGTAATGTAATATACATAGTAGAGTAACTACAGAGATCACACTAAGTGTCAATCAACAAATTGCTTTTGAAAGCTTTGAAAAAATTAACAATAATTATAATTACCGGTATATACCCCATATTTAAAGGAGCACAAAATAAAAAAAAATCAATATACTCGAAAATGAAGGATTTATATTGTATGATTTCTGCCGACTTTAATATCAATGTCATCTGTTATAATGTACACGAGACACCACTTCATTATGTACATCTGTAAATCTTTGAACTTTGGGTGGCCCTTGCAGGAGGCTGTTGAACTATATCTTCAACTATAATTATCCTCTACAATTCATGTAATACCGGTAACAAGAAACTCCAAATTTTTACCTTTTGAGATTTCTTTTCTGACTTTACCAACACCCTTTTGCCAATAGGCAGATGGCATTCCTTCATGGTATGGCTGTTGAGCAGTATAATATCATTTCTAGAAGACAGTGGTAACTTGCTATCTGTTAGAGAAAATAGATAATTTCAATTTACCCATTCATGCCTCCCTCTCTAGAATGTCTTCTATCCATTAAATGCCCCCTCTCACACCCCATAATATTATTTAGATACATGCCCCAGGCATCTATTAGGTCATTTGCCATAGGTGTGAGTGAAGATCTGCAGGTGTGGATGCAGGTGCAAGTTCAGGACGGTATGAGTGTGAAGGTGCAGTGTCTGATAACATCTTATGGTGTACACGTTGCAGTTTCATCGGGGCACCTGACAACAGTTTTCTGTACAATATCTGTATGGAGAAGCAAAAGTGGCCTGGAAATTTTCTATAGCTTGAGGAATGCTAAAAATTTCTAGCTGATCCTCAAGACTTGAGACTTGACTCTCGAACCTTTCAAAGATCGAGTCTAGGGTCACAAAAGAGGATCAAGTTTCAAATTTCATGTCAAGAACTTGTTGTGAAAGGGCACTCTTTAAAAGTGTACACTTGCCTTTCATTCTAAAAATTACTGCTCCCCGAATTGGGTGAGATGCGCTTCTGGTCTCCTGGTCTCCTGGTCTCCTGGTCTCCTAGTAATAGTCCTTTGGAAACTTGCTTTCTAGAAGTGAAGGTGAGATAGCAATGACAATTGAGCCCCTGTTTGAAACAACTCATACTAGAAATGACCGCATTTATTAAAATATCGCTTGTGCATAGTGTACAGCTGTAATTCATGTTTACTTTCCATCGCTGGTACATCAGACTAGTGGTAAAAGAGAGCCTCTCTTTGAAAGTGAACAATAACTAAAATCATACTCAAACCAAATTTTTCAACCATAAATCTTCTTTAATTGTTCCAAAACAAGATGCTTCGTTTGGAAAACTCTGAATCATGTGACAACTACTTTTCCGATTTCTGCAGTGTGTTCGTGCATTCCTTGTCACTTCCTATTGTTCAAACGAAACGAGTTTGAAAGTTTTTTTAATACTCAAGTGATTGTGTGTTGAAATTTCGCTTCAGCAAACAAAGTTTCCAGTGACATTAGCTAGATTTGCATAAAAGCCAAATGAAAGGTTACAAAATGATATGAAATTGACTAATGGAAAATTTAATAACTCAAATACTCGCAAAAATGTCACTTTTTGTTACAAATAAAGTTTTCCATGAAATTATTGTGTGACTACATATAGATTTGCATATTTTTCATACAGTAATACTGTGACTAGCCTCGGAATCAACGACGCACATGAAACTTTTGCTTTCTAGAACAAACGTAGTTTCTCACGGCTTTATCAACATTTAACTATGCCACACAAGCGACAAGCCAAGTTTTCAAATGAACTTAGTGAGTGAACGGCTAAATGTTCTAAGCCGCATTTACATGAAACAGGTTGAAGCTTGACTTTTAAATAACAAATTTAACAACTCAAATGTCATAATCTTCATCATGATTTGCATCAAACAGCAACAAGATCAGTTCACAAAATGAAACACCGAGCCGCACCATTCATCTGTGAAAATCTCGGAACATGGTGAGCATAAGCTACACACACTGTACATGCAGGAGGAATCTTTGAAACCGAAAATATCGATTTACACCTATTGAAAGCTCGCCGAAGCAGTCAATTCAAACAGTTACAGAACACCGCACTGCAAACGCTGATCGATGGTATGAATAGCTAACCGCAACATGACTGTACAACATTGTTCTTTCAGAAAATAAAAATAATTTCACGTTATAACCTTGCTTCTCGATCCTTGATAATTAAACTCAAGACTTGATCCTTGCATCAAAGCGTTTGAGCTTCGATACACGAGGACCGAGTCTCGAGTTTCGAGCTTTGAGTGTCAACTTACTTTTGAGTGGTACTGTATACATTAATTAGCAAATTATGAATTATAATGAAAATACACCCATGCATTGCCAAAGTGGTGATCACCTCTCTGACTTACTGATACATGTATTCCATAGCACATGATCATGACATAACTGAATACTTTTTAAAAAGCATGATTATGAGCATAACATGATTTAAAAACCATTTTTTCTTTTACTACAAAAACTAGGAACAGAGAACACCGAATGCAGAGCGCTGAATGCAGAATGTGTGATTCCAGAAAATGTCCATACCCCTCCCACAGATGGTTCTTCCGATTAGACCCCCCCACCCCCTCGGAATTTCTGTTCCAGCGGGGTCATGTATAACCCCCCCCCCCCACCCCCTAGGAGTTTCCTATTTTCCTTTTCATGGTCTTAATTTGCCACATTTAGAGATAATCGACCGTGTACCGCTTAAAATTAACTGTTCTCATCTCAAGACACATTTTTTCATAATCTTTGACCTATTTGTAATCTTCTACAAGGCAATATGTATTCCTTGATAGACTATGAGCAGTCTCTCTTTTTTAATGGTCCTTCCAGCAAAACGCTCGAGGCACAAGAACAGAGATTAATAAGTTTATGTCATCTCAAGAAAACATTTAGAACATAACTTTAAATTTGAATAAATATCATTCATTGAAATAAAACTATGTGAACATTTTCGAATTTCAAAATACAGACAAAGTCAGAAACAAAGTTGATGTCTGGTACAGTAATTAAGTTTCACTATGTACACGTCTTGTCTAGGACAGTTTCATCTCAAATGCAACATTTACAGCATAACTTCAAAGTTAACTATTGATTTAACATTAAACTAAGTGAAGATATTCAAATTTCAAACTGGATCTACTAGAAAACTAACTTACAATACAGTTTATCATTAAATGATCGGCCTCGCAATAGGGTCCTAAAGTCACCACAAAGTTGATCTCTCAATGTTTGTAATTAAGTTTAACTTTGAATGAATTACACTTGCAGTGATCTATTTCATTGCCTAGCACGTGATCGAAAGTCTCCTCCACAAAGAAGGAACAGATCGTTATTATTTTCGGGCAAAAGTTGATTTGGCGAAAAGTCTGTCAGACAAACAGCTTGCCTTCAACGGTACTCTATTAGAAGTCAATGATAAAATACAGCAAAGGTCTCATTTGGGTCGTCATGCAACGGTTTGTCGTGACGAGCTGACTGAATGTCAACAGAAATTTGCATAAAATTGTTTACACAAAGCTTGAGAAATACATCGCCGAGTTAGACGACATTTGCTCTCGATTAGCCTAGGTTTTTGTCAGACTATCTGCAGTCGAGTCCACAATCTAGATTCGACATAAAGAAATTATTATTAATCGATGCGTTAACATTCATTCCTGGAGAAGTAAGGACCTGTTGAGAATTGCACCAAGAATTGCGATCGATTTGCCCAAAGTACGATATTTATTAATTTTAAAGACTTCGTCAAAGTCAAATGTTGGACGGACTGACCGTTAGCTGTTTAGAATCAACCGTTAGATCGTAAGAGAAATCCGTTTGAGTGTTAGAACAAGTCATTAGAGTGTGTGGACAAATCGTTACAGCGGAGATGATAGTGAACTCCCAGCAAAGAAGACGATGTTTGAGACAAACATCTTGAAGTTTTTTTTCTCGAAAGGGCATCTACTTCTAATTTTTGTTGTGCTACAAATCAAAATAATCCACATATACTTAAGTATGTCTCGTATGATCGATCGCGTCTTTTACAACCTTGTGGCAAGTTATTCTCATGGGCACCCCCTGTACCCCTCAGAAATTTCTACCCTTTAGCCCCCCCCCCCCACCCCCTAGGAATTTCCATTGACCATCCGTGGGGGGGTATGAATATTTTCTGGAATCACACAATGCCTAATGGCTCTGAAGTTTGGTGTTTTGGGTTAGGAAACGGAGTGAATCAAGTTTCAGGTCAGTTTTCCAAGTATAATGACCCTTAATAAAACCTGATACACTCAGTTTCCTAACCCTAATCACTAAACTTCAAGTCATCCGGCATTCTGCACTAATTTTTTGGCACTCGGTGAACTGCAGAACACCAAGTGATTCTGAAATTTAGTGTGATTAGGGTTAGGAAACTGAGTGAATTAAGCTTCAGGTCTGTTTTCCCATTTAAATGATCTTAAGTGGAACCTGATTCCTTCAGCTTTCGAACCCCAATCACTAAACTCAGAGTCATTTCACATTTTGCATTTGGCATTCTGCATTCCACGTTCTGCAAAATACCCCCTACCGAATTGAAATCATCCCTAAGGGGTGTTCACATGAGAAAACTCGCACCGGCGCAAGTTTCATACCGACATGACTTTTTGATTTCGTATCACGTTTACATGATGACTGGGTTATTTCACATATGATCTCGTTATTTGAAGGTACACTTCATGTTGATAAAATGCACGTATGATTCAAAATCGCGAACATTAGACCGATTTCACACCGAAACGGGTGGTCGTTTCGTGTTTACATGATACCGTTGCGAGATTTCGTACTGGAGTGAAATTCTCGCCCCGGTGCGACAACCGGAGTGAACTCACGCCAGGGCGACTTGCGCCGGCATGACTTTTTGTGGTGGTATCATGTAAACAAATGTAGAGCCATGAGAGGGAACCGGAGTGAACTCGTCGCGGCGCGAAAGTCGCCCCGGTGTCATGTAAACACCCCTAAGTATCTGTTAGAGTAATCTCATGAAATCCTGATGGACCTGTAAGTCTTGGAAATGTTTTGGCATGTTCTTTTCAATCATTTCTGCCAATTAATAATATTGTTATAGGAGAGTATGAAGCACTGACAGAATATTAAATACATCATCAGACTGCACATGCACAGCCAACCTCTACCTGCACCTCCATCCAGATCTTTAGACTTGCACTGACCTGGAATACAGTGTAAACTCTCCCCCCCCCCCCCCCCCATTTCTAATTTCATAGTTTAGCTCTGCACTTCTTCCGAAAACAATCAAGTAACCAGTAAACACTGGCATATTGCTGGTTAAGCATTTTTCAGCCATGATTCTTATAGGACAAAACACATGATTGAAAACAAAGAAAACCAACTGAACCCAACTGCTCATATATTGTAAGTGATATGCCAAACAAGTTATTGTACAGTGGTTTAACCTGAGCTGACCTGTGAAGTAATCTACAGGCGAGTGGACTTACAGAAGACTTAAAGAACACCGTTTCAACTGAATGCCAGGAAACTGCATCTGGTGTTAACAGGAAAAGTAGTTAACACGTAATAATAAATTAAGCAAGTTTTTATGTCAAGGTTCCCAAATGCCTCCTTTTTGGCTTTGACCAAAGCTACTTTACAGTGACGGAGTTTTAATTCTATTTCTATGTTAACTAACCTGACAGCATCGTCGCTATATTCTTCTCGGCAACAACGGCGTGGAGGCAGCCATCTTGGATGAAAGCATGTTCGGAAAGCAGTTGAGAGCACCCTGGTGCCGAATCGCGAATGCAGTTCACCATATGATCATTGAGGTGGCGAAAAAACAGAAGTCTACCACATAAGTTACATAACGGCCAATTTTTCTTGCCTTTTTTTGCTCATTATTTATCCGCCAATACTGTCTCTTTGGAACACTGCTATTCCTTACATGACGTTAAAATTGGAAGAAACCGACCGCTGAAATGGATAGACTGCTAGCAGTCCCTCAGGATGATCACGCGAGTACAAGGAATGATCCGGCATGACAACGAAAACAAATACGCCGGGGCTCAAATTTCCACATGGCGACTCAGATTTTTAAAAACGAGTCTAAGGAAAATCAGACATGTCGAGGACGGCAGCAAACCATGTTGAAGAGCAGTTTGACGATCAATCCGATGATAAAATACAATAAATTTGACATAAATATTCAATAAAGAAAACATGCAGATTTTCAACGAACATATTGATGAGATTTCTTCGGGTGAAAGACAAATTTCCTAACATGTCAAGTGTCATAGACTGTTCATAGTCCCCTATTTTTTCGTGAGATCGTTTAGTCCCCAGGGCTCTCCCCCCTCCGGGCGGAGCACTTAGTCCCCAGGGCTCTCCCCCCTCCGGGCGGAGCACTTAGTCCCCAGGGCTCTCCCCCCTCCGGGCGGAGCACTTAGTCCCCAGGGCTCTCCCCCCTCCGGGCGGAGCACTTAGTCCCCAGGGCTCTCCCCCCTCCGGGCGGAGCACTTAGTCCCCAGGGCTCTCCCCCCTCCGGGCGGAGCACTTAGTCCCCAGGGCTCTCCCCCCTCCGGGCGGAGCACTTAGTCCCCAGGGCTCTCCCCCCTCCGGGCGGAGCACTTAGTCCCCAGGGCTCTCCCCCCTCCGGGCGGAGCACTTAGTCCCCAGGGCTCTCCCCCCTCCGGGCGGAGCACTTAGTCCCCAGGGCTCTCCCCCCTCCGGGCGGAGCACTTAGTCCCCAGGGCTAAAAAGAAGACAAATAAACTTACCTTTTCACTTACCTTTTTTACCTACATATTCTGCTTTGTTGTGTTCTTTGGCTGTCTTTTGACTAGTGGCTTTTTTAATACTCTTTGTTTGTTTTTGTTATATTTTGTGTTTTAATTTTTTGTTTTTGGCTTACGCTGATAATTTAGCTATGGGTTAGGTTTCGTTTTGTTTACGAAACCGAACTTTCGTTACTGAATTCAAAAGCGTAAACTTTACTTTGTCAGACGTTAGAGTTTCAAGTTATAATTAAATACAAGATGCAGTTGTCTGGGTGTATATACCAAACCATAATTGTCAGAGAGACCAGAAAACGCACGTCAAAATTAGTGGAAAGAAACATGCAACATGAAAAGAAATATAGCTTAATCGCGGAGCCTCGAGACGTTATGAAAATAATGACCAAGCACGTACTTTTCCATAGTTTTTGAACAAGCAGGTTAATATTATGGTCACTGAGTTGAAATAGTAGGTTATCATTTCTTATAATGATCTTCTGTTCCACCTCAACGACCTGTTCTTAAAATGTATCCAGAATAATAACCTGTTCAAAACAATGGAAAATTGCATGAAGACCCGACTAACGACTGTGTTGTGCGAAAAATGAACTTACCATGGGTTTGGTATACACTGAATAAATGACAGACAAACAAATGAGTTGGCTGCATATCCTCGTCAAGGACCGTGGCAGTACTTTTATTGATATTTTAAAGACTTTCCTTGAAGGCAAATTGTCCTGCTTTTCTTTATGGTCAGGTAGTACCTGTTAAAAGATGCAAAGCGTTATTTGTTGGTGCAAATACTACTGTACTAACGTGTTAACAATTGCACTCCGAATTAACCTTATGTTCTTGTTTAACTGGTTTCTCGTTACCTTCAGTTTTATTCACACTTATCTTGCTCCTCTTTTCGACTATTATCTTATGTCAACCTGAACCATCCCGGGAAACATTGTAATTCTCTCCCGGTGCAAGGTAAGCACTCTACGCCAAAATTGCCAACAGCTGGTTTATTGGCATCTGGTCACCAGTGTGCGGCATAAAAGCATAATTTACCATCAAATCGTACATTAATTAATAACGTAGTGGTTAATCAAATATAAAAGCATATATAGCCTGAATAAAAGACTGTCGAATGTTTGAAGTTTATTTTATAAGTGTAGTCTACACAAGGGAACACTTCTTTCATCAAAGCGAAAATTCTAACTACATAGACATCAACAAAAATTAATAGGCCTATTTGACCGTAACAATGGCAACCCGCGTTTATCTTGTTGACTATACGTAAACCTTTATTGCATTTTTGTCCTTCCAGTTCAACATAACAAAGGGACCATGCATGGCATGTTTACAGGTAACTTCGGGCGACATTGAATAACACCAAGAGGAAAGCAATTTGGATGCTTTTCACCGTTTCTTTAAATTTATTTATAATTTTTTTCAGAAAAAAAAGTAACCGATAGCGTAACCAAAAATTAAAGTTAAAATAAGAATAAACCTGCTGTTTTCGAGGAGGCAAAAGAGAATCTTGACTTTCGGCTCTTAGACTAACAACGTTTCGTTGATTAGATTTTATACTCAACAGGGAATATTAATTAATGTAACGATAGCTAAACAGGCTAAATTTAAAGTTTAAACTATGAAGGCACAAACCTGGTATTCTTGAAGAGGTAGAAGTGAATCGTAACCAACAATCACACCACGTCGCAGATGACAGATATCACTTTAGCTGATCGAGTTTGGACTTTAGTGCACAAACACTGTAGCCATTTTGCTGACTGGATATCAATTCAATCAGCTTGAAATCTGTCCTCCATTTATACGGTGTCTCGATTAAAATTCATATCACCTTGAGAAATGTACGTGGCATTAGCACAAAAGTAGTGTAGGATGGGTGATGTAATAGGTTTGTCGGAATCACTCGTTTAATCTTCCCCACTTGGTTCAAAGGTGAGCAATCAACACTTCAAGAACACGTTTAAAGGGAAAAAATTGCCGCCTTGCTCAACTATAAAACCTGAACGTGGCCCCTGGAATGAAAGATTAATACGCATGGGACTTCAAGAAAAAGTATAGGCATCGCTGGGCCTTGGAAATTCAGAGAGAAAAGCAGCAATTCATAATTAACGCTTGGATTCAGGAAAGTTTGCAATAATAACAGTCTGCAGCGATATTTAACTAGACAAATGAATGAGAATTAGTTTTCAAAGAACAATAGTCGTGCTTCTAGCAGCTCATGAATAAAGGCAAAAAAATGAAGAAAGAAAAAAGAATAAAAACTTTCAAAACTCCTCGGTCGACAATAATCATTTACTGGTAAAAGCGCATTAAGTTGAGGAACATAAAGATTAAATTGACAGTTAAAAAACGACATTTTTATTGCTATTAAGTCGCGGGAAAGACATTTAAAATTCTTACTGCCGCCAAGGACGTGATTGCTTTATAGAGATGATTAGCATTACACAAACATCTTTTGAAAATCACTGCCGAAACGGTAACCCTTTCTACTAGAGTGATTTTACTTGAACTGTGAAACAGATACTAACAATTAGAACCGAGAAAAACAAAAGGTGCGAAACACAGAAAAAGTTCGCAGGTTCTTACACCGAGGTGACAAACTTTTGAATTTAGCGCTAAATTCACCAATCACATTGCTTTAAGAGAGATGATATCTAAATTATGTCCAAACGGTTTTCTGATAGAATCTCCGAAGTCCTAGTACTCCTCGGCACCTTTGAGATCTTGATGTAGTATGAGCCCTGGAGGTCACACCCCTCCGACATAATCTGTTTTCTGTGTCACGCGTGTCGACCACCACAAACACTAGCGTATTCCACTGCTCGACCCCAGGTTTCAAGATAACAATAAACAGACCTTACAAGCAAACTGGGCATTTAATTAACATCGATACCATTACAGTAAAATTATTAAATCCACTGTTGCAAAAATGAACAACAAATTTCATCTATCTTGGTAGCTGGCTGAAAAATACCAACTAATCAAGTCAAAAATCCAACACTTTGTTGTCTTGGTAAATGCTTCTTTAGCAGTAAACCATTTCCTCTTTCGACTCATTTTCCACATCTGTAAAAAGGTACCTGATTTCAAAAAAACCTTCTCAGAATCAATAGGAAAAAAATACCTATTTACATCATTCTTTTTTTTTATTGCGTGGCAATTTACACGCGCGCTAAATCATTTTTTTTTTTATGGTTCGTAGTTCTTTCTTTCGGAATTTAAAAGGAGAATAGAGTTTCTTGTTGAACAAGAAACCCGAGGAACCCAGTCCGCTGGAGTTGGACTACAGTATTGTTTCGTGACATTTTCGTAAGATAAATGTCCCGGAAACAAACAGCTTTTCAGATCAGGCGCTAAATTAGACGTCACGTCTAATCGACATCATCGACATCATCGACATCATCGACTTCATCCGGGTCTTTTTTGCTATGTCATAGGACCGGGGCGAGCTGCGTATCATACCAAGAAATTCTTCAGATAAGGAGGAAAAGAAATAGATGTCATTTAACTTCAGTTAAGATGGTATATACAGGATAACAAAGGCCATCTGAGTTGCAAAATCGAAAATCTTGTAACTGAATGAAACTTGTAATGCGTAGCATGGTGGTTTTGTCGGACGCACAACTGCGCCTTTATTACTTTGCGCGCCAAATCAAAACCGCCATGCTACGCAGGCTAAATGAAATTTCCTTACACATACAAAGACTTGACTTTAGTGGCTGGAAAGAGAACCTGGAAAACGGACCGCTTGCTCTAAAGTTTCCAGGCAAGGCTGGGTCCAGATTCATACCAATACGAGACCGTACTTAATACGCCACTTTTAAGAGCCAACCATCTTAGGCTTCCTTCAAACGGCCACGGACGAATTGAAAATTCGTACGTTTAATTGTTCCGCTCACACGGAATCACCTTAACCGTACGAAAATTAAGACGCCTAGCCGTTCAAAGTTGGTGTGAACAGAGAGAAAATATTGAATGGTTCCTGCCCGTGCACGAAGTGTCCGGTCAATTTTTCAGCGGCCCTGTTAACGTAGCCTTAATTTAATAAATCCAGGAGTGTCACGCATACTACAACAAACATCACTCAGGAGTGTAACGCAAACTACCCGAACATCGCTCAGGAGTGTAACGCAAGCTACACCAAACATCGCCCAGGAGTGTCACGCATACTGCACCAAACATCGCTCAGGGGTGTAACGCAAACTCCACCAAACATCAATCAGGAGTGTCACGCAAACTACACCAAACATCGCTGAATTTACCTTCTGGCTTATTAAGCACAGCCCCTGGTCCCAGGCCACTTGGTCCTTCATCACCGTAGCTTTTCCTTAAGATATCTCGCACGTGACTTGCACTAAAAAAGCAAGAAAAATATTTTCCTCCACTGCTGTGATTACCAGCGAAATAAATTTGTGACATAATGCCAACTATAGAAAGTTTCTTTTATTGCGTTGAAGTTAGCGCAACTCTGAGGTGTTGAATTTGAATTCTCAGAATTCTGTTCAAACTTAACTTCAATCTTCACCAGGAAGTGGATCGACAAGAAACTGTCATATCGTCATTTTGTACTTTCCAAATCAGTGGACAGCACTTTTTGCGTTTTGATTGCCTGCCGTAACTCTGAATATCCTTGGCTAATATATGTTTTTAGGACAGGAGATCAAATTACACCTCCGCGTTTCGCGACAGTTTCGGAGGACAAGATTTTAGCGATAAATAAAGCAGCTGCCGTTATGGGATATACCCTTTGCAGTTTATACGACTAGAATTAGAATTAGCTTTTATCAGCAGTGTTTACTCCTCACAGAATTTACACTGAACAAAATTCCGTGTCCAACTGATTTGATAACCACTAAAATAATTATCTACCTCAATATATCTCGATGCTTGGAGGTTCGGTATACACATACCCACCACTATTCACCTCCCCTTTGGCGATAGTTGTATACAGTCGCAAGAATAACCCTGATAACAGGTGGTAAATCGAAGCTACGAGCACCTCAACTGAACAACAGTGATTGATGACTTCTACACTTAACATTCAGGAACAAGCGGATATTGGTTGCTACTACACTTTGGCTAATGACTTCATAATATAAGAATACAAGACGCGTATATTTGGGTGTGGTTGTACTATTTGTATGATAGTTGGAATTCTGGTTATTGCAGCTAAGAGAAGAGAAGTGTTTTAGTCCAGTTTTTTGGTCATCCATATAGTTTATATGAGTCAGTTGATAATAATGTTTGAAAATATGCACATCTTCAATGCAGAGATGTTTGGTGCAAAATTATAACATAGGATATGAGTAGTTCTACTTCGGAGAGTGAGGTTTTTCTTAGCTCCACTGATAGTGACACTTTGAGGAAGGTTGATCGACATATGTGTTTTCACATAGATCATATTGTACAATTAATTTTACGGGATTAATAATACTCGATACAGCTTTCACAAAAAAAAGCTGCCTTTTAAACTTCTAAAACCACATTTTATAGGGCGCATGCTTTCGAATTAAAGTCTATATCTAAATATCAATTATTGCTTCATTGGAAGAGATTTGAAAATATATTATCTTTTATACTCTACCCAGTTGTAGCAGGTGAAACAGAACTCATACTGACGTGCGTTGTACCGATAGCCGAATTAGGTCAGAAATGCCCCGAAGCAGAAACCAGAAACCACACTTAAATATGAACCCTTAAACAGCTGCATCACTGTTCACAGCGTTTGAATCATGAAGATATTTTATGTAATGCTTCCAAACACCTGTACCCGTAATAAAAGACGAAAAAAGTGTGAAGGATCAAGATGGCGGTCTCAAAGTGCCCTTGTTCGACCTTTACCAATGCCATGTTTAAATAGATGCCAAGATCTCATTGGTTCCTAAGCATCAACTGGTAATACCTTCAACCTTATTGGCTCTTGCAACAAACATCCCAACATACAAAGCCACAAAGATACATACGCTTACACCACTGACATATGAGCTATTTTTTCAAAATAACTCAAAAAGGGCGCCATGGCCAACCTCGTTCCGAGGGCTTCATCCCTCTTTTTTTTTAAAGAAACGAGATAAACACGACACTAGGGGAACTCTAGCTGAGGGTGTAAATTACAGATGTTGGTCTCACTGATGGTCTTGGGACGCAAATCTAACATTTTTAACCACATAAATATTACTTAGTTTCCTCTTCTAATAATGTCAGCAATGCTTTGGATCAAAAGCCACCAACCATGAAAGGTCCGGATTCGACCCTGGGATGCGAAATTTTCTCTGTCTTTAAAATGGCAGCGACCGTTTACGAAAGGGGAATTTCATTCACCTCAATGTGGTTGAAACATTTTTACAGATTATACTGAACAAGGATTTTTTCCTCCATTAAAATTTTTCGACGTCATTTTATGCACACCTAAATATGGACCACGCTAACAGGTCGTTTTGATACAAGTTGATTCAGTCGAGATGTGTCAAGTTTCACGTACTTAGCTGAAAAGACGAGGAATAGAGCGATTTTCGTATGACCTTGAACAATGGTTTCGGTAAGTGTTCGTTCTTTGTTTCATCAGCCAATGGATGGAAAGAAAAAAACTGGACTCTTTGTTTTCCCGCCAAAGAAACCCTAATATGGAGAAGGCATTGTTCGATTGACCAGTCGTTTTGCAGTATGACGTCAAAGCAATTTCTAGAAAGTTCTTCGGGCATGAAGTTTGTTTACCGGAGCGTTCGCTTAGCCAACCAAAACCCAGGTGCGTTTGTATCCGTTCGATACACCAATCAAATCGCTCTATTTCCGTTCGTTTGTTGTTTCTGTTTTGTTCGCGCGTTTTCATTTCAAGGTCATACGAAAATCGCTCTATTCACCTCAATCTCGACCCAGAGCTCTTCTGCGCATGTAGAGGAGAGAGACGGGCGCATTTCCAAACCCGTAAGCACTGGGGTCGAGAATGTATTCACCTCAAATGTTTTTCTTGTTCATGCGCAAACTACACTTTAAGAAGTCGAAGAACGTCTTGTGCAGTTTTATTGCTTGAGCTCGTATTGAAATGACTTCGTATGGAAACGACCGGTTTCCTGCATGAGCAGCAAGGGATCTAGCTTTTCCCGTCCTGTTCAGATATGCTTGTTACACACTATAGATGTAGTACATTCACAGGTTCAGTTGAGTTTTATACGAATTTAATGACAAGTCTGACAACACATAATTATACACAGAAGCTATTAAATTAGAAAAATCAATAAGAACTAGCCGTTCAGTCCTTTAATTTTACGCAAAATACTTACGCATTTGGGTTCTGTTCTCTATTACGATTACTGTCATATAATAAACGAAAAGGCTGCAAATATATCAGGAATTATTCTGCACATTTTGCAAGCATTAAAGGAGCTATGTCTCCGCGATGTTTGGGTATTATTTGGAAACGCTGAAAACACATTGGAATCAAAGAAAACTCTGAAATAATAATGGTTCGGCTACTTTAGTACTGTTACTGAATGTCTTCGCCTTTCGATGGCGAGAATGGCAGCTTCAAAAGACTGAGCCAGCTTTTTCAAGTTTAACTCCTCCGTTGTCGAAAAATCTCAAAAAGTGATCATACTTTCTTCCCCTTTATTACAATCATTTGATGTTTCAGTTAAAGTTCCAAGTATGAGAAAAGCTGACAGCCGAGAACACTTAGTTACAATTTCCGCTCGTTTCTTTGATCGACATAACCCCTTTAATCGTATCAACTTTTTACATCACACGGCGGCATGATGATTATAGTTGAGAGAGGATAAAATTACATACATCGGTCCGTAAGCCCTGTTCGTTAAATTTCAACTTTTACGTAATGCGACGGGCGGCAATTCAAACTTAAAAAGCTTAAAGTCTGTAGTAATTATTTTTCAACGCTATAGAGAACCTTGGATGTTTTTAACCGCAATCTGGCCAATGATAGGAGAATACCTGAGCATACTGAACAATTATAATCAACCTTTTCATGGCTGTCCTGTGTTGCTTCACAGCCTTTTTGGTCCAACAACCATCAATCTGTACGGTTTGATTGAAGACAATCAACAACAAATCAACGTATGCGGGCTCCTCCGAAAACCGACTTCCCCAAAGGGTCCCAGCTAGCGCCCTTGGGCTCACTCTATGTTGTTCTTATCCTCTCCTATTGATATACGTCTGCTGTTAAATTAACTCTCTGTAGTATTACATGAAGTTAAATTCCTCCAGCTAAGCTAATCTACACCTGTATATTTCACTAGACCAGACAACCTTGAATAGACCTCATTCACGATACCCGCCGCCATCTTTGCCTGCGCTTTAGGACTGTTGGGATGAAAGCCATGTCACGTAGTATTCAAGAGGGCAAACAACTGATAAAATTTGCCAATACGAGCAATCGCGGTTGAGTTTGTATATTCTCTCAAAACAAGACGACGATTTAAGACTTACCAAATGTACAGTTTGAGTTCCGACAAGTTTTACGTCATTACTTCTTGCCGTGACAGTAATCACTTCCACCCATAATTTCCCATCACCGTCTTTAAGATAATAATTTCTTCATTTTCGGTTGTCTAGAATAACCAAACCTGACAGAGATTTCTTGTAATGGCAGATTATAGACTGTTTTCACATGACGTCACGGCGGCCATATTGGTGTCCCAAAACAATGAAACGGCGGCCATGTTGGTGTCCCAAACCAGTTCTCTGGGAGCTGAACTCTTTTCTTATGCAAACGCTTTCTTTTGTTCCAATAAATTTGCATAGATGCTGGCCACGTGAGTGAAAACACTCTATATCATTTGCTTGCCTCCTGAGGAACCACGTGTCATTGGTTTTATCCCATCAGTCATTAAGCGCGTTCAAAGATGGCGGCAGGCATCGTGAATAAGGTCTATTGATTTGAGCTGAAAAAAATCCGACTATAAAACTACTAGTCCCCAGTTCCCAACACATACAACAAAGAAAAGTAGAGTTTTAAAACTGCAGTCGAATCTCCGCTAACGGCCACTTTCTTCTGTCCCCAAGGTGGCTGTTGTAGAGAGGTTAAACTGAATAAAACGCTCGCCCGCGTAACCCGGGCTGCGTAACAAGTGTTGCTGCGCGAGTTCGCGCCAAAAACACTTGCTACCCAGGCTATAAAAAAGGCAGCAAGTTTCACTTTATACAACACTCTTGTACAAGGAACTGCTGTTACCTGGATATCGAAATATTGGTGGTTCATAGAAAACCTCTTCCCACTCTTCTACCAAATGAAGGCCTTATAAAGGGGGTTAAGATCAAAGAAGGGTTGGGAAAAAATAATATTCTGAATATTGGGTCAGATAAAACCTTTTCTTTTTCTAGTTTTTCAGTGTTGTCTGAGCCTAAAAAGAAAACGAGAAAAAGGTAGAGCACTTCCGAGTAGTCTTAAAATTCTTTTTCTGTTCTCACAAAAATTATACTCGTTTTCATATGAAAGGTTTTGCACTTGCCCTCGTTTTGATAGTGAGTAGTTTTGGAACTCCAAAATGGACTGAGCGATACAAGCGTTTCAAAACGACATATTAGATATTTTCATTCGGTACGGCTAAAAATTTTCACAATAACACAACTCAGTTTATAACCTAAAGTCACACACTGCCTGCCTTTGTTTCTTAACTCTGATCAGTTACATTCTCTGGAAAGAAATACAGTTCCTTACGCAACATTGACACAACACTAGACACCTGTCGCTTGCTGTCAGAGTAATAATCACCGGTTCGCGACTTGTACGTTGACACCATAGCGTTGACTCTGGTCAGCATTCTTAAGATATCCATGCGTTCAGCATTCTCCTCAAATACCTTTGTAAGTGACTGAATGAACCATGAGCCATTCACGGAATTTCTCCAGGAGTAGTAGCCTGGAACTGTGGAATACGCATAGACAAAGTCGGCTTCCGCTGGCACGGACACTTTGCTGCCTTGTTGAGGGGCATCTGTTACATCCATTCCATCCATGTACTCATGCCCTTGAAATGGTGAGGAAAACAGGTTTTGTTAACCCTACTCAGCGGGTACAAAAGAAGAACGTAGCACTGCCAAAATTTCTACTTGGTCAAAAATGATGACATTTGTTATTTTCTTCAAAATTGTTCTTCTTCAATATGACCAGTCGCACTCTTGGCAAGAACAAGCAAAGTAATCAATCTGGCATACAAAAAACCTTATGTGTGTGATAGATTGGTCATCAAGATTTATCTCTGCCATCACCTTATTCAAAAAGAATAAGTAACATTATACATGATTGCCACAGCCAGAGGTTTCTGAAATTCCCTGACTTTTTCCTAACAAATGTAAAATTTCCCTGACCAACTGACTTAACAATTTCACACATTAGACCAGATGCCCTCCCTTCAGAGCCATCCCTTAATTTCATGACCAACATTCTACCAATACAACACGATTCATATGACTGAAAATGCACAAAAGAATTTTAAATGTTAGAAAACAGCAAAAGTAAAGGGAAAAGAATAACAATGTACTCTTAAAATTTAACTTTTCCTTGACTTCTTTCAAACATTTAACTATCCCCTGACTCAGAGTGAAATTCACCGACTGGTCCCTGACCTTAAAGAAATTTTATTCCCTGACCATTTCCTGACCTGTGGCAACCATGTTAATTGAAAATACACCGTTAAGATGACAATATGGCTCAACTGCAGCTGTAACCCACCAAACAAGGAAGTCATATCATGTTTCTTACCCTGGCATGCTTGGAAGAAAAACATCTTTGGCTTGCCAACCAAAGTAGAGCAATCTTTGAAGATTGCAGTAAGATCCTTGATGGCCATGGTACCATCAGTGCCATAAATCACACCCTCTTCACCATGTGTCAAGATCGAGAAAACGAATGCATCATAAGGTGTGTGATTAGTTATAGCCAGTTCTTTTGTGATTCTTCTGATCTCAGCCCTGGTCTGGTTGTTGTAAATTCTAACATCAAACTTCAGAGCCCTGAACAACTTTGCCAAGGCATCGCGGTCAACATCGGTGCCATTACGTGGGTAGCGGTCCATTCCCGAAGACCTAAG
This sequence comes from Porites divaricata, assembly GCA_038088405.1. Taxonomy (NCBI): domain Eukaryota; kingdom Metazoa; phylum Cnidaria; class Anthozoa; order Scleractinia; family Poritidae; genus Porites; species Porites divaricata. The sequence continues at coordinate 1,219,517 of JBBMOI010000006.1, forward strand.
GAAGTCTTTGTTATTGATAATGACAGCAATTCCTCTGGTCGGCTTGTTCATTTTGTAAATTGTGTCGTTGTCAATGGTAATCGCTGACGCCTTGGCAGTTGAACCCCCTCCACCAAAGCTGAACAGCTTGGCATCAGCTTGATCATTATTTTCTGAGAAAAAAACATATATATAAATACAAATATATAATATAAAACGTAAGAATGACGCTTTTCCAGTCTACACAGGCGACGCCAAGGACCTGAAAAATTCTGAGATCTCTTGACCGGAGTCGAACCTATAAACTTCTGGTTACTGGAATGTCGATAGATGGTACATACGCAACGAGAAAAATGTGACGGTGAATTTAAAAACTAGTGAGAATACGAGAATAATGTTTTTTCTGACGATGCTACTTTTCTTTATTGTTATTTTTCAGTCAGTTTCAGTGACAGTGACAAGACTAGCCTGCGTTGCGGCTAGTTAAAGGGGAAGGGAAACTCGCGAGCTTCAATTGTTCCCCCACTTCAAATGCTTACCACGCAAGCTATAAACAGACAAGGCAGTGAAATTTTAAACTTTTTTTATCAAAAACAAATGAAGGAAGACCCCATGAGTGGAATAATATTTTTTGTTACATCTTCTCAAATATTTGCTTACAAGAGAAAAAGCGGTTAGTTACCATTCTGCTTGGTTTTCCGGAACAAAAAGCAACGGTTAAGGCACGGCAACAGAAAACAACAACAGAAAACTTGTCCCCAGCTATGATAATTTACGTCCTTAATTTTGCTGTCCTTAGTTTTGTGCCCAGGACAAAATTTATTACAGTCGAACATCCAATAACGGCCACCTCTCTATAACGGCCTCTTTTTTGGCAGACGGTCCATACATTGACTCTTGTTCAAACCAATCTACAACGGCAACTTTCTTCTGCCTTCAAGGTAGCCGTTATGGAGAGGTTCAACTGTAATTAGTATTAATCGACCAAAAAAGTCAGTTGAACATTATTTTCAAATATTATCATTTTAATAAATAGAGACATAAGAAATATTACAACTTCAAAAATAACGTCTTTAAACACTCATTTTACTCAAAATGGCAGAGATCAACTCCTTGCTCATTAAACAATGTCTTTTAAAAACCATTAAATGTTATTGGTCTTTGACATTGCAGGGTTCCTTTAAACAGAAATCTGTTACTGAAAATCGGGGTCCACCTAGGATTTTTCAAGGGGGTGGGGGGGGGGGGGGGGTCTAAATTATTTTTACCCTTCTATCACACAATATTTTGTTGCAATTTCTGGGAATTTGAAAAAAAAAACGAAAATTAGAACAACCCAATAATCAATAAAGGTATTTTATTTTTGACAGGTGTAGTGTGAAGCACCTACAAGTAAGAAGAAAGTACTAGGTGTCCCTTGGTGGTACCAAATTTCTGTTCAAAAGTACTTTGTTTATTAGAGGACTAAGATCCCCCACCAACTTCCCCTGGATCTGCCGCTGAACTAATCCATCTCAAAATTTTTCTATGGTATTTGAGCAGCCTATTCTACATTATTAATATTTTATCAGACTATTTCATAACTAACTCCTCTAATTAACTCAATTGTGTTTCCCCAACTTACTCTTTTATACCCCATAAATAATATTGCACATCAACATTAATTATTTTTTTTGTCAAACAAAAACACCTGAAATATTACGGGAATTTCTATTGTGTTGTGACCAATCACAACAAAGAAAAGGAAATGCACAGAGCTACAAAACCATAACCTAATTACCACTGTGGTTTACACTTTTGCTTTCTCAGGTTTTATTGGCTTTTTCGTTGCAACACAATAGTATTCCAGAACTGTTTCACAGTATTCACTGTTTTCTGAGTTTTAAAGTACACATACATTAAAAATGATAAAACGACAAAATAGAAAATATAAAATGATAAAAAAGGATGAGAATCATGAAGAATGCCACTTTCATGGAATGAATTTCTTGAATAAAGAATTCTTGAATATAGCACAGAAAGATTTGTATAATTCCACAACCATTAAGTAACAAAAAAATTTCCTTCACATGAAGTGAGATGAAGTGCACAAAATTAATCACAAAAATGTTTAATGAAACACTTGATGCACTGTAGCAATTGTTTATCCTAATAATAATATTGAAAGCATAAAAAAGAAACCTGAATAGGTTAAACATTACCACAAGATTCTATAATGTTGCCATAATATTATTAATGCTTTACTCTTACATGTATATACAAAATGTAACAAAAGTGTAATATTATTTCCTTGGCAAAGAAAATTTAACATCAATTTTCATTGTACAGGTGACACACATTTCCCCACACTGTTCTCTCTGTCTGTACACCTATGTGTATACTTATCTGATACTGACCAAGAAGAATTTTCCCTCTGGTGATTATTAATAATGTCCATTATTTTTTATTGAACAGTGATATTATGAGGAGAATTTCTATGCTGAACACTGTTAGCACCCACAATGCAATAGCAGTAGTTACAATGTGATTTTAAGGGATTAACAATGAATTCCAGAAAAAGTTGTTTAAGCCAATGAGAATGAAAAGAAGACCTGAGGATTTTAGACTGAAATGACTGTCCTTCAGCCAATCAATCAGTACTTTCCTACAGGCACAACCCAAGTTATAACCTCATCTCACACAATCCCTAAACTGGTCTACTCTTTAGCCATGAATGAATTTTATAGTAATATTCCTGACTAACCCTGATAATACATCTACAAATGAAACTTAAATGTGATATTCATTTTAATCTTGAGGTAATGAAATCTGAACTTTGAACTTTGAACTGCTAATTGTTTTCCATTGCCTGCTGATTGGCTGAAATGACTCTCGCTGGAATTTACTGTTTTTGCTTCCAGTAACCTAATATCAGTGGACCCTTGATATAATGAAGGGTAATAAATGTTTGCTATAGTGAGGTTTTATTACATATCAGGTTCTTTTCCATGTGCTTCACTATTACTGCCTAGGGGTGACATTCTTTGTTATACCAAGGACTTGGTTACAATTCATTGTAGAGGTTCATTAAATTGAATTTCTATTGTGGTTAGTTTTGTTTCATTTATCAGAAAACACGAAACCTCCTGGCTACTGTAATTTAACCCTTTAAATCCAAGAGACAACAAAAAAGACCTGAAATGTTTTTCTACCTTTCATTTACAGGACTGTCACTAAGGGCCGGCAGCAGGGGATTCCCCCTGGCTTCTATGAGCACGATCCTGGCTACTTTCATAGGAAACATAAGTGAAATAAATCAGCCCAAAAAATTCTTGACTAGCTGTTAAATTCTGTGTCGAATAATTATTGCATGTACCCAGTAACTTGAAATCTAAGTGACAGCTCTGACCTTGAGCAGTATTTTTTCCTTGTAAGATGTTCTTCAATGTCTCATAGATTTTGGGATTTTTAAGGAAATTTTACATTTGGTGCTCTTGGGAGTAAAAAGTTTAAGCCACTCTACATTCTGAGGTGTCATCAGCATTATTGCTTGACTCAGTAACCTTTTCAGGGAAGAAATACAAGTCTTTTCTCAGCATTGACACTGTAGAAGACACCTGCCTCTTGTTACGGGCAAAATTGTTTCGTGACTTGTAATTGGATACCAATGCACTCACTTTGGTGAGCATTTGCAGGATATCCAAATGATGGCAATACGTATTAAACACCTCTACTACTGACTGAATGAACCAAGATCCTTCAGTATTATTTCTCCAAGAGTAATAACCAGGCACAGTGGAGTAAGCAAAGATGAAGTCAGCCTCTACAGGTACAGAAACTTGTGGATCTGGCTGTAGGGGGGCATCAGCGACATCCAATCCATCCATGAATTCCTGACCTACGATTTCAAAATACATGCTGAGTATATTTCATAGGCCATTTCCAAGTTCCAAAAACTCTCACTTGTAAAAATGACTACTATTTGCATGAGAATAAAAAATGATTATTATCCTCTAAGATGAGTATAAGGATATTTCAACAAGACGAGTTTTGAAACCACAAGAAGCCTTATAAATTATGGTGGAACCTAGTTATATGACCATGGAACCCATAAGTATGACCAACAACCATATTCTGGACTACACCCATTGCCAGAATTATTTTTTAACCTCTGTTAAAATGTCCAGGCAACCTTGACAAAATCAGTTGGAAAGTGAAAAAAGAAATATGTTAATCTGACAGTAACCTCATCAATTAACAGTCATTAAAAAAGAACAACTATCTGTGTGTGTTTGAGTACTGTGTATGATATCCTATTAAAAGATACTCACAACTGAATTCTGTTTGTCTATTTCTCACCACAAAAATGAAGTTAAATTAAAGGAGAGGGGACTCATTATAGAGATAACAAATTGAATGGGGAAAGGAAGAATTCTATACATGAAATAAAGCAAGGTCAGTAAAAAGTATCTTTCTGCTCACCTTGACAGGCTTGGAAAAAGAAGATCTTTGGTTTGCCAGCCAAGGTTTTGTTATTCTTGAACTTGGAGGTAATTTCTCTTACCCTTAAAGTACCATCTATACCATACACCAAACCCTCCTCTCCATGTGTCAGGATAGCAAAAATAAAAGCATCATAACTTGAATGGTCGGAAGTGGCTTTCTCTCTTACAATCCGCAAAATCTCAGCTTTAGTTTGATTGTTGTAAACTTCCACCTTAAACTGAAGTTTCTTGAAAAGCTTGTTCAGAGCATCACGATCAATATCAGTGCCTCCACGCTGAGCCATATGTTGCCCTGATGATTCAAGGAACTTCTTGTTATTTATGATGACAGCTATTCCTCTGGGTGTGCGACTCATTTTGTACCTCAAGATATCATCATGCTCGCCTGATGAATGATCAAGCTCATGGCTCTCAGCTCTAGGTGGACTGTCAACTTCATCAAGTTCTTCTGCAATTCAAAATAGCACTCAATATGAGTCTATGTGATTTAAAGGTGCTCTGAACTATTTTTTAAGGAATGCTTTATTCTATTTTTCAGTCTAATCAAATAAAACAGCCACATTCCCCAGTGAACTATGTGTGTTTACAACAAATTTTATGGAACAGGGTTGCAGTATAGATTTGCTTAGTTTCTATTACTGCTTTCAACAGGAAAAATGTACTCTATCAAGCTCCAAGATAACAACTTTATTGCATTTGTGAATCCCTTTAATGAATAAAACCACAAGACATTAACTTGATCCACAAACAGATAACTTAATTGCTTTAATTTTTCACTGCCTTGGAAATATGAAAACCTTTGTTTTAATTTGGATGACTTGTCTTTTCAGGATAAGTAAGACTAGTTCCTGCATTTGTTAACTAAATTCCCTCCTGTGATGACTGATTGTTTGAAAGGTGATTAACTGCCCACAATGAATCTGAAGTGTACTCTGTTACCCGTAATACTGTACAGAGGAACAAGTTAAGCACATTAACAACTTTGAAACAGACGGAAGAATGATCTATTTATTCAGAGATAAATAACTTTACTACCTTGTGTACATACATTCTAAAAAGGAACACTTTCAATTTTGACCAACTTCATAATCATGATTAACAATTTCAAAATAGAGAAACCAAAGCTTGGTGAATTTTTAATCCCAGATTTACATTCATCGCCTTTCAAACAACAAGGCCCTCAGGAGGAGTCTGCAGGTTGCGGCAAGCTCCAATGCAGTTACAAAACAAATCCATGTTACTGTCCAGAGTGCTACTCTGTACCTAGGGGTGCACAGACAAAAGAAGTTACAGTATAAGAGGTTTTGCATCTTCTTTGTCTCCTTTTTCCCCACATTCATTAAGACTTCATCAACACGAATTCAAATATCTTTGAAACTGCATTTTTTGCACGAATTGGCCTTCCATCAACACAAAACCATTGAATCTGCTCACTGAAACCACATACTTTGACACCACTCTCCAGAGTGGTTTAATCCACACAAACTTGGGTGAAAAAAATATGCGGCTTCAAAACTGTCTCAATTGGTGTGGACAGGGTCTAATTCATTATAACAAGAAGCCAAGCAGATAATTATAATATTAAGCAACAAAAGTACAGTCAAACCTGTATAATAATGGCCCTGTAGTTAGCGGTCACCCTGTGTATTATGGTCACCAGACAACTTCCCAAAATTTTCAGTTGCCTACTATTTTCTGCAAAGTTGCCTTTTTTACTGTATAGCAGCTTCCTTGTATATAACGGTCATCTTGCTTTTTCCCAAGGGTGACTGTTGTACACAGGTTTGACTGTGTTGTTCTCATCTCTGTTATGTTATGTGTCAAAAAACTAAAGAAAATTTAATGATTGTTTATTGATATTACAAAAAAGAAACAAGCTGTTAATAATAATAATAAAACACAAAATTGCATTTAACAAGAAAAAAAAGGACTTACCTAATGTGAGGAAACAATAAAGATGCGTGACACAGAATACCATCACATTCCAAAACTGGCAAGGTCTCCTTGAAGGAAGTCAGTTGGATTAGAGTCTGACGAGACCAAAAGACAGCTTTTCCAAAATTGCAAAGAATGTGTAAGCTATTTTGTCAGCACAGCTCTCAAGTCCAGATGGAAATGTACAAAAAAATGCGCATGTCTGTTGCTTTTTTTTTTTCACTATCATGGTGGTCTGAGAAGCCAGTCCAAAAATGAGTAAGCCCTTGCTAAATCTTCCATACAGTTCCTCATTTCTTTTAGCACTTGTGACATCATAGTCATAGACAACTTTGACCCTTTCTGCATTCATGGTTATGATTCAGTCAAACAGGCCAGAAAAAACACAAAAACCATGTAAAGTTGACCCAAAAATTCCAATAAAAATCTTGTTCCACAACACACCCGTACTTCCTATCAAAATAATTTCATGACCTTTGGGCTTTTTAAGGAAACTTTTGCAATGAGAAGAAGCCTAGTACATAGACAGGAGAACAAATGCAAAAGAAGTGGGAAAAGGTGGGTGCTTGTTTTCACCCTGTGTGCCTGTAATTCTTTGTGTTTTTCCTACATGTATATGAAGCTACACGCAAAATGTTTGAAACTTGAACAACCATAAAAAATTCCTGCTTTTTGGCAAAAACTGTGAATCTTCCTAAATTCTTAGGACCATTTTTTTGTCTAGACTATTAGCTTTCAGTAAAGTGACTCATTATTAGCCGATCTTGCAACTGAGGTGTCAGAGTTTCAAGACCTGCACCTTTTCAGCCAGGAAGAGTTATCCCAACTGCCATTTAGACTACAAAGGGGCCTTTGCTACCTCTCTTCAGGTGACCAGTGACAATTACCGCCACTTTTCATGTTGCAATGTTATGTGCAGTAGGTGCTGTGCAGTGCAAAACAAAGGAATTGCCTTAAGCCATACACTGTACAGCATAATTATTAAAATTATACAAAAAGACATGCCTACATTATACGTGGAAACAACACTGCTCTGCGATAAACATTTTTTCCAGCATTTAAAATTCTGTTGTGGATGGATGGAAGTTCAAGCAATTCATATTAATAAAATCTTAGCCAGGCACTTAATCAGATGGGGCAAAACTGGTGACCAGTAGTGTGGGACTAAGCAAGCAAAATGGCAGATCTTGTACATAGTACCTTCTTCAGCAGTACATAGGTATCATTTAACCCATTCGCCCCTGAACCGCCCGTACGGATCCACGTCCTTTCTAACCCTTGTGACGTCATCAGTTTTAACAGTCAAGGCCAACTTTGTCTGCTAACTTGTGCAGAGTGAAGAGATCTTTCAAACCATACCAGAATGAGCACAATTCAGTCAAGGACACCGGAGAAAACGGCAAAAAACCATGCAAGGTTGACCCGTAAATCTCCTTGAAAATCTTGTTCCATTACCCACCTACCGTTCCTTTCACCTAATCCTACGATCCTAAAAGCTTTCCTAAAAACTCTTCCCATCAAAATCCATACCAGAATGAGCACAATTCAGTCAAGGACACCGGAGAAAACGGCAAAAAACCATGCAAGGTTGACCCGTAAATCTCCTTGAAAATCTTGTTCCATTACCCACCTACCGTTCCTTTCACCTAATCCTACGATCCTAAAAGCTTTCCTAAAAACTCTTCCCATCAAAATGAAGCCTACTAAATGCCCAGCAAGAGGAAAAAAAAATGAGCAAGAAAAGCGAAAAAAGAGGGGAGGAGAGAAAGGGAAAAGTAAAAGTCAAGACTGCTGTGTCACTTTTAAACCCAAAAACTATGTCGAAATTTTGCTTTCTGCGCATGCCCGAACTTCGCAAGCTGATATTTTGCATCTGGATCAGAAGGCCATGAAGTGTACAACTGGTAAACGGGTTTGTGGCAAGTTTTAGCTCTTTATAGCATGACAGTGACCAGAAAACCACTCAACCAGCTTCAAAATGGGTTTTTCTGCAAAATCTGCAGGAGCGAATGGGTTAAACAAGGATATTTGGAGGCCAGTCATTCCCAAAAATCTCATTTAAGAAGGGAGAACAAGCAATCATATTTCACCAATTTGCTGTCAAAGTCACCAACAATGGAAAACATATTGCACTCTTCACCAAGCAAGTACTCAAGATGGTCCTCAAGGATGTTGGTATTTGCATGCTAGTGGAGGATCAAGTTGGGCTTTGTCTTTGGGGGATGACTTAAAACATTTTGAGCAGAAAAAATTTACTGCTCTCCTGTTAAAACCATACAACTTTGTTCAGATTACCTACACATTAGCTGTCTTTGGAGGCACTTCTGCTTCTTTTCATCCCACCCTTGGTTAGTGGTATGATAACGGTTTCTTAACCCCTTCGTTGCCAACCCCATTGAGAACTCCTGTGCCAATACAAATTGAACCTTTTTTTTATTAGACACTACTCATTTTAACCAATAACATCCCCGCATTAAGAAGTAACATACAACAAGTATACATTTTCTGAAACCACAACAAAAAATCTTTCACCATCAAAGGAAACTTCAGCCTCTGAATCATGAGACTCGATGCTTCCATCATCCTCATTTGCTCGAAAGTTCTCCTCAAAATCACTAAAATCGCTGTCACTGTTGGAAACATTTTCCTCTCCAGAAAAATTCCACACTTCTTCTCACACATCCTGAGCAGTTTTGTATCTCTCCATATTCAAAATTGAACACAAATTTTACTTTGTTCTTCCAACTATGTGCTTCTTGAGAGCAATATGATAGACAGCGCACGAAAGTGTTTATGCCTGATCTATAAATCCATTTTACTAAGTGTGTGACTAGGCACTAGTAGCCAGGTCATATTACATCTCCAGTGCCGGGGATTTGACAGTTAATCTCTAATTTTTGATGTGCTGAGTATGTCATGCAGGCAGACAAATTGCAAATTAAGTGACGTACTTAGTATGTCACCCGGTCAGTTAAGGGGTTAAATTCAGTCTTTAATATGATGGTACAAGGTGATTGTAGCTGACATTGTTATATATAGTTAACCAATTTAATTTAATGTTCTTTCATTAACTTCTTGTAAAATAATGGAGTGATAAAATGTTAATTATTTTGCCCTTACAAGCCAGATTTCTATTTCTAGGTTATTCTGATTTTCTAGCTAAAAATACCTGAAGGGACTCCAGATGCAGGAATAGGTGCCGTACTGCCTGGTCCATCGATACGTTCATCTGCTAAAAAAAAGATCATTGACAAATTCAGTTTTTTATCTTGAGGCTCATATACATGTGTAACTCACTTCACAAACTACAACAAGCAACTCTTAGGTCATGTTCTATTGAGAACACACACAAGGGAAAAAATGCCCAGTGCAGGAGAAAAAGTTCAAATTGCCTTCAACCTTCATCATCATAAACTTTGGCCACAACGTTGTATTATACCACAAACATTAAGTAATGGTCCGCGTAAGAACTAGGCAGGAAGAATGCAAAACCGATTTAAAGGTTCCAACTTTTAATTTTTAATTTCAATTAAATGGTGGGTTCTGATTGGCAGAAATCCAAAAGTTGACAAAAAAACAAAGAAAAACGTGATAAAAACAACTTTTTTAGCTTTATTTTCCCCATTCCCCTGTCTTTTATCTCACGGCCAAGTTTAAGCATTGTTCTATGCGCCAATCAAAAGTTAGAGCGGAAGACATGCAACACGCACGTGACCTTGCTGTGAACCATCTTGGATGCGATATTTGAGATGTGAGGAAATTTGTCTTTTACCCGGAGAAACGTCGTCAATTTCATCGCTTAAATCTACATATTTCCCTTATTGATTGTTTATCGCTTTTATTCAATGTATACTTTTTCTAAGAATGAAAGTAGGTTTTGCGGAGATATTTAGACTAACAATATATCTACCATCATGGTGTAAGACTGCAAAGAGAGCTTCTTAAACCGAATTCTCCGAACATCCATGAATTTTTTTCTGTATGGACAATCATCTTTTTATTCAAATGCGGGCCATTAGGATAATCCTCCGACAAGATTCTATGAAATTGTTGTTCTTTATGGTGGCAAAATAAAAATGCGTGGCTTTGGCGCATTCACCATGTGAGCTTCAGATTACTGCTGTTTCCCATCACGGTTTTGACATTTCCTTTGTGAGAGCCGAAGTAGCTGTCTTTCACAAGGTCGCCGATTGATGTATTCCTCTGCCATTTTCATGTAATTTTATATCAGTTTAACTTTGCTCGGGTTTGGCACATAGAAATCCTCTAAATTTTAGATACCGTATTTATTCGGCTATAAGCCGAGACCCATTCATTATTACAAGACTGAATTGTTAACTACGGGAAAACCTGACATGTCTACTAAACAATCTTGTGTTCGCAATCGTTTATTTCAAGTCAAGTTGTCATCATGCCCAAGGCTCGTCGTATGTCATACAACCTCGCGTTTAAACTTAGTCGCCGAAGCAAAAGCTGTTGAAAATAACTCTGAAATCGGCAGAGAATATGGCATCAGTGAGTCCATGGTCCGTCGCTGGAGGAAAGATCAAGTGAACCTTTTTAACGGCGAGATTAAATTGTCAGCGAAACAGAAGATGATGGGATGCTTCATACCGAAGTATCCGGAGCTCGATCAAAGAATACTGGAATGGTTTACAGAGCAGAGAAGCCAAGGTAAGTTTTCTGTCGAACAACAGAAACATGATCATGAAATAAATCAATCAGCTGATTGCAGAGTGAATATGAGTTGAATGTGTGACTCTCAAAACTATCGTAGTATCATGTGACAACATATTGTGTGTGAAAGATTCTCATTGGCCACTTTTCACAAGCGTCAAGACAAATTCATCAATACATCATCAAATTTTTAGCCTTTTGGTCGTTTAGTAAACGTTCTCACTTCGTTTCATATAGGAATAGCTGTTAGTGGATTGATGCTACGTCTAAAGGCAAAAGAATTCAACGATGATCCCGAGTTTAAGGCGTCCCTTGGTTGGTACCAGCAATGGAAGCGCCGCCATTCCGTTAGCCTTCGCATCAAAACAACACTCGCTCAGCGTCTCCCAGAAGATTTGGAACAGCAAACACTCACGTTCCATCGATTTGTAATCACATCCTGCCAGCTTCACGGTTATTTCCTATCACGAATCTTTAACATGGACGAGACACCGATGCAGTTCAAACTACCATCGAGCCACACTCTCGAATTCAGCAACGATTGCATATTGTGTTTCCTTACTTTAGCTTGGCTTATAAGTAAATACATCCCGATTTAGTAGAGTTTCCATGCGCTGGGAAAATTTTTTTTCAAAAACTTTTGGCTATAAGCCGAGACCCCCTCTAGAGCCCAAATTTTAATTCACTTCAGTTTTAATTTGTGTAAAAATCGCTCAGCTTATAGTCGAATAAATACGGTATGTTATATTTTCAACATATCAAAGTAGTAGACAAAATAAAAAAGTTGTTTGAATGACTCTTTTGCTACCTTAGTTCATTTCTAAAATTCAAATTTCGCACTTTTTGCCCTATTGACAAATCAGAGTATTCAAATTTAATTTGATTAGAGAAAAAATAACTGCTGCTATTGTACTGGCCTATTGTTCTTTTGCCTAGTTCTTACACAAACCATTACTTAAAAAGGTCCAAATAAGCAGATTCCACACTAAGGTATTTACACGTACTAAAGAAAACTTTTTGTTGGATTGTGTACATCACAAAGAATAAAGAAAGATAATTTCAATTTTTCTCACATCTGATACTTAGGGACTGAATAAGAAAATATTAGGTCAAGGACAAAATTTATTAATTTCAAAAAGTGAAAAGCTTGAGGAACATTTATCAGACATCAAAATCTATTATTGAATGCTTCAATGCCTTCCAGATAAGTGGCATTTCATTTGGTTAAATGTAATTTAACTAAGTTAACCACCACAAGCTTAGCAGTCAAGCGGTTCACATGATTAGCGGTCAAGCAGTTCTCAAGCTTAGCGGTCTAGCGGTCCACAAGTTTAGCGGTCTAGCGGTTCACAAGTTTAGCGATCTAACGGTCCACAAGTTTAGTGGTCTAGCGGTTCACAAGCTTAGCGGTTCAGCGGTCCACAAGTTTAGAGGTCAAGCAGCCCACGAGCTTAGCGGGGATCCAGCAGTCAATCCCATAAGTGCAGGCTCACATGGTTCGTGGTAGCTTTGTACACTGCTAGGATCTGAGAGTTCTTTGTCAAGCATTTGTGCAGTGGTCTGTGGAGCAGTTCATTTAGTGTCTGCCCCCCCCCCCCCCTTCCCATCCCTATTTTTCTTCCTTCCACTGTTTCATCAGTGTGATGGGTGCCTGGAATGGGTGCTCATGGCTAGGTTGCAGGGATTTGCCAGCCATGGGGGCAGTTTTTCTATCTAGGGGCTGGCTGGCCACAGTGAAGCCCCTGGGTATCCCAGGCACCCACCTTCCACTTAAGCGATGCAGTTGGTTAATAGGCTAAAACTACAGTCAAACCCTGCTTTACTGACACCTGCTTAATATGGACATCTCATTATTATGGACAGTTTGCTTTGTCCCTGGAGCAAGAAAGCCTGTACATTTTCTCTAAATTCAACCCAACACTTCGTTAACACTTTGTTTATGGCCCCTTCACAATACATATAAACGCGGTTTGACTGGAAAACCAAAGAAATTACATCAAAATATTACATCACGTGCATTTTTATACAGAAAAAGAAAAACAAAACTATTTCTGCTCACAGAATTGAGCAAGTAAACTATCTTTGTCTCATGACATGTTCACAAAACATTGAACCTTTAATGGCTTCGAGTGACAAGGAAAAGGAATATTATTCCCAAGATAACTGAGACAAAAGTAATTAGTGTTCCAGACATCCTTCCTTCCAAGATATTCTGGAAGTTAGGCCCAGTTCAAACGTCGAATTTCACATGTGCCGAACTTAATTCCCATTTTAGTCGACTAAAATAGTTAAATACAGCACTTGATTCAAACGTCGAATTTAACTCTCTGAACTCTGTCGAATTTAACTCTGTTCGCTGTCAGTATTCCCAGTAATATAATAATAATTAATAATAATTTACCAATTTATATAGCGCGTATTTACATTTTCTCATCAATAGCGCTTTACAATCATATGTTTAAAAGAAAACGAAAATACATAACCATGAGAATAAAATAAACTAAGTTACAAACTAACATTCATGCATTAAGTTCGGCACATGTGAAACGCGATGTTTGAATCAAAAGTCGAACCTAAGTCGAATCTTCAACTGTTTCAGTCGCAGATGTAACGGTGTTCAATGGTCGCCAAAATCCCCCGATTCAAAAACTACAGAGCTTCGGTTGTTGCCGCCAATGTAACGGCTAGCATGATGACACCGCTGGCCTACAGCGGGTGCAATACTGATCCCAGAAAGCCTTGGAGGATAAAATCTAATTACATATATCGTAACATCTTCCCTTTCTTAACTGAAATAAAGCTATAACAGTAAGTAAATAAATAAATAAATATTTCTGAGTTCAAAGCGTGTCCAGTGTTCAAATATCCATTAAACAAATAAATAAATGTTTCTGAGTTCAAAGTGTGTCCAGTGTTCAAATATCCATTAAACAAATAAATAAATGTTTCTGAGTTCAAAGCGTGTCCAGTGTTCAAATATCTATCTTAACAATCCTTCCACTGCGGGTCCTTTGTACAGGTGGCTGGGATGGAGAACTGTTACGTAGAACATTCTGGGGAGGCTCTTCCTCCAGTGGAGCTGAGTCGCCACTGCTCATGGCAGGGTGATCGACGGGTGGAGCCGTTGTTGTGTTAGTCGGTGTCGGAGGCAGTGAAGCAGATAAAGGGGGTTCTTGTTGAGGTTCAGGTGACTGTGCATCCGGGTTTGCTTGAGCTGACTCGGAGACGCTATCCTGTGCACAACGTAGAAACTTCCGGTTTCTTCGATAAAAAGACCCGTCGACCTCTACTAGGTAGGAGCGTGGGGCCACCTTTTTAGTGCAGACCCCTCTTCTCCATTTCCTGCTTGTGTCTGATGGAGAGGGCATCAATCTGATGGGCTGACCAATTTCCAGTTCAGGAAGTTCTTTTGAGCCTCGGTCAAAGTATTTCTTAGCCATTCTTCGCTTTTTTGTCAGTCTTCGTTCGACGTCTGACTGTATCTCAGGCTCAAGGAGATGCTGTGCTATTGGCAATCTAGTCTTGGTTCTCTTGGACATCAGTCTCTGCACTGGGCTGCTATCCATCCCTTCTGTAGGGGTATTTCTGTAATCCAGAAAGCTTAGCCACTGGTCCTGATTAGCTTTTGCTGCTTTCCTCTGGAGCGTTTTGGCCGTCTTAACAGCAGCTTCAACAAGTCCATTAGACTGCGAATGGTATGGGGATGATGTTAAGTGCTCAAATTGCCAGTGGTTGGCAAATCTTGTGTATTCAGCGCAGTCAAATTGTGGGCCGTTGTCTGTGTACACTCTGTCTGGAATACCAAAGCGTGCAAAATGCTGCTTTGTCTTGTGGATGACTGCCAGGGATGTGGTTTGGGGCATCTCGTCAACTTCCCAGTATCCACTAAAGGCATCTACTGTTATCAGATAGTTGTTACCACCATGGCTGTATAGATCTTCGGCCACTATACTCCACGGTCAGGTTGGCAGCTCTGGAGTTATCAGCGGTTCTTTCGGCTGGGCTGGTTGATACTCTGCACACAGGCTGCAATTACTCACCATTTCAACAATTTGGTGGCTCATACCAGGCCAAAACAAAGCATCTTTAGCCCGTCTTAAAGAAGCTTGCTGTCCTTGATGACTTGCATGAATGCGCTTCAACATTTCTTTACGTAATGCATTTGGAATGATCACTCGATCTCCTTTGTACAACACACCATTGTAGGCTCCGATTTCATCGCGGTATGTCCAATATTCAGCAATCAGTGGCTCCAATTGCTGCTTTGTCTCCGGCCATCCCTGTAGGACAGTCATCTTGAGACGTTGTAGCTGATTGTCTGCTTCAGTAAGGCGTTGAATGTTCTTTAAACCATCGTTTGATACTCTCAGGAACTCGGCCGCATTAACATCTTCCAAGTCGAGGCGACAGATTTCTTCATGTTCCGGTCTGAGGCAGGTCGCAGGAGGGCCAGTGCTTGGTAGGGGTGCTCTAGACAATGTATCCGCAAGAAACATTTCCGCTCCTTTCTTGTAACCAACCTCAAGGTTAAACTTCTGAAGGCGAAGGAACATGCCCTGAAGTCGCTTTGGGGCTGCTATCAGTGGCTTTTTAAAGATGGTCTCTAGGGGTTTGTGGTCACTCTGTACGCTGACGGACTTCCTACCAAAGATGTATTGATTAAAACGCATGCAAGCGAAGACGATAGCGAGACATTCTTTTTCTATCTGAGCGTAACCTCTCTCTGTTGGTGTCAACGTTCTCAAAGCAAAGGCCACAGGCTGACCGTCTTGTAATAGGGCTGCACCAAGGCCAGTCTCACTGCTGTCGCACTGGATGGTGACTGGTAGGTTCACATCATAGTAGCGTAAGACAGGGTAGTCTGCCACCAGTTGCTTTACACGGTCAAATGCATCTTGGTGGTGTTTCTCCCACACCCAGTCTGCTTCCTTGTCGGTGAGTCGTCGCAATGGCTCACACTCGTCAGCCAGATGGGGAGCAAACTTGGCTAGGCAGTTTACAAATCCCAGGAACCGTTGCACCGCTTTGACTTTCTCCGCATTGGTTCATCCATCTGGGTTTGGCATCTCTTGGACTGCACGGACTTTCTCTGGATCAGGCTTGACTCCACTTGAAGTTAACAGGTGGCCGATGTAAGGGACTTCCGGCAGTCTGAGCTTCAGCTTCTTGGGGTTCAGCTTCAAGTTGACTTCTCTGGCTCTCTTCAATAATGCAATTAAGTTGTGGTCATGGTCTTGCAATGCCTCTTCCCTGGTCTTGCCCTGTCCTGTGATAAGGATGTCATCTGCTATG
This sequence comes from Porites divaricata, assembly GCA_038088405.1. NCBI lineage: Eukaryota > Metazoa > Cnidaria > Anthozoa > Scleractinia > Poritidae > Porites > Porites divaricata. The sequence goes on from JBBMOI010000006.1 coordinate 1,235,884, forward strand.
ACGTAGATACCAGGTAGTCCTTTAAGTGCCTCGTGCTGCCTGCGCTGATATTCTTCAGGTGCTGTTGCAATTCCAAAAGGCATCCTCAACCAGCGGTATCGCCTGAAAGGCGTCCAGAAGGTCGTAAGGTAACTGCTTGGCGCGTCAAGTTTCACCTGCCAGAACCCATTTCTAGCGTCAGCTACGCTGAAGACCTTGGCTTTAGAGAGTTCAGGAAGAATCTCCTCGATCGTTGGCATTGGGTAATGTGACCGTTTAAGGGCTTTGTTCATGTCCTTCGGATCAATGCACAATCGTAGTTTGTTGCCTTTACGTACAACAACTTCACTGCTTATCCAGTCTGTCGGTTCGGTAACTTTCTTAAGGACTTGCATCCTTTCTAATTCCTTGATGTGTGCCTTAAGCTCAGCTTTTAGTGGTATGGCCACCCTTCTTGGAGTATGTTTCACTGGCGTAATGTTTGGGTCTACCTCTAAATGGTATTCTCCAGGGAGACATCCTAAACCTTCAAATACGTCCTTGTATTCAGTGAGGATATCTTGTGGTACTGCTGCAGCTGCTGATGGAGGTATGTCAACACTGTTCGCTGCATGTACAGTAATGAGTCCCATGTTTCACCTGACAACAAAGGTTGCTGGGATCCTGGGACAATCTTGAAGTTAAGCAGAAGCTGTTTGCCCTTGTATTTACATTCCAAATTGCACTCTCCCAGGGCTTGTACGAGACTTTTGTCATAAAGCCTAAGCTTTGCTGTGGTCAGTTGCATAACTGGATTTCCAATCTGCTTTATTTCACTCAGCCTGTCAAAGGACATAACGTTACATGTAGCACCTGTGTCCAGCTGACAACGAACCAGAGCTTCTCCATATTCATCAAAGAAACGAAGGGGTACAAAGAAACGCTTACTCTGCTGGTGTTCCACCGCTCCCACGGATTCAACATAGTATACAAACTCATCTTCTGAAGCCGAATCCTCTTGTACGTAGTGGACACTTTGCTTTTGTAAACACACAGACTGGAAATGGTTGAGTTTCCCACACTTTCTGCATGTTTTGCCAAATGCTGGGCATTTGTTCTTATCATATACGTGCTGGCCGCCGCAGTAAATACACTCACGTTCCTGCTTGAGGTGCCTGCCAGTGGTGCTTTTACTTCTTTTGATTGATCTTTCAGGTCGCTTCTTCTTAGGGCCTTCTTTTTCCACAAAGTTTACTGGCTCTTGTCCCTTGTCTCCATCCCCCTCAATTTTCTTAAGTTGCTCGCTGGTCGTTTCACTGATCCTAAGAGACTCTACAGCTTTCTTTAAATCACAACTCTTTTCTCTGAATAACCTTGTTCTCACTGCACTGTCCCTACAGCCTAGCACCAGTCGGTCTCGCACCATTTCGTCTTCGAGAGCACCAAATTGGCATGGTTCGGCGAGTTGGCGAAGCTTGATCAAGTATTGGTCAATAGTTTCGTGTGCTTGCTGCTCCGTATTGTGGAAAATATAACGTTCGTACAGTATATTTCTTACCGGTACAAAGTGGTCTTGAAGAGCGCCCAAGATTATAGCTGGCTCTTTCATATCATCATCGGTGAGTTGTAGGCGTTTCAAGATTTTCTTGCACTCGGCGCCCATCAAGCTTTTGAGAGTTGCGACTTGAATTTTCTTGTCTTTCTCGTTGAACCCTGTCGCTACCAAGTAATCTTCGTATGCTTCACGAAATATCTTCCAATTTGTGGGTAAATCTCCGCTGCAATTCATCTGTTCAGGCACTGGAATCTGATAAGTAGCCATATCGGCAAGTCCAAATTCAAGATGGCGTCCTACACAAGAAAACTAACGCCGTCGAAAAAAAAAAAAAATTTCTTTAGCGTTCGTGTTGAAATCTCTTTGCAGCTGTGATTGACACGGCTTCAGCTAAGAATCCCACTCCTGACACCATGTAATGGTGTTCAATGGTCGCCAAAATCCCCCGATTCAAAAACTACAGAGCTTCGGTTGTTGCCGCCAATGTAACGGCTAGCATGATGACACCGCTGGCCTACAGCGGGTGCAATACTGATCCCAGAAAGCCTTGGAGGATAAAATCTAATTACATATATCGTAACAGCAGATACGGCAAACGTCGCATTTAATTTAATCAGTCGAATTTAATTGATTCAAACGTCGCACTTCACATGCATTTAACTCTCGCGTTAAGTTCGGCACATGTGAAATTCGACGTTTGAACCGGGCCTTATCTTCAAACGGAGATGATGCCAGATCCGAGTCAGCACAAATGACTAACACCTTCATTTTTTCAGCTAATACTTTGAAAGTAGGTTAATAGGATTTAGGTTAAGTCTTATTGAATCGAAATAGCTTTGTATAGACACGCATATACATGTATATCAACTGCCAATTAAACCGATTTCAAACAGCGCGAGAGTTCAAATGCAAAAATAAAAGCCGCGCTATTTGCAGAAGGTCTGAAACAATTTGTATAAAATGACCACGTAACCTTATTTATGCATTTGGAGCTTGAGTTTAAGTCATTCATTCCATCAAAAAATCTCCTTAAGAGTGTAGGACTTCACCAATATTCTCACCTAAAACAACATATCGGCCTTACCGTCTTCTTGAATAGGTCGCAGTAGTGCCTCTAGATGCGGAGAGACTTCACTCAAAACATTACAAAACACACTGAAGGCTTTAGGTCCTTTCCGAGGTAAAATGTTCAGAACTTCTTCTCGCTGTTCGGATGGAGTCGACTTGGCATTCACACTGTCTTTATCGTCTTCGCTAAAGATTTCCCTTGAGTAAAGCAGCGATGCGACTCGTTTCGGTTCTAGATCTTTCAACAATGCCTCCCTGTTACTTCGCAAGGCTTTTCTATCTTCTTCCTGCATATTGACTGCGGATTATATCAAAAATAAGAAGACGCTTTTTCGGCGACAAAATCTTTTTTCCTTTCCAAGGGAGGTCTTTCTCAGCCTCGTTCTCATTATTGACGGCAAAATCGAAAACGAGTCGGAAGAATTCCGATTGTTTGTAACCAATCACAATGTGCAACTCATTCCTCGTGATTTGACCCGAAAACGGCGAAAAGTGACACAGTACAAAAGTCACCGATATTTTTATTGTTGATAAAAACGGCAATGATAAAAGCGACTATGTTTTTTTCTTTTCTTTTTTTAATTTTCAGCCCGATATTTCTCTTTGAAACAAGCCCTAGCTTAGTCAGGAGCTGCCTGAGTGCGATGCAAACTGTAAAACAAGGCTGACCATATTAAAAGCTAAGGGATTTTTCTTCCAATATTTCCTCAGGCACGGCCTGACATCGTATGGACGGAATCGTTCAGTGGTGAACCTTTTCTTAAATGACTCGTCACTTTCGGCATTCTGTCGCATTTTGCAATAAGCTTCTTTGGAAATCTTCATGTAGCATTACGCTCTCTTTCCTTTTGGATTTTTGGATTTTGCATGTCGTCAAAAAGATGGTTGCGTTTATTGTACAGCATGCATAGCTGGCTTAAGTGAGCTTTATTTTTATATTACTTGTATTAAAATTTGCCCAGAACTAGAAGGCCGCGCGAAAAGCTTTGTGGTGTAATATGAGACACTCCTTGATAGTATTGCAAATCAGTTGAGTTAAAACGCATACACCTATTTCAATAAAGGTTGCTTTGGGATTTGGTCTTTGAAACGCAGAATACAATGCAATGCTTTGCTTGAGTAACCACCAAACAATGGCTTTCAAAGACCAAAGCACGATTCCCAAAGCATTCTTTTTTGAAATAAGTGTATACACATTTGACATATGTTTTAAGTTGAATTTTTGCTTTCATTACATTATTTACATAATTTTGAAGGATTTTTTGAGGGTCACCTGACCGCTTTTTGATTAAGTTTTGACAAATATTGTAGTATTTGTTGATAAATAACACTCCTTATAAATGTATTAATTGTTAATAGTTCTATTAAACAAACCAGAAGAAACGAACACGGAAAATTACTTGCGTGAATTTTAAGCTGAGCGAAAATCATTCTCGACCCCAGTGCTCACGGGTTTGGGTTTGCGCGCGTAATCTCTCTCCTCTACATGTGCAAAAGAGCTCTGGGTCGAGATTGAGCGAAAATGAGTATGAAGCGAATTTTAAAAGGGGGTGTTTACATGACACCGGGGCCACTTTCGCGCCGCGACGAGTTCACTCCGGTTCCCTCTCATGGCTCTACATTTGTTTACAAGATACCACCACAAAAAGTCATGCCGGCGCGAGTCGCCCCGGCGGCGTGAGTTCACTACGGTTGTCGCACCGGGGCGAGAATTTCACTCCAGTACGAAATCTCGCAACCGTATCATGTAAACACGAAACGACCACCCGTTTCGGTGTGAAATCGGTCTGCCGGTAGACTGGAACGGGTAGGGCATGCGTAATGTTCGCGATTTTGAATCATAAGTGTATTTTATCAACATGAAATGTACCTTCAAATAACGAGATGTGAAATAACCCAGTCATCATGTAAACGCGATACAAAATCAAAAAGTCATGTCGGTATGAAACTCGCGCTGGTGCGAGTTTTCTCATGTAAACACCCCCTAAGCTATGTTTTTTTAGACGGGGGGGAGTCACCAAAAAAAATTACCTTTTTTGGGAGTGGGGCATGAGAAACGATTTGTTGACTGAAGTGGGGGACCAATGCAAATTATTAATGACAGTTCAAGAAATTCCTCCAGCCCCCCCCCCCCCCCCCCCCGCCCATTACGTTGTAAAAACTGAACGGTCCCTAACGCCATTTTATTGTATACTGTGAATCGATCCGAACTGGAATTATAAAATTAGTCGCAGTGTGCAAAAAAACTGGCGTTATACGTATCTAAAATCTTTTGCAAACCTTGTTGACCCAAGGAATCAGGAACCTTTTATTTCAAGACAACGCTATTTTTCTACTTCAGAATACATTGACTCCTAATATCCGAATTTAAAGGACTTTGGACAGCCCTTTGGACATGTTTGCTGTGCCATTACATCTTAGTCAGTCATGACGTAATTAGTATTATTTAAGGTCCTTAGAGTTGGTTACCATGGCCAGTTACCAGGGGTCAAAAGCAAGTGTCTGGCAGGCCACCTCTCAAATCTCAAGATCTCCGAAGTATTCTTGCTTGATGATCCTACTAAAGTAAGTAAGAGAATGTTCAATGGAACAAAAGTCCCGACGGGTGATGGAGTTTCTTTCTTTCCTTATTTTTTTTTTTGGAAGGAAACTACAACACGGCACTTTTGTTCATAATTACTGTTTGTTGAACGTTCTCTTACTTGCTTCCTAAAATGCCACACAGCTTACCGGAATTCTCTATTCCCGTTCTAAAGTCGGCCCTCAGAACGTGCCTAAGATTGCTCCGAAGGCTCCCACAACAACCGTCACCACCTCCACTTTTCGTATAGCCCAAACAGCTCCAAACGGTGGTTAATATAATTTAAATCTCAAAGTGAAACTACGGCCAGTGTGGTTTGTCATCGGGCCCTATGATGACATCAAGGTATAAGTAATCTATGTATCAAGATCGGCAGGGCTTGCCAAAACAAATTTACAAGGTAGAAGAGGCTGACAAAAGAAGCGTTGGGAGAATAACATCTCCGAGTGGACAGGGTTGAAGTTTTGCCACGCCCTTAGAGAATATGAAAACAAAATCAAATGGAGGGAAAGGGTTGATAGGTCCGTGGCTCCCCAACAGTCACCATGACTACGGCATAGGTGAAGGTGCATTCCTTCTTTCTTGACACAGCAAACTAACCAACATCTCTTTATAACGTAAACACCAAGAAAATGAGAAAATAATATATATATAATGTTTTGGCGTTGAGGCAAATTCTCTTTATTCTCTTCTCTAATTATTTTTCACTAAGAAAAGTGAAGAGAATCTTCATATTAATGTTATTTTGAGCTTTGAGGGTCTAGTGAAAGAAAACACTCGACTATTCAACACTTCTTGGATCTAAGAGCGAGGCTTGGTTAAAACAAGGGAACAACGAGGAAACTGAAATGAATTTTGACTAACTTAAAAATTAATGTGACATTACTGTAAGTTCAATTTTCACCACTAACTCAAGTCTCAATGCGAAACTCAGGTAATCAGGCCTAGGAACTGGAGATTCAGGTCAAACTCACCAGAAAAATAGAATATAACATATTTTGCCCTTTGTATTTCATTTAACATTAAAAATAGATAACAAAATGAAACCGAAGTTGTACATCCCAAACCAACAAGGCATCCAAGAGTGAAAAAATAATTGTCAAAATTACCTTGTTATATTTACAGTAACATGCAATGAAACCACTTCCACGAAAAATGCTACTAAAAATAAATAATTTCAAAAAGCAAAGTAATCTTTCCCTCCAATCAACAGGGGAAAAAACCTTTTTTTAAATTTATTTTTTTCTGTTCTTAAGCATGGAAATAATAGCCTGCAGTGTAGAGTTTTATTTAGGTGCACGAGCAATAGAAATCAGTCTAGGTAACTATAAGCACCATGTTGACTTCCAAAACAAAACATGAGAGAAAGCAAGATGAGTCCTTTCAACCGAATCCCACCTTCAGCATGCAAAGAAAGTCAAGTGCTATAGTACTGAATTTTGCTTATGGGCTAGTAAATTCTATTCCTAACCTGCCAACAGGAAGGGCAATTATTTAGGGGGTGGGGGCAGGGAATTCAAATCTTGCAGGTCAAATACTTTTTAAAGACTCTTAGGCCAGTATATGCTGGCTACAGCATGCTCTCTTTGCACCCTGCACCTTTCCTAATCATCATATTATTGTTGGGCTGTGTTTCTTCCAATCACCTCTTTGCCATTTGCTGTTTAATCAAAATGAAGTAAGATGTACTTTTCAAACTCATCAATAATTCATAAAGAAAATACAGAGGAAATTGATGTTTAATGAGTGTTTGGAAATCAGATGAAAAACTGCTCATTCATTAAAACCATTATGTTTGAGAACTAATATCAAGCATTCGACACAGTGTTCCATCACCAGATGAAACACCCACCTCGAAGAAAATACTCCACTGCACATCGTATTTTCAACTCTTTTCTCGGTGTTTTACTGGTGATGAAACACTGCGTCTCGTGCTTGATATATTACATGAAACCCCATCCATTATTGTTTAAGCCCTAAAATACACTGCACTGCAGGCTCTAAGATTGTTCACTGAGAATTCTCATTTTCCTTGACTTGTATGGTACTTAATGCATCTAAGATAAAAGAAAACAAAACAGTCTCCGTTTCGAGGCATTTCAAGAAGAAGCTAACCTGGACATTTCTTAATTAGCTGCTGAAAGTTGTTTGTTTGAGGTTAAGGTACTAAGAATACACACAATGCATTCCAAGTAAGGCTTAGTTTTATCATTAATCAATTAGTATCTATAACCACTGAAAAGCCTTCATTTTCTTCAAAATGATCACTGTAATTGGGACGTTCAATAGCACACAGCACCCACTGGTACACTGATGGGTATTTTGTGTCTGTCCTGCCCTCTACTTTACCGTGGTTTTTGCCTTTTAAAGTAATTATCTTTCAGAATGTGTCTTACACTAAAACCTACTTCAAAACATATTGAATCTACTGCTGTTGAAATCTGTACATCATAACCACAGTGCAACAACAACTAATGTCAATATTTTGTTTGTTCTTAGGATGCCTTTATGTAACAGTATGGTACTGAAGGAATGTCATGAGGGAGACAAGGATGACTTGTCTGATGCTGAAAGTGAGAAGATGTATGCACCACAGCATATTCTTAGATACATCAGATTAACAAGTTGTCATGCAAAACTTGGATGTCTTGATGTAGAACCATGTGATGTCCATACAGGGAACAGCATGAAGTCATTACTCATCGGCTTAGCACTATCTTACTAAGCTGTTGTAACACTGGTACGAGGACTGTCATCATCTAGCTCATATCGTTGGTCAATAAAATCCATCGACTTCTTGAGTTTGTTCATTGTCTTTTGCACTCTTAACGCTGTCAAACGAGCAGCTGGGTGCTGTGCCCAACACTCTGTCATCAGCTTGGCCATTGTTTGAAGAGTCTGTTAATTAATCAAAGTTGTAATTTATGATAATCAAATGCTAATCACACAAACACTAGGTCCCTGATAGAGCCCTGAATAATCATTATTCTAAGTTAACAAGACTCAGAAGGCAACTTTTGTAACCAAACAATCTCAAAGTGTTTAACTAAACAAGCTTTTTAAGTGCTTTAGTTTTGGGATGAACAGGCATCCAGTAAATGACAAAAACTCCTTTGATATTAAAAATAATTATGTAGTCTATGAATTTCAAATAAACTCTTGCCAAGGACACATTAAAATGTGTTGATGGTATTATGTTACCATCCATGTTGAAAGAAACTTCCTGATTCCTTTAAGGTTTGTAGTACGAGCAATCTGACTGAAGCAGTATATTTGGGCAGTTCATAATAAACTAATAACAGCCTGTTTTTACTAAACTGAATTTAATGTTGTTCTTACCTCATCTCTGTGCCATCTGTTAGGTATTGATGGCCGCCTCTTTTCAGTTAACACAACTTTCTTCACTTCATCAAAAGAGGGATCACCCGGAAGCATATCAAAATAAGGTACCTGGTAGTCTTCACACATTCCAGTTTCTGTGACAATGAAACAACTAGTTTAAGAAGTGGTTACATCAATGGACAAACCACCAAAGATATCATCACCATCAGAAGAACAACTGTAATATTGCACACTAAAGACCTGAGATTGAACAATGAGTAGTGGGACTGAGTATTAGTAAATGTTTCTACACAAAGTTTGTGTGCTTTAGAAAATCAGATGTCATATCAATCCAATCAAGGACAGAAATGAGGTTCTGAGGAAATAGTGTAACTGGTTCGAAGTTATTCCAAAGTCGTACTTGTATAAAGGTCACTACTGTCTCAACTTAGAGTAACCATAATCAATTTTTTTATGATCAATGGTTTCTTTAATTGCCCCAAGGTGGAAAAAGTTTATGGTATACATTGTATGTAAGGAGATAAAACTTACCATCTGAGAAACACCTTCTAGCAATCTCCCACAGAACCAGCCCAAAGGAGTAAATGTCTGCCATCTTAAATGCAGCAAAATTCCTACAATCCAAAGCATTGTCTAACACCTCCGGAGCCATGTATCTTCTAGTTCCCACTCTTGTGTCAGGTTTGATGTCAATTTCTTCAGTATCAGAAGAGTATTTTACAGCAAGTCCAAAGTCTGCTATGCAACATGTCAAGTTCTCTTTGACCAGAATATTCTTGCTCTTAATGTCCCGATGTGCTATTGGAGGTTTTCCCTTGGTTCCCTGGATTTCCGTATGAAGATGAGTCAATCCTGCAGAAGCCGACAATGCAAGCTTGACCATAGTCTTCTTGTCAAGACAGTGACATCGTAAGAAGTCATACAAAGAGCCATATGGATGGTAATCTGTTATGAGGTACATTTGCGTCACTTGATTGCTTCCAATTATATCTGAGGCTATGAAACCCAGAACACTTTCATGTCGCAATAGAACTGTCTGGTAAATCTCTGTTTCCCTCTGCCAGGAAGATTCACAATGGGAAAGGAATATTTTGACTGCTACATCCTCTCCTCTCCATCTTGCCTGCCACACCTCACCATACCGTCCTTTACCAACACTCCTTATGAGTGTCACTTGCTTAGCAATGGTTCTCTGAACCTGAAAAAAAAAAATTTCACAATTTTAATACCATGTTACGTGACTGTGAGATATAGCCTGGAAGCATGCTTGTGGCATGATAACCAATGTCTGTAAATATTTCCATTGATACATTTCTTTGCTTTTGTTTTAGCTTTTGCATTTTTTTAAATAAATGCAAACTTTCTAGAAAAACCTAACAGTGTGCAGAATTGATGTTACAGATGATCTAGTAAATGACCTAGTAGTGCCTCATTAGTCTCTAACAGCTCAGTGGAAGAGCAAGGCTGCTGTGCTCTTGACGCAGTTTTCAGTGGCCCCTGGACCCTAACAGTTGCTTCAAGGTGACTAGAAAATCTTCGTTTTCTAACAGAAATCATATGCTGGGCACCCTGGATTTCATAGGTTCAGAGAACTGGGCTGCCTTCAATTTTTCTTAGAGCACAGTACCTTACTGGTACTCAATATTGTGTGTACCACACAGGAACCCCACCTTACAGCCACCTTGGCAAAACGGTCACCTTGTCATAACAGCCCCCTTTTTTCAGCACAGCAAAACGGGCATACATTTTCTTATCAGAAACCCTCGTTAATGTGGTTACCTGTTTATATGGCCAATGGCCTTGTTTTAAAATCCCAGTTACAGTAGAATCTTTTATAATTTCACCCTGTTAATATGGCCACTTGTTTCTAAATTTAGAAAATTAAAATACCTGTGACATGGTAATTTCATCGACCTTTTGAGCTGAGCCTGTTCTTTTATTGTTTTTATAGTACACTTAATAACATGCATTTGTGCCAGTTGAATATGATGATTTTTAAAAGCGCGTTATGCACTGAAGGAAAGTTCCAAGTCCTTTTATCAAACATTCCGGTTGAATGTCTATTGAAGAGAATAGACTGTTCAAGAAATGTGAATGCCACGTACAGTAGACTTGCCAAATCTCACAACTTTGTTGTGAGTCTCGATCACATGACCTATCTCCACTCTTGTGAGCTGGCAACTGATTTCTCAAGCCTTCTCAAAAAGTCAGACTCAAAAAAATTAGATTTGTAGGGTTCATTTCTGTAGGTATCAATAGATAACCAGTGCAATCCAAAGAGGAAACTTAGAGGTCGTGTTCAATCACATTCTTTTAACCCACCATGGTGCCGCTGCCACCAAATGTGCGGACTTACTGTTTCTCTTGTTTCAAGATGGCCATCAACAAACATAGAAATTACAAAAACCTAAATCGTGAAAAAAGTGATATGCGACTTCCAATACCCGTAATCACCACTGAAGTCCTTCCACTTGGAAATTTGGGACATCTCACAACTTTTTACTCACTTCTCACTTCTTTCCCAGCTCTTGGTTCATAATGGGTTATTCCAGAAAAATTCTACACACCCCCGATGGAAGGCCATTTTTTTTTTTACTGCCCCTTCCACCTGGATTTCCAATATTGCTTGAGTCCCCTCTTCACTCAGGATTTCCAAGTTCAAAGACCACCCCCTCCCCATCCATCTGGATTTCCATGAAATTGTTATAAGATACTGTAATTTTAATTTCCACTCAATGTATCTACAATTCTTTTAGGTATTTAGTTGATCTTTGTATGAAATAAGTCTCAATTCTATATGAATTCTGTGTTTGGTGTGAAAGTTAAGATTATAATTTTGACATGTTATTAAAGAGGCTTACACATTTTGCAAAATAGCTCACATTTGAGTGAAAATCTCTTTTTTCTTCTAGAGCAAGGCAAAATATACAGCAATGTATACAACAATACACCTCAAAACTAACAATGTACTCAAATAAAAGGTTCTCTTCTTTGTCAAAGAAATGACTACAAAACTAAGGACACTTGTGGGATATTAAATGACATGCTAACCACGCCACTTGCCTTTCAAGATGGCCACCGAACAATAACGGATGGCAAAAATCAAAGGTTTCTGTATTCAGCTATCTTGTAAGGGCATGTTTAGAGGCAAATCACCCTCAAATAGCATTAACCTTTGGAAAATGTTTAATTCAAGGTAGAAATCATTGTTTACTTTACTTGAATTGAGCGATTTTTTAAAATGAATCATGCAATTTTTCTATACATCTTCAAGATAACCCGTTGCTTCAACGGCTACATGTACAAAAGTAACCAAGACGAGATTATGGATAGAAACTTAAAATAAATGTGGTAAGAGGTTTGTAGTTTGAAATAGTATAATTTGAAAACACAAAGCAGTTTTCAAAACTAAGCCAGGGAAACATCCATGATTGTAACTCTTGAGCCCAGGATGTAGGGTTAGGTTCAGAAACGCCCCTCCCATCTGGATTTCTAGAGTCATTTAACCTCTCTCCCGTGAGATTTTCCAGCATGCCTTTCATCGTGGGGTTGTGAATGTTTTCTGGAATAAACCAATCTCACATTTTGCCTTTTGGGTGTTGGCAAGTCTGATTTATGGTGTATTTGTCATAATGACCCTAAGGTCATGAAATTTGACCCTGCCCCAGTAATATGGCCACATCATTAAGGTGGCCAATTTTTTTTTACCCAATGGTGACCATATTAAGGGGTGTCCACTGCACTATTATTATGACATGTACAATGTAGACTGTTCTGTATGTATGTATGTATGTATGTATGTATGAAACAATATAGCGTGCTACATACACCTTTCTCAACCAGAGTCAACTATGGAAAATTATGAAGTTCTCACTTTGAATTTGTAGACAATCAATACATGCTATGCTGTGATCAACCAAATGATTCCTAGGTGATGGAACTTTTTTCACAGTACTATTAATTTTGTCTGAGTATTTTTACAAATGAAAATTGCAGATATTTAACTAACCAGAAGAGGCAATCCTGAACCACTTCCAGAGCTTTGGTCCAGCATGTCTTGGAGGGTTTCTCCTTTCGTCATATATGGACTGCCGTACTTCTCAAGGTCAAAGGGATGTGGTACTCTACTCTGTGATGCCTTTAACCTACAAAAACGTTTCCTTAAGTCACCAAAAAAAGACCAAAAATGCTTTCTTAACTCTAGGTAAATGAATAATGTACAGAAGAATCTTACATGGTGCTTGTGAGAAACAACTGAAGAAAAATGACTGCAGGTTAGCCACTGAACAGAAGTTGAATAAAAACAGTGAGTGGGGTTGAATTGAGAAAAGTCTTAATGTTCAAACACTTGTGCTGTACAGTGGTAAATTGACTCCATCAACTCAGTTAAGATATAACCAATCTTAATGCATTACGTTTTTTTTTGCTACAGTGCAAAGTGGTCACTGTGCGGTTAGTACATATAAAAGCACTGGTCTGCTGAGTGAGAGAGAGCGGGTGAAACCCAGCATCAGATCAACACTAAGGGTTTTAAAATAACTAATGACACTGCGCTGCCCTTGTTCTGACATCTACAAATCCTTAGACATTCTAGCCTTCAAGGATAAGGATGAAAAACTGTAGGCCACATCTCACAGTTCTTTCACTTTCTGGTTCTTGAGGATAGAGGTCATTTTTCATCCCCTCCCACTGTGTTGATTTACTGTTGCAAATTTCAATGAATAAATAGAAAGAAATAACAGAGAATCCTGTCACTGCAAGTTTTAAGGAAGAAAATGACACAAAATAGGACAAAATACTCACCGATGACAAAAGAATATGACAAATATTATAAATAGCACCCCGCAAACACCAGCACTGATAAAAAGAATTTTGTACGTTTGGATGGTATCACCTTCAGATTTCTCATGAAGAGGCGCATCTAAACACAAGCAAAGAACTGAAGCTAAGTCAAACAAACATGCATGTATTTACTCATAATCACTTGAAAAAACAAAACTTTTATTGTATTCCACTAATTATCAAAATAAAAACCTAGATCTATGGGTAGATGGGAGGGAGGCTACCCCTTATGGGGCCTATGTTTCCCAGTTAGTACTTATCCCCATATGGCAGGTCTTTACCCAATAGAAGCGGAGGAAATAAAATCAATTTGCTAAGACATATTCTCTGACTATAGATCAGAAGACTTGCAACCATTCCTAAACACTGTATCTCCATACAACTACTGACGTATTAGTAATGAATCTTACACTACACCACTAGCTTATCACTGAACAGCACTTACAAAATACATTTTGCAGTGCACATTATTAGAAAGTACAGTATCCACCTTTAATTACAGAGGATGAAGGTGATTATAAGCATATAACCATGTACAGTAGCCTACATAACTTGTCTTGAGAAGTCTGTATTAATTGAGCAAGAGTAGGAGGTAACTGCTCGTCTGTCTCATTCATCATCTCATAATTTCTCACTTTAAATACATGATTAAAACATAGCTGACCTCTAATTTGAAGGGTTTTTTACAGGAGAAAACCTTAAGTCATTTTTTGGTTGGTATGGCTTCATTTTATACATGTACATTTTACAAGAAAATTCATCCATAGTGATTTTGTGTAGTTTCATCTTTGATTTTCATGACCCGTTGAGTCAGCACCTCTGATATTGATTGCGAGTTTGGGTTTGAATACTTCAATTACAACTTTATTCTTAAAAAGACTTGTAATTTTCTTATTTGTCATATGTCACATTTTTCTAAGTTCAGTTTCTCTTGGTTTGGCTGACTTTTTAATTTTCACTTGCCATTTACACATCTGTGTTCAGATACAGAATGACTAGAATAAAATACCATTTCTTGAAAATTATACGGCCAAACTCAGAGCAAAATATTAACAACATAAAACATAAAAATAGGAGTTTGATGCAGTTGTTGTAGAGAAGAGGCAGAAGCACAAAAGGTGATATTGTACTTGTAAACAAAATTCAGTTTGGGAGTCATTACTGCATTCTTGGTTCTTAAGTACTAAAATAACTAAGAAATGCAGTCACCACAGTTTTTATTGTTTCATATCCATGTGTTCATGGAAAATCACAACCAAAATTACCGACGACTGTACACCTATTCTAGAAAGCTAGTTTACAATGCAGGGTCAGATCATTTACACCTACAATAACTCATTCTGTCATTCTTACTTATTAATTTGTGACCAATCTATATCTCAACCATGCATACTTGATATCTGTGCACAATATATATGTAATATTGATAGTGCTGCAGAAGTTCAAGTGGTTTTATAGAAATAAAGCATCTTAAGAGATTAGAATATTGGCAGCACTTTCTCCTCTGTTCAAGTTCATGCATGTTGAATTCTATTCTTCTAATTAGCACATTTAACTTGTGCCTTGTGATAACTTAATAGATAAAGTAAGTTTGATTGCCTGGAGAGGGGAAGGGGAGGGGAGGGAGGGGAGGAAAGGGGAGAGGAGTCAAATCTTCCATTTCTGCATATTTTCATACAGGCTACCCTGTCCCTCTAAGATGGCTGCAAAATGTTACAGTTTTCGTTCACATATATAATAAGACTATTAATATCAGCCATCTCAGAGATGAGCTCTTTATTCACAGATTCTTGCTCCATGGCAAATGAGTTACATGCCATAAAATCAACAGTTGAGCAGAAATTATGTACTTGGTGTACGCTAAAGAATGCATAAGGTTATTTATAGAAAAGTGTACAAAGATTCAGCCTTAATTCATACTAGGAAAAGAGACTGGTTTAACAAGATGGCTGGCAAGCCATTTTGTATTTATACAAAAGCAGACTGAGAATTTTTTGTGGACTCAAACAAAGATCTTACCAGTTGTAGGAGGTGCAGTTGAAGGCAAAACAGGACGTAAATCTTCATTACACAAGTCTTCATTTTTGCAACATTTCACAGAAAGTAGTTTGGCATGTACATGATCTGGGGTGTTACACTGCATAAGTGCCTTCTCCTCAGGTGGCAAACAGCCATAAGTGATAAACTCAACACCATCATCATCATTGTCCACTTCAATCTTTTTATAACACTGCCCATCTGTTGTGCATGTTTCATTGATGTGGTCTCCAGGGCAAGAGTGTGTGGTACACTTGCATCTAATGCTACCAGTTTCTAAAAACAGGAAAAGTGATGTGAATAAAAATTTATCCTCACCACTAGAGGGTACAGTTAAACATATACATCAATTAATTTTGGAAGGTTATCAAGGGGCTTTCACCATGGCAAGCTAGCTCCTCGATCCATAGATCACATTTCGCAGATCAATTAGATTACTGGACGGTCATTACTGGATGGTCAATTAAAAAGGGCACGAAAAACTAAAACCAAGGAAATCCTGTTTTCTGTAGGAGACCACGTTGTTATGAAGGCAAAGAATTCGAGAGCAAGTGAATTGAGGAATTGATGTTTTATGGCAGATTCACTCTGTTGTATGTATTTAATTGATAGATTTTTGCAGTTGTTAATCGATGTTAAGAAGTGAGGTGGCGTTGCACTTTATAATAATTGCTTGAGATAGCAACAACTAAGTTAACCTTGAACTATTCATCACAGATGTCTCATGGATGCGTTACCGATAGCTTTGTACTTAATGGTCACACTATGACTCTGCTTACAGGACTTCATTTCCAATAGAATCTACAAGTCTGCAAATTCGAATAGTCTATTTTGTAGTAGTTTGGGAAATGTGTTTTTATTTTTAATACTGATGTCTTCGTTGATGTTTCCTTGGTGTCATAGATTTGCAAGGTCTAGCCTCTTTGCTTCATATTGCCTTTGATTGTGGAAGATTCCTTGCAATTACAGTATAACATAATAATGTTATTGCATTTTTCAGTATTAGTTTTTAGCAGCTTAGTATTCTTTTGATGTGGACGGCTAATAATAAAACAAAAGGCATGACAAGAAAACGTCACAAAAGAAGCAGAGGAAGAGTGTCCACATTGTGGTGTTTCTTGCATTGCTAAAATTTAAGTTTATCAAAAACTCACATTTAAGCAATCTCATAGTTTTTATTGAGGTTTATCCACATAATAATAATATTGATGGTTAGTGAATGGGTGCAAATTCAGTTACCCAACTGAAACATAATAATATTTTTCCAGTTTTAAAATGGAA
Organism: Porites divaricata; assembly: GCA_038088405.1. Classification (NCBI taxonomy): domain Eukaryota; kingdom Metazoa; phylum Cnidaria; class Anthozoa; order Scleractinia; family Poritidae; genus Porites; species Porites divaricata. The sequence continues at coordinate 1,252,548 of JBBMOI010000006.1, forward strand.
AGCAAGCGAAGTTTCTGACTATTGTATACAGTAAAGGCAGTCAGTGGTTACTGTGTAACCTGGCTAGCTAGTACTTTTTTTTCTCCTTTCGCACATAGTCCTACGTCAACTTTTAAACTGAATTATCATGCCATAAGAGGAAAAGTATGTTGTTAAGAATTAATTGCCTACTCATTTCTTATCTTATCTCCAAGCATGGTCAAGTTGACATTTTTAGAGATCTGATTTCTTATCTAATCTCCAAGCAAGTGAGACTTCACACTTTTAAGAGTCTTCTTGTTCACAATGAAATGTATTTTACTTGTTTCAAGTGTTTTATCCCATGAAGGCGAAAACTTTTCCTAACTGTTTGGCTTCAAAATGCGGATTTACCTTTCAAAAACCATCTGCGATAACTACAAAACATAGTGTTTACTTTCGGAACAAATTGCAGCCTCGATCGCGAAGTCCTCGCTTGGAAAGGTTATGCAAAAAGAACAGGGCATACAACAGAGACTTCCTCACGCGCACCCCATTCTTTCTTACACCCATTACTTAGAAATCCTCCACGACTCTTAAAATGTCTGACAACGAACACTTTTTTTAGCTTTCTACTTCTTGCACCTCTGATCTGCTGTAGCTTCATCTGTTGTCATGGATTCCAAATTGAAGTAGTAGAGGAGGCTCGTACATTTTCTATTTTACAAGTACACAGAGAATCAACAGCTTATGGGAGACAGGGAAAAAACATTGCAGTAATGTGGAGCACATCTCACTGCAGCGCATCATGGACTAAGTTTACGTACATAAACTGATGGATAATGCACCACAAGCTCACTCAGGCCAAACATTGAGTTCCGAATAAATTTTTTTCTGTGTTTGTGTTGTGTTCAACTAACTTTTAGGTATTATGAACCTTTCCAAGGAAAAAAACTGTGATATTTATTTCTCTTTAGGGGCTAATGCCTCTGCAGATTGGGTTGTCCGAGAGGCAACCACTCAGCACAAAAATAAAATCTTGACTGGGGAATTTTGTATTCATTGCCATGGTTTTGGGCTACCATTCTTCCTGACTGGCTAAAAACCTAGAAGCAAAGGCAAAACATGTTTTAACTTTAACTGTCTGTATATTTAACAGTTAAGTTGTACGTTGTGAAGTGAAGTTACCGTATTTATTCGACTATAAGCCAAGCGATTTTTACACAAATTAAAACTGAAGTCAATTAAAATTTGGGCTCTAGAAGGGGTCTCGGCTTACAGCCGAAAGTTTTTGAAAAAAATTTTTTTCCAGCGCATGGAAACTCCAATAAATCGGGATGTATTTACTTATAAGCCGAGCTAAAGTAAAGAAACACAATATGCAATCGTTGCTGAATTCGAGAGTGCGACTGGATGGTAGTTCGAACCGCATCGGTGTCTCGTCCATGTTAAAGATTCTTGATAGGGAATAACCGTGACGCTGACGGGATGTGATTACAAATCGATGGAACGCGAGTATTTGCTGCTCCAAATCTTCTGGGAGACGCTGAGCGAGGGTTGTTTTGATGCGAAGGCTGACGGAATGGCGGCGCTTCCATTTCTTGTACCAACCGAGAGACGCTTTAAACTCAGGATCATCGCTGAATTCTTTTGCCTTTAGACGTAGCATCAATCCACTAACAGCTATTCTTATGCGAAAAGAAGCGAGAACGTTACTAAACGATCAAAAGGATAAAAATTTGATGATGTGATGAATTTGTCTTGACGCTTGTAAAACTGGCCAATGAGAATCTTTCATACACAATATGTTGTCACATGATACTACGATAGTTTTGAGAGTCACACATTCAACTCACATTCACACTGCAATCAGCTGATTGATTTGATCGTGTTTCTGTTGTTCGACAGAAAACTTACCTTGGCTTCTCTGCTCTGTAAACCATTCCAGTATTCTTTGATCGAGCTCCAGATACTTCGGCGTGAAGCATCCCATCGTCTTCTGTTTCGGTGACAATTTAATCTCACCGTTAAAAAGGTTTGCTTGATCTTTCCTCCAGCGACGGACCATGGACTCACTGATGCCATATTCTCTGGCGATTTCAGCGTTATTTTCACCAGCTTCTGCTTCGGCGACTATTTTAAGTTTAAACGCGAGGTTGTATGACGTGCGATGAGCCTTGACAACTTGACTTGAAACACGAGATTGTTTGGTAGACACTTATAGATTTTGATTTGTAGACTGGTGATGCCGCTTACCGTAAAAACACAGTTAGTTTTAAGCCTCATTTATGACAATCAGTGTGATTTTTTCGAAAATGGTAGGTTCTCCCGTAGTTAACAATTCAGTCTTGTAATAATGAATGGGTCTCGGCTTATAGCCGGGTGTTTTCGATTTATTTTCGGTTCTCGTTATGCCGAGTCTACACGTTCAAAGTTTGGGGTCTCGGCTTATAGCCGAATAAATACGGTAAGTTGTGAATTTCCTTGGTCTCAAATGAATGACTAAGGTTGGAAAAGAAGCTTGACTGAATACTGGCTTAGTGTGAGAACAGATTTTACCTATAACATAGCTACATAATATAACATTACTAATATAGAATCCACTGAACTGGCACTTATCGTCCAACCCATACCAACTGAAAAAATTGCACTGATGATGCTACGTGATAAAGCACTAGTCAAGTTGTTATCCCTAGTGAAGCTGATATACAGTGTAGAATCTAGTAATTAAAGACTTAAAGTAAACCAGTTCTAATATCAACCTAGCAAGCATAACATAACTACCCCCCAAGCTACTACCAAAAGAATATTTATGTACTAATCTGTATGTGTAATAAAAAGGGACCCTGGTATTTGCTATCTTGATCATAAATAAGTACACGAGTAAATAAGAATTGCAATATTTTTATTGCTATATTATTGTAAGCACATTTATCATTATTATTATTATCTATTATCATCATCATCATCATTACTATTTTTAAAACTATTATTATTATCATTACTATTATTAGTGCATGAACATACCAAGAACCACACAATGATAGTCCAACATACATGTATACGTGTCAAGGTACACTGTATATTACACTACACTATACTAATATCAATGGTTCCCCCACAAAGCATAAGAATTACCGGTAAACTAATTAAATGCAAACTCTTGTATAATTGTATTAACAAATCAACTGCAAAAAATGGACTAACATAAGTTGTGGAAAATGAAAACAAGAAAAAAAGGAATTTGGCATAATGGCTATGACTGTGATCAGAGTTTAACACAAATTAAATTGGTGTATCCACTAAGCAATAAGACAATGCTTACTGATAGATAACTACCGCAGCATTTGAATTCTTCAGCACTATTATTAATTTTAACTCAAGTCAAGCAAGCAATATATTAATTTTGTCAATTAACACTAGCATAACCCAGCCCATAAAGAAGTACCACCTTAATAGGTCATTCTCTTTGAATAAATAACTAAATTCGCAATTTTTCTCTTTACATTGATCTACTTAAATCATTTGTTTCAAGGTCTTATATTGATAGTACATCACAATAATGAGCTCTCCATGTAAGCAGGTTTAAGAAAAGGATGGTGAAGTTAGGAAGTTTAAAAAGGCAAGCTCTTTAAAAGCATCTTTGTCTTGTTTACGACTTCCCTGCCTATGAAGCAGAACAGACCATCTGCCCATAAAACATTATTATTGATACACTACCAGCAAACCTTATTTATCTAATTTAAGTACTGTTGGTTGAATGATCAAGATACAGTGCATTGTACCTCTAGCAGTATAATTATTTACTAAGTAACAATGTAGAAAAATAGCCACTCACCATTACATCAACCACCCCTTTGTGATGTGCAGTTTTTACACACAACTCCTAACAGGCATGTTCTAACTTAAAAGGATAACAAAACTGTTTTATAGGTGTATTTATTTTTGTCTTGCCCCAACACATGCACCCAAAGAATATACATGTTTCTCAACAAAAAATTTATAAATAAGCCTACTAATACTACAGTATGTTTCACTGTGAAAAAGAGCAGCTGCTGTACAAATGAATGTCTATATTATATCCCCAAGTCATTTAATTTCAAAACTGCTTGAACTCTGTCCACAAAGTTACACAAAAGTTATGCTTTTCAAGTAACAAACTAAATTCCACTTAAGCCTGATAGAGGTGCATCAATATCTTAATTCTTTACGAAAGAGCATTTTTTAAAACTCTGAATGAAATCTTATACTAAAATCACATCTTTCACTTCTACATTAAACAACACTGATCTGTCTCCAAAAAACCTAGACTTTTATATACTGTAGTTTTCTAAATCTTCGTCACTTACTGCCAAATTTCCTTCCATCAATTTCACATCCTGAACATACTGGAACTATTGTAAGCTGTTTGAAAATTATTCAAAGCTCTCATCTCTGAGAGGTTCTGAAGGTACCATCATGGGAGGCTTGCATATTGGACGTACAGTGATTCCAACTTGTATAGTATTGCAGCAGTATTATTGCACAAAAAAAACACTGAACATCATGAATTTATGAACAGTCTTGATAAGTTTAAATTAACAACATATTATAACATCAAACACATCAATCAGTTTTGCTGTGAATGGCTGTTCAAATTTAAAATTAGAGGTTATACCCTTTAAAAGAATGATATATTTTTTACTGTTACAGTGTATGTGTTACTTTGAGGTTCACTCATTGTTTCAGATTTTCCAATTAGCATAAGGGCATTATACTTAAGATTACAAGAGGGTAGTCTAAAAACTCAGGGAGGCAAAGAAAGATGGATAACAACAATTTTCATTTTGCAATAACAAAGGTCAGTATTTGATCTTGATAAAACTAAGTGCATTTTTACCACTATGGTATTGTCAACGATATTGAAAAACTTGATGAGTTTGAAGAATGACCTAGTATTTAGTTTCAAACATGTACACTAGTAAACTATCATTTTCAAAGGCACCAAAATGGAACTGGAAAAAAAGACATACATTATTTTGCCACAAGCTGCTCCACAATTAATCTGTATAATTTTGATTCACTTTTGAATTGGTCTGTAAAGAAGAGCTTAAACTATTGTACACCAAAACAATAAGGTGTAGAGGACACATGGTAGACAACACGCTAATTGGGAATGAGGGCAATATAATTGATTTAAACAATGCACCACTGTGTTGTCTTGATAAAGTAAAGCAGAAACAATGCAAAAAAATAATTCAATAGCAAATATGGTTAATAACTGGAGGAAATATACTGGTACATTAGCTTTTCTAACAGGAATTTATGAGTTAGATATGATTATTTTCAAGGTTACACTAGTAATGGTATTTTCTAACTGGTAAAGATAATCTATATGGCTATCAGTTTTTAGGGAGTAATAAATAAATGAAACACCAATGCACCTGGCTTTATAATTATTTGACTTTATAATATGTTGCAGGTACGTCTTCAAAGTGAGACAACACAGATATAAAATGAAACTTATATTGAAACAATTTTACACCATGTGCTAAGGAAACCATAAGGCAGAATTTCCAGATTTCCTTTTTGTGTGTGTAATTATAATACTTATTTAAAAGAAATATCATTCACTTCTTTAATAATAACTTACGTTGTACTTTGAGAAGAGAAAGATAAAAATTAGAGATCAAGTTGTACTGTAATTCTACAAAGGATCAATGAACATTATAAAAGAACACAGAAATGCAGACATGTGCCGTTAAATATACAGACACAAAGAGAACAAAAATACTACTTTATAATTGAAAACTTCGCCCAAATCTACGACGAAACAGTAATTAGGGTTATAAGAAAAGAATCTAAGAGTTTTTTCTTTCAACCAAATTAAAACTCGTAACAACTTTATCGTCCTTTTGCAAACTATAGACACTTTGCAACTATTCATATTTGCTTAGAAAGCTAACGATTAATCCATAATGCACTTGAAATTGTGAGAAAGCAAATACGAACCAATTAAACAGTGCAGTGCATGCTTCCTTTGCACACTTAATAATTGCAGTTCATAATGAAGTTCTTTTTCAGGCGTGAAGGTGATCAGCGATGACAAGTGTAGGTACCGAATGACAAATGATATTTAGTTCTGAATCATTTCAAAACCAAAATTAAAGTGGAATGAAATGGCTATTTAATCGCTGTTTTTTAAATATTTTAAAAAAGGAAAATAACTTGTTCTATAGAAACGACTTTTTATAGCAAAAAATTGAAATTTCGCCCCTTAGAAATTGCGGGCACCGAAATTACGTCAAGTTCCAACGTTTACATAACATACGATTTTAACTCCGCAGAAGACAAAGACGTGTTTGTATCTGTTCATACGTTTTTAAAAAGTACTCTATTCACAGGCTAAAAATTTCAATTTTTTATTGTCTGTCAAAAGAACTACTCGAAGTAGTTAAAGGAGTTTTACGTTAAGTGATTTTGCTCCAGTGTTCGTTTAATACCGTGTTACAAACTGGCCACGCGTAAAACTATAAGCTTTAGTTCAAAACAAAAGCACTTTTATCGGCGAGATTTAATTTGTAAAAGAACTAACAAGCTACTGTTTGAGGAAGGAAGATATGAAGCAGGGCAATATGGATCAATTTGCTGTACACGAGAACGTGAGTAGGATGAATTTAATGATAACAATATTGGGATGCGGTATAATATGGTCACCAAAAGTCACAATTTTATTCATTTTCCTGGCGTCCGGCAGCTTCCAGGCATCGAGGGACTACAGCCATAATGTCTAGGAGCTTCCACAAAAATGCGCTTAAAAAAATAAGAGATGAAACTAATATAGTGCAAGAGAGTCTCAATTTGCATGAAATTGTAGATGCAACTTGACCGATAGAACAAGAAATTAAACATAGTCATTATCTTGTGAAGCTTTTAAAGAAAACACCCGATTTCACAAAAAAGCGATATTATTAGCTGCGCCAAAAAATCATTACGGGACATTCACAAAAGTTTAGTGCAAAGTGCATTTTCAGATGAGCCAATGTGAACGCATGGGAACTTGCTACGCGAAAAACAGCACCCCCACAACACGAGGGCCGGTGCTGCAGTGTTTTGGCGCGCTTGCAGAAAGACTTCGTCGCTCGTATGATCTGCAAACCGGTATAGACGTTAAAAACGCTTCGAATGTTGTCAGTTATTTCAATATCACCTTTTAAAAGCTATGCCGTGAAACATATCGACTAAATACGTTGCGTGGGGTAAACTAGAATGTATGATGCGTGTCCGCGTCGATTAACAACACTCGTTCAGCTGAACTTTTATGCGTTATGTCGATTACAATCCAATTTTCGCACCCAAACGATTTAACAAGAAGCTACATATGATAGCTTTGGATACCAGATTAGATTTCCAAACGAAAAAAAATCGCAGCGACTCTCCATAAGGTTTCCCGAGGCGTTTACAGACGAATGCGACTTCATGCCGCCTTGAAATAGAGCGGGTTCATATTTGTTCATGCTCCGAAGATTCACACCTTTCATGAAAGCACAAATCAAAAATTAATCACTTAAGACTTCTTACCCTGGGCCAGAAAGCAAAAAAAGATGAAGCAGCAAAGGTGAAATACACTTGTGCCAGTTCGTGTCGCCATGTTGTTCATCTGCGGCTATGAAACGCAGCCGTCCATTCGAAGTTTGATTGAAAATATAATGGGCACAACACAAATGTGACGTATTCTTGTGCACCCCCTACCGTGAAATCCTGTACAGACTGTCAAATAAGGCCGCTTTCTCGAGAAGCTCGTTGCGATGAATTTCAGCCCAAAATTTCGCACGCAAAAACAGTGTTAAGCGGTGCCGCCTGTTCGACTCACAAAGTCGTCTGCTCTTGGGGGTCTGATATTTTCAAGGAATTTGACAGCTATGAGACGGCTAGTTATGTATTTACTTTGTGAAAGGAAATAGACCTTGCTGAGAACAATACCATACTAATCATTCCTTTGAAAACAGCCAATCACAGATCGGATTAGCGAATTCTAACAGCAAAACAATACCGTGCTAAAGGGAAGCGCTATTTCAGTAAATGGAGTTCAGGGTTGTTTTTGCTTCATACAATTTTTCGCAGTATAGTGAGAGGAAGAATAGACGCCTCACCTCTGTTAGAGTCGTCCACGAAGGGAGACAGCCGAGTGTTGTCAATTTGGAATGTTAGTGCTATTTCCTCCACAACTGTAGAGGAAATGTGGGAGAGAAGTCACCTGGAAACCACAAACGAGGAATGATGGTTTCAGCCATTTCACTTCTTTTTGCTTTATTTATTCCTTTTTTGTTTTATGTCAGGTTTACTGGAACCTTGTGAATGTTGACAAAAACCAACATAGCAAAACAAACCTGTCAAGCTGTCTAATCTTGACACTTTTTTGTTGCTCTACTGAGACTGGGCACTGAAGAGGTCGGGCCGCAGAGTCTAAAGGAAATATTGAAAAAAACAAAAAAAACCTTTATATTCTCCCAGCTGTACAGTCAGTCTTAGGTTTGTGTTTCTCGATTTTCGGGAACATAGATTGGTTTTGAATAAAATACACGGAGGTTTCAGAGCCGGTTAGCTTGCGTAGCAAGTTAGAACCCGTCCGTATTTTTAATACAATAATAACCATAGGCTCCCTAGGTACCGGATTTGGCTTAGCAGATTTGAACCGAAAGAAAAACAAGATGCCCTCTTACAGACGAATCTCAGAAGTCAGAGAAGTTGTCAGTATTGCCTGGGCTTTCTACAACTGCTGTAGGCTCAATAAGGTTCGATTTTTGTAACTAAGACATTTGAACGCTTCGCTTTTTTTCTAACCAGCTGCCTGACCCGAGAACATACCCGGCAGCGATTTGTACCTGGGCTCGACTTGCCCAGGTGCTCCTAGCCTTGAACATTGTTTAAGAAATCAGGCAAACTAAATAACCTGACATAAGGATCTATTATAAGCGCTTTGCATCCTACACAAATCAGTACTTCCGCAATAACCTACGATTAGGCTTTTAATCATTTACAGTTTTGTTTGTTTTAGCGGATTTGTTTCTTCATAAGCTGTTATTGCCCAAAATGAGATTTCTTTTAGTCTACTTTTGATGACTTTTAGTTCTTTAGTTTTTGTCAGCTTAGCAAACGAAAGGAAATAACAATGGACCTACGGGCAAAAGGTTTTTCGACCACGTTCTCTGGTTCCTGCATGCATCGGAGGTGGCCACCGACCCCAGGACTAAAATAAAGAGTGAGAAAAGGAAATTGCTCAAGACGAGACATCTAGAAAGCTCGAGAATTAACACTCATTTCTTGGCTTGACAGTTCGATCGAGCTATTCTACCAGTTTGAGAGGAACTACAGAGGAAGAACTTGATGAGAGAGAAAATTGATGAATTTTATATATACTCAGCATTGCAAGCCTAACTTCTGGAGAGGCCTCTCATTCGTGAACTGGAGTCTTATCCACTTTCCGTTTTTTATTTAGTTGCAAGAATATAACTTTTTTTTTCTGCCTGCTTGTTGAGCTTTCCTCCGATCCGGACAAATAAATGATTACACCACTTGCTACGATTAACGAAGGCGTGGCTTAAGAGATCCGGTTTTTCTGCGTGCTTGACCAAGAGCCATTATGGCTCTTGGCATGACTTACTATGCGCATGCTTACAAGTAGTGTTCAGGGCCTCCAGTCTCCACTCTTAATCTTACCTCCTAACGGAAAGGCTCTTCGACCCCAAATGCGCAATGGACGCTGCTCCCTCGAAATGAAATTAAAGAAAAACTTCACTCGCATTACTTTCATTAACAAAGAAGAACAAAAACTGTGATACAAAGCAGAGCAATTCAGCCTATGCCAAATAAGAATTTAGGAAAAAATGACTATAGTGACAAAAGCAGAAGGCAAGGGATCTCGAATATTTGAAATCCTCCTTCAAAACATGTTTGATAGCAGACATGTACTAACTCATTCTCTTGTGAAGAGTAAAACTTTTTTTCAATTATGCTAAACAGGTTAGCCTAATGGTCTCGAAAACAAGTTTTTTACTTGCTGGCTTGTATTTTCTTTAATTTCTCTGAAAAAACTGGCACTGTGTTGCTCACTCGGAAATGAATTACCGCGGATAACTGATCCTAGTGTGTTGTGTGGAGAGTCAGAACAGTTATCAAACGGTTCAAAATACTCTCGCGATCCAATGTCAAAACAGCCACAAAAGCCTGTGTCACATGCAGTATTTGAGGAAAGGGGCGGCTGTCTATACAAATGGTACATGACAAGCGCAGCTGCGTCTCATGATGATAGTCCTTTATTTGCTGTGAACATAACCCCAGGCGTTGGAATCCAGAAGGTCGAACTAAATTTCACACTGGCTCGAGGGCATTTTTCCGACGCGGGTTGAGCTGTGCATCTTATTTTTCCTGTTTATTCTCTCCTGTGACCTGGAAAGAAGGGATTGTGCTTCTCAGTGTTTAGCTGATACGAAGAAAAGCTGAGTCAGGAACCAGAAAAAAAACAACAATAAAAGGCTTTCTAGTTCTTCTCTACTGTCGACAACTTTCTTTTTCATTAGTAAGTCTTGCTTACCGCTGATATTTCGCAGGATTTTTTTAGTCTTTTTTTAGTCTTCAGAGTATTGTCTGAAAAAAGGCCTAAACAGATCAAGTTGTTTCTTCCTACGTTTGAGACAGAACGATTTTCTCATGACAGCCTCAAAATCTTGGTTACCCTTCTTATAATATTCTCATGTGGCATTAAGAAACATTTTAACCCCCCAAAAAAAATACAGCTGAAGTAAACGAAAAGTTTTAAACATGGAAAATAAATCGTAAGATTCAGAAGTATGAAGAGGTTTCATTCAAATGGTCAAAACATTCAATTCCTTGTACAGTAACTGAAAAATGTCTCCTTGCTTTTACTTGTTTCAGGCTCTTACAGGAAGCAACACAAAAGAACGCCTGTAGATTACGTAAAGCAGTTGCGGATCCAGACCTTCAGATAAAGGAAAGGGGGGGGGGGAGGGGGCTGGTCATCCAGACCCTGAGATAAGGCGGGGGACCGGTCTCCAAAAAAACTTTCTTCGGCCCTTCGATCGGACCTCAGTTTGCTCTAAAAATAAGGGGGGGGGGGGTGGCCGGGCCTCCCCGGGCCCCTCCCCTAGATCCGCCACTGTAGAGTATGTAAGTCTTGCATCAACATACCTTACAACAGAGTCTGGGGCATTTCGTATGAGGGCCAATATTATTTTGTCTACAGACCCTCCAGACCGTCTACACTGAGATAAATTACAACCAGTGCAAAAAAAAGCTACTAAGCGTTTGTTTGTGCTGCGGACCCTCAAGAGAGTTGGTCTGGGCACTAAAGATCTCGTGTTAGTCTTTTGTAGTATTGTTAGATCCATTGTCGAGTACGCCTCGCCAGTTTGGGCTGCGATCCCTTTATATCTTGACGAGTTAATTGAGTCTGTACAGCGGAAAGCTCTCAAAATAATATTTGGCCGGGTAGACTATACGGAAGCCTTGGTCTTGGCCGGCCTGGAGTCTCTTAGTGACAGGAGAGTAGGAGCTTGTAAGCGGTTTATGGCTACTGCACGCCAAATGTCCCCCCTTAAGAACATCATCCCCTCTCCTGCCGCTCTTGAGTCTCATTACAGTACAAGGGTCCAACTTCCAAAACGCCAGCACGGTCATACCAGAAGAATTAATGACTTTGTAACTTATAAGTTTCAGTGAATGTATGTAAATAGTTAAATGTATGTGACAATGAGCTTCCCGAACAATTCAGTTATTGCTGCAAGTGGGTGAAATAACAGAATATCTATCTATCTATCTATCTATCTATCTATATATCTATTGTCGCGAGAGATGCTCCCACTCGCGATTATAACCTTTATTTTAAGAAGGTTAGGACACCAATTATTATGAAAAGTATTCTCTCTAGTAGTAGCCCTCTAAAAACAAACTTAATAATAATAAATTACAGCAATCATGATAAACAGCCTATGAACAAATAGTCATTATAATAAAAGATCTTTAAAATTATAGAGATTTAAAAAAATGAGATTTGTTAAAACGAATGTGAATAGTTAGTAAACAAGAGAATCAATTTGCAATGATATTAAAAAAAACACCGAAATTTTAAAAATCAGAATAACTTTTTGACTTTAAAATTGTCCACCGTATGGTTTAAAGGCGGCGGTATTAGTTAGTGTAGTATTCATCAAGCTAAAGGAGGTGGTTGGCTTTAAGTTAAGGACATTTAATTCTTTTATGGAGGAATAGAAGAATGTTCTCCTCATTGCTTCGATTCTGGGCTTCGGTTCTTTAGATCGATCATAACCACACCATTGCTTCAAGCCATTCATCTGTAATTTTGATGAGGACGCTTTCGCAGAAGTGGTTAGCTCTAAAACCCGATTGGCATTTGTACAGTAGATCATTGTTAGTTAAAAACAATAAAGTGTTTGCAAACATGTTTCTCGAGAATCTTCGACAGGGAGGACTGATATAGGTCTGTAATTGTCAATATCGCTTTTACTCCCCCGTTTGTAAATCGGAGTTACACGAGCGACAGATCAATAGTTCCAGGACGATAGCTCTGAGGGGTAAATTTTTCACATTCAGCCGAAGTCAAATTTGCTTGTAAACAGACCTTGTGAGAGCTTGCCTGTAATCTACTTTAGGTGGTTTAACTTTAGCATAAGGCCTGGGTTATTACAGAGTTTTCGGAATTTCTAAAGGGGGTGGTATAACGTAAAGTATTTTCAAGATATCCCTTGACTAACAATTTAAGGCCAATCACAACCAAGAAATCTTCCAATTTCATTTTAAAAATTGTTTGTAACTGCATCACGTGACCAGTCACGCCCGGTTTTATCGAGAAATCCTTTCAGTCGAAATTCCCACCAGAAAGAGAGTAAAACCGTTTCCTTTAGTAGGTCCAAAAAGTGGCTACTAATAGTCTTCTCGTAAAAACAATCGGAATGGGATGAGGTCAATAAACGTCTTTCTCCTGTCGATAATTTTAGTTAGAGGAGGGCTGGCACTAGTCAGTGAACACCAATTGAACCTGCCAACTGTAATGCTTCGAACCATTCCGAGCTGATTTCGTAGACACTTTGTAGGGACATGTTTTGATACAGAGAAACTGGAGCTACTCGTTTGGCAAGTGGTTTTACTTTACCATATATCGACCCTCGTGGATGTCTTTAACCATAGTTTTTGGAAACTGTACATAAAAACTATAAATAACTTAGACCCAGGCCTTAATCCACCGAGATCCAACAAATCTCCAATAAAGAAGAAAACTGCCCCTCTAAAGTCTGCCACAGGCGAGCTCATCCAACATCGGGTTAGAAAGTGGCGAGAGATAAGGAGCAGAGGAAAAACATGAAAGGGGGAATCTTGAGAGGAAGCAGCCAGGCCAGCGATGTTTTTTTTCTGGTTCACTTTCCGTTGCGCCGTCCCCCCTATCTGAACGGCTGGAACGGGCTGATTTGCTGGCTGTTGAAAATTGTTGTTTTAATTTAGTGCGTCCTGTAATTACAAGCAAATGTACTTAATGTAAACGTCCTTCTCCTCTTTGCTGGACACGGGGCAATGATATGCACTGGTCCATGTCGACTTTAGTAAACTGTTCTGTCTTATAAAGGTTGTTACTGCTTTTGAACCACGATATTAAATAGAGGCTCTCTGAAAGGTTTTTCGGGATTTGCGTTATTTGAGGGCAGGGATGAGAGATTTTGAAGCAAAATTGGGGCCAAGATTCGGGACTGAATTGCTGCACGAAATGCCGTGGGATGCTGAAAATAACCATCGGGTTAACGGGATTGAGCGGAAATTTTGTTCTTGGTGACGTAATAAAAGACCCCTATTGGGGATACTTGTGTTCAAGGCTGTCATAACCGGGGGTGGTTGCGGGGATAAACTCCCACTAGGGACATTAGGGACCTTAAGCAAAGACGACGACGACGTCAGTGAATACGTCGCTAAAAAAATGAATTTGCGTTCTTTCAAACTTAATCGCGTCTATTTGGACCAGCTCAATATGTGAAATGCAGGCGACTTTTCCTGGAGTTGAATTGTTAAAGATTTTATTCAAGTTCAAAAAGAAGAAGGAAAATTCGTCGTCGTATGTTCACGTCCTCCATAATAACGTCAAATTAGGAGGTTTCACGTCGTGGTCGTGCAGTGGACGTCAAAGAAATGTACTAAAAAGCGTGATGCACGTGCAAAGCTGTTGTTTTGATCATTAAATCTATTGTTTTATGAAGTTGTCGTCGTCGTCGTCGTCGTAGTTGCTTAAGCTCCCTATTCAGCAAGGACGACGACGACAGCAGTGAAAACGTTGTTGAAAAAATGAATTTGCGTTCTTTCAGACTTAATCGCGTCTATTTGGACCCGCTCAATATGTCAAATGCAGGCGACTTTTCCTGGAGTTGAATTCTTAAGGATTTTATTCAGGTTCAAAAAGAGGAAGGAAAATTCGTCGTCGTATGTTCACGTCCTCCATAAAACGGCAAATTAGGAGGTTTCACGTCGTAGTCGTGTAGTGGACGTCAAAGAAATGTACTAAAAAGCGTGATGCACGTGCAGAGCTGTTGTTTTGATCATTAAACCTATTGTTTTTTGAAGTCGTCATTGTGGTCGTCGTCGTAGTTGCTTAAGCTCCCTACTACCTATGAAGTGCACGCTCCCATATGGCATGTGTACTTTTAGCCTCTGACAGTGGCCTACTCGAGCGGCTTAGTTTCTACCTTCGGAGAAACTGCTTCTACTGACTGGAGAAGGGGCAAAGGCGGGTTTCTGTGGCGCCTTAAAACCAGTTGCTTCGGGCAAATGGGACTTGAAAGTCTGTGAAGGCAGCGCTCGGAGAAGGAAAACTCTGATTTTAAAACTCCGCTGAATTGCCGCCATATCCAGGAGTCAATGTCAAGGATAATTCTGGAGCCGGAGTCCAGAAAGTCAGCCCTCGACTGTATACAGTCACGTCCTGGCAACTCCTACGACGGCTCTGGAACCAACCAAATTAGCTATTGCTTTTTTTTTGGACCATTTCAGAGTCGTGGGGAGAAGGAATTTGCTGCATGGGTAACAATCTGTCCTCTATATCTACTCTATCCAGGTTTCGCGCACTGGAGAGGACACTCCAACTTCGCTATGAAGCGTCAGAACATCACGAGAAGCAGCAGTCTACCAGTTCTAAGCCTCTTGCTCGATCGGCACAGACCATGTCGTCAGGGGTTACTTCCGTCAGTGGAAGAGGTCATCGCATCTGATTTGGCAGCTACCGCCCGCCTTAAGCTGGGCAGCCCCCAGCCAGTAACCTCACGGGGTGCGTGGGGTTTAGGGTGAAAATCGTCGAGAGAATCGACAGTAAAGCGGAGCACTTGGAACGTCAGGACATTGACGCCAGGCTTTTGAAACAACTTGCAAAAAATTGACGATGGACGCAAGACAGCAATCATCGATATGGAACTAAGTAGACAGCGAATGGACATCATCGCTCTTCAATAGATGAGGTTGCCAGATTCAGGATCTGTCAAGGAAAGATAGTACCTTTTTCAAGCAGGGGAAATCACTAGATGGGACCAAAACGTTCCTCGAAATTTTCCAAGTGAGCCTGCCCGCAGACTAGCAGGAGCTATGCTGTCACCACAGTTTCTGTGTGTTAGTAACACGTTCTTCGATACCAAGCCCGAACACAGAGTCTCCTGGAGACACCCAAGATCTAAACACTGCGCTTATGTCCAGGATCACAGCCTGACCTGATCTTCACCAGACGCTACAGCATTTCCAGCATCCAGATCACACGTAGTTATCAGGGTACTGATTGCGATACGGATCACTCCTTAGTGTGCAGCCGATTAAACCTGCGAACAAAGAAACGGTATCACACAAAAAGGAGGGAAGGCCTCGCTTGACACCAGAAAAACCAGCGACCAGGGTAAAGTGGAGGAATTTACACGTGCTTGAGGAATCTTTTCCAGGCCTGCCCGATTTTAACGCATGCGATATATGGGAACACTTCAAGAACGCTGTTCACAGCGCCGCCTTATCCTTTTTCGGCAGGAACACTACGAAGACTGCTGACTAGTTTGAGTCCAGCGTCGAGGAGATGACACCAGTCACTGATGAAAAGCATTCCAATAAACGCATCCCGCAGGCCCTCTGAATAGCAATGTCCAGCAGACCGCCAGGATAGGTGCAAACGACTTCTGGCCCCCTCTCCGTTCTCAGATACGGTCAGCAGCTGATACAAGCAACATCAAAGGAATGTGTGATGGGATTAAGCAGGCCTTAGATCCAACAAATCTCCAGTAAAGAAGAAAACTGCCCCTCTAAAGTCTGCCACAGGCGACCTCATCCAAGACCGGGCGAAGCAAATCGAACGCTGAGTGCAGCACTACTCCGAAGAAGAGGGAGCACTGGACGCCATCAAGTGCCATCAAGTGCCTTCCTGCGCTGGAGGAGGTTGACAGTGATCCGAAACCTTGAATAGTTAAAGGCTCTCGACTCCCTTGCAGCTGGCAAAGTAGCTGGAAATGACAGCATCCTTGCCGAAGTCTTGAAGTGCTGAAAAAGAAGCATCATCTCTGAGCTGCATGAAATCCTTTGTGGAGAGAAGGTGAAGTACCACAAGACATGAGGGGTGCAAACATCGCCACACAGTACAAGAACAAAGGCGATAGGAGTGACTGTAAAAAAATACCGTGGCACCTCCCTCAACGTTTCAAGTTTCAAGTTTATTTATTATATATAACAACTGTTTACAATCAACCCGACTGACCTGCATGTAGGTAAACTAATGGAGGCAGGTCAGCCTCACAAGTTCTAAATATTACCGATTTCAAAAAAAGGGTTCGAAAAAAGAGATTTACATTGTAACAGTTTTGCAAAACAGAGAGAAACTGTCTTAGCTGTTTAGTCTCCGGCCCTCCGGTCGTTGCGTTACGGTCGAGAAAATCTAAAAATTTAATAGTTCTGGGAGCTTTTATGAACCTGACCGCTCAGCTCAAGCGCATCCCTGAATCTATTCTTAGCGTCACTTAGGGATCGAAGCTACCATAGGGAAGCTATTTGCGCGAGTATAGTACTGAAGATGCTTTAGGTTTTGGAGGAAAGAGGCTACTAGTCTACCCAGAGTCGCAATGTGGTTTCAAATCATTTTGAATATTTAATTTACAAGGAATCAATGATTAATTTCAAGTAGCTTTTGCAATGCTGTAATACTTTGTTATGGTCATGCAAATAAAGCTTATTGTTGTTGTTGTTGTTGGTTTCCAAGCCAAAAGGATTGATATGACAGTGTTCTCCCTCTGACAGCTGCAATAACTATGCGGTAGGGAACAACGGCAACCACTCTTCCTAGCCTTCATAAACCTCACGAAGGCTTTCGATCTGGTAAGTAGAGACGGCCTATTCAAGGTTCTGCCCAAGATTGGATGTCTACCCAGGCTCCTCAGCATCATTAGATCCAGTTTCACGAGGACATGAAGGGCACTGTGGTTAACGCTCAACATCAGATCCTTTGGACATCCAAAGTGAAGTGAAGCAGGGCTGCGTCCCCGCACAATTATTTGGTATTTCCTTCACGGTCCTGCTGAAACAAGCCTTTGGAGATGCAACAGAGAGTATCTATATCCGGACCAGGCCGTATTCACGTCAAGCAACCAAGCTCTTACTTCTTAGGTCAAAACGTTAAACTTCATTTTTCCTCTTAATATTCAGTCTTTGTCATTACTTTTTTCAGATGAAATGATTTGTTCAGAACTTTACCTCGACCACAGATTATAGAATTTGAACAAAATTGTCGGTGTGAAGGTAACCAAAAACTTTAATTTAATAATGAGAATCTTTTTCGAAATTCGGCAAAACTGAGGGCACCATATATCAGATATATCTAAGAAGTAATGAACTATTTCGCCCCATGTAAGGGAGTCCGGATTCCGGAATCCGGGAATATTTTGCCAGTGGAATTCGGAATAGAGCTTAAGGAATCGGGAATCCTACTAATGATTAGAATCCAGAATCTAAATTCCACTGAAAAAGACTGAAATTCAGTACCTGGAATCGGGAATCCACGGCGTCGAATTCACAATCCAATTCTGTCTTTGATTCCATCACACGAGGCAAGCTATTCTATTGAGAAATCGACCCAGGGTGTTGTCAATTATCAGGAAATTGTTTTAAGGGAGTTTTACTGCAAATTTATTTTTCCAAACGCCGCTGAACAATATCCGAACGTAGAGCTAAGCAGATTTAAGACAACGGTTGAGAGCCGAATAATTTTAATTGCGGAACAAGATCACAATAAAACATACAAACGGCGTGGGTCTACCTCTTTAGTTTGCTTTTAAGTCTGATAGGAAACCGAACCTTTTAGTGGGTTACTTATCTAGTTGCTGCTGGCAGGCGCAGCGTGGCCCGGCAGCCATTTAAAATGACCATTCAATACTGTAATTCATTCAAGAAACGCGCTGAGTTTAAGATTAAAACCACAGAGAAAAGAGAGGATCCGCCTTTGAACATTCATTAATTTATAATCAGCCACAGCTGGCGGCGGCGGATTCAGGAAGTTTTTCATAGTAGGGGAGTTCAAACTTGTGGACACAATTAAGCCTGCATTGAGCATGCTCACCGCCCCGGCTACACAGTTTTGAGACTTTTATTCCGCGCGGCCTTTGCCTTTCTGGTCACGTCCTAACGAGTTTGTGAGTTTCCTCCTAACCCGGTTCGTCGCGGATATGTTAGGAAACTGCATTGACCGAGAGGGCCTGGGAAGACTCCGCACGAAGACGCTACTTTCTTCGCTGGCAGCGTTATGATATAACTCGTAAGTACAGTCAACTTCGTATACTTCTATATACGATCCTCAAAAACCTGGCAAGGCGCTAAAACAATGTGTACATTGAGGGGGCTTTACACTTTCCCTAATACACACAATTTGCCTGGGCGGGTTTTTAATTAGTGATAACAAGGTGTTTTACAATTTACGTTAAACTTTCATATTAAACTTTTTGGAATAGTTTCCGCGTAGACATTATTATTTACCCATGATTTCCATCACAAGAACCGAATATTTTGTTGAATCGACTTTGTCTCGAGTTGGCAAGAAAATAGGAAAGTCATAAGTATTTTATAGCGTTTCTTTTCATAAAAAAAAAATGGAAATAAGAAATAAGTGTATGAAATTAGAAATAAGAGTGTATGTGATATTTCTTTTATAGTAGTTGTTTTTATTCATAGATTTTCCTGGAAGATCAGGCATTTGAAGGAGAGTGGCACCGTTGTTAAACATAGAAAGTAAGAAGTATGTGATTTTCAGTCTTTTAGCTCCGATCAAGAGTTTCTCTTTTACAAACTGCACTTTCGACCCACTCTTGATTTTGCCTTGCAGAAGGCTAAAATGCATCTTGATCAGGGATCGAAAATTCAGATCAAGGGAAACTAGTCTCAATCACTGAAAATGTCACGCCCTTTCTCCTCTCCAAACTCTCTAGCAGACTTTTGGTGGTTTACCAGCAAAACAGACTTTTCCCTCTGAAAACAAAGAAATCAAATATTTCAGTCTATATTACCAATAAGGAGAGAATGTTTGATTCAATGTTCAGTTTCAGTCCGGAAGAAACACAGAAACAAAAGATCCAAAGGGATTAGACTCCTACGTGAAAAGAGTGGAAATGCTCCTCGCTATGCAGATGTCGCCCAGAGCTTTGTGCGAAGAGATAAATAAAAAAGGAAAACAGATAAAAACGCCCATAACGGGGTGATGGTCTGGAATGATCACTCTTGGCATCGATAAGCCGTCTTGGACTGAATTAAGATCACTAGGCAAGAGCTCTTTTTAGACTTTTCGTCTTAAAGCGGACAACTTATTAAATATAGTTTGAGCAACACCCACATTGGTTTCCCAATGTGAGTTTTCCAGTAAAGCATCCTCCCATTCACATGAAAGTTCCCCCAGGACGAATGATCCAAATCCAGCGGGTTTTATGTCAAGCGCAGTAAAACAGGGTAAAGCATCGATGTGGAGCTCGATCTTCATCAGACAAGCCAAGTCAAATTTGCTTCAGACTCATACAATCAACTGCGTTGTGTCCAAACAGTTTTGCATTTATCGCTTGTAATTTAGCCAAGTCAAATTTGCACCAGACTCATACAATCAACTGCGTTATGTCCAAACAGTTTTGCATTTATCGCTTGTAATTTATAGCGCCTGCCTTTGAAATCAAGGAAATGAGAGATTATGACTTTTGTCCCATTCTCAACACAATGTGTTGTGTGGATACGAGATACCGATTTTAAATTATAGAGAAATTTTCTTCCGAGGGCTTACAGAAAATCGAAACATATCCGGAATGTAAATAAACTGGTCCAGATATATATAATACTGTATTTCACTTGCTATGGGTGATGTATTTGAAGCATCGCGACAAAAAAATAAAAATAAAAGTAATAACCGACTCGGTAAGTTGTGCCTCAAGCTGCGGTAAAAACGTTCGAACACACATAGAAAGAAATTTTGGCGATCAATTTCTTTAAATTCATGGATGTATTAATATTTGCTTTTTTGGAGTTGAATATGTATACGTTTATTTAATTGCTCGACTGTTCCTTTTCCTGAATTTATTTAATATATAGTGTTTTACTTTTTTCCGTATAAATCATCAAATATGGATGTAATAGTCTTGGCGCATATGTTTATAATTATAGACGTTTTTCTATTTTGTCCCTGCAAACCGTAAGGTCCTATATTCAGCTAAATAAAAGATTTGAATAGAAAGGGCCCTCATTGGACAATTAATAAATACTTTATTTTTTACTGAAAAGTGGAAATAAGACAACCTAGTGCAGCATTTGATATAGACCTGTTTCTCTAAAGCTTTACTGAGTTGATCGAATTTTTAAAAATGATAGAGATAGATTCAATGAAAGGATATTTTTGCTTAAATTTCAATTTGGTAGAAAGTTCGCGTGAATACGAATCGATTGGTTTCCTGTTTTGCCCAAAACTAAACGAGAAAATTGATCCTTTGGCTAATTATTAAAAGTTAAAGGTGCGCTCATTACCTTGAATATATGAACGTTGTTGTTGACATTTTGGTATCATGCATTTATCGTATACATTAAAAAAGTTAGGTTAGGCCCGTTTCAAACGTCGTGCTACGTGCCGAACTCAATTACTCAAATCAAATTCGACTTTAGCACGGCAGTAGCGCGACGTTTGAGACCAAGTCGTGCTACTGCCTTGTAACACGGAAAGCCTTGCCGTGCTACACGGCAGTAGCTCGACTTGGTTTCAAACGTCGTACTATCGCCCTGCCGAACTCAATTCATAAATTACAAATACTTTAGAATACATTTAAAAGTTTGCTAAACCGTTCCCTTATTTTTGTGCTTTGTTTTCGGCAACAGCCGTTCTATTCGACTGAATTAAATTCTACGTCTGAAACCAAGTCGTGCTGGTGTCGTGCTGCAGTCGAGCTACAGTGGAGCCAGCAAGCTCAAACGACCCCACAAGCTCACGTAGCTTTAATAATTATCGTTTTGAAATAAAGGCTATCTATCTATCTATCTAGCTTAGCACGGCAGTAGCACGACGTTTGAAACAAGCCTTGGCAGATTTGTCCGGGTTTGTAAAATGGATAAAGACAGACAGGAAGCTATAACATAAATGATTTTTTTTAATCAAACCACAATTTTTACGTTAAATTCTTCAGCGTTTTTATGGCTCCTCTTTAAATCTTTTATTTCCTGCCTTCATTATTCATAAGCACGAGAAATGCCTAGAAATGAAATTAAAAAATTCACTTTCGACTTGCTGTGCAGGCAACATTAAATCTAAAACCCCGATTATCTTCATTCCACCTGCTCTGGTCTTGATGCCCAAAATAGCAGTTTTTGACAGATGGTTTTCGCTTTTTCAAAGAAGAAATAATGAAAAGGAAAGGAAGCAACCGATTCGGTTTTCAATACTCTGAATGAAGTTGTTTTTATTCATTAAGTCTTGATTTAGAACTTATCGATTGATCCAGGGAAATGTTTTTGGTATATTTTATCTCTCTAAATGAAGAAATATAAGAATTACAAAAACAGGATACTGAGCGTTCTAAATGTAAATGATATTTCCTGTAAGTCTTAAAATAATTTTTCTTGTTATAAAAATGATTGAAAAATTGGCCAAGGGTATATTAATTTCGTTGAAAGCTTACGCACCATCGGGTCGGGCTTGGTACTTAATGAAAGTCGTTGGGGGCAGGAAGAACCCAGCAATGCAGCTACGAAGATAAGTATTCGGTAAATATACCTAACATCAAAGACAGCTCGATCATGAACGGAACGGTTATAGAAACAAATTCCACGGCGCCTTTTCTCCTCAAGAACTTTACCAATTCGTCGCGAAATCAAATTCTGCCTGTAGATCGCTTTAATGCCTTGCGAATTGTTATTCTTTCATTGCAAATCCTCGTCGTTCTCGTTGGCAGCGTCGGGAACGCCCTCGTTTGCATCATCACATCGCGGAAACGAAGTTTGCAGATTGTAGGCAACCGCTTCATATTGAATCTCGCATTAGCTGATTTGGGTATCTTGTTGATTGTCTACCCACACCGCCTGAGTAAAGAGTTTTCTCTTTCGTGGCCATTTGGCGAGTTCGTTTGCAAAACTTTCCTTCCATTCACTGACATATTTTATGGCGTTGGTATCGGCAGCATCACCGCCATCGCGTTTCATCGTTACAGGATGCTAGTTTATTGTATGAAGCAACAAATGAAGTTACAAACAGCCAAACGTGTGCTGTTTTTTATATGGCTTTTGTCGTTTATTATCCTTGTAATGCCCAAGTTTTTTGTTATGGAGCTGAAAGGCATTCCAAAAATACGTATATGGATTTGCCAAGAAAGCTGGCCAAATCAGTTGTCCAAAAAGATGTACGAAGGCACAGTCGCATTGGCGTTTTACGCAAGCCCTCTTGTTTTTATCTCCTTGACCTACTATCGTATCAGAACCAAACTAAGAGACAACATTCGTCGACATGACAGTTACAAGCGAGCTAGTTTAAGAGCTAAAGGCAGTGCAGAGGTCATCTCCAGGGTTGGGCAGAATCGACGGGCGCTGAAACTCTTGGCTCCTGTGGTGATTTTTTTTGCAGTCTGCATGGCACCAATCAGCTTTACTACTGTATTGTCACTATTCTTAAAAAATCCAAGGGAAACCTTCAGCCGTTTTAAATTCATGCCGACCCTTCTTCGCATTAATATACTGTTGTTAAACATGAATTCATCCGTGAATCCTATTATCTATTCGATTGTGAACACGGAGTTTCGTCGCGAATTTACTCGACTTTTGCGCTGTACCAAGACCAGAAGCTGCTGTGCCGACACAACAGAAGGACTGAGCTTAAGTACCTTTAGAAAAAGTACTTCGATAGGCAAATCCCGCAGCAAATGGGGTTCCTTTCTTGTCAACAAGAGGGGAAGCTCCAGCTCAGCTAGGAAGTCTCCAGGCTCTGCAAGGAATTCCGCCGAAAAAGTGTTTGGAAAAGAAATAGAGAACCAAGTAGCAGATGCAATTGAGTTGGCACAAAAAGTATCAAGGCAAATGATAGGGGAGAATAACAAATAAGCAGTTAAACTCCTAATTTGGCTAGAATGTCGAGGACAGAGTAAATATAGTGCGTCACGATATATTTTGCACTATGGCGAATAGAATCGTTACTCAAGAAACTATACAATGGTGTATCTACAAGGCGGCTTAGACGATTTATTCACTGGAGAAGAGGGTACACTGCATTTCGTGTACAAAGAAACTCCATCAAAGAACACTAAATTAACAAGTCCAACAGTAGTTAGTTTAGTTAACAAAGATTGTTTATTTTATACTTTTAGGGACTTTAGACAATTTGAACATTAAAGCCGAAATAGTGATCCTGTTGCGCATTGCTAGTATTTTACACACGGCCGGGTTTAATTCAATGTATTCAGTTCCTAAGCTACACACTTTTATTAACAGATCAAATTCTCTTTATCAGTAAGTAAGTCAGAATAATTTTACTTTGTTGTCAGTAAACTGAATTGACTGCCCTTTTTTTTGACCTTGAGTACTTCGTCAAAGCAATTCTACTGTTGTTGGACGTTTCTGGTCAATTTGAAAATAGGATAGGTGATGAAATCCTGTAACTGCTGTTGCAATAAAAGTGATATCTGAAGGAAATTTTTCAGCTGTTTCAATGTGTCGTGAAATCCTGGTACATAACCATCATATTGCCGAAGCCCCTATTTCATTCCACAAAAAAATGCAAGGAAACTCTTAATGTCAGTACAAAAATGCCAAACCAGTAAAAAGATTCTCTCGATTATTAATGGACTTTTTTAGTTCAGTGGAGAACTCCAGCCTGCTTTTTAAGGTGCTGAGTATTTGCTTAAACTTAAACACTAAATCCTATGCCTCTCCGTCCAGGGAGTAAAATAAGACATCGCTTCCGAATTAGTTTTAACTGATGACGATAGATTACGCTCGATCCTGATTTTAAAATTTTTCCAAATAAGACGAAACATAGTCAGAACGAAGTTTCGTTTTCCTAGCAATAATTTACAATCTGCCCATTGAAAAATAATTCCGAGGGCGGAATCAAAGTATTGGAAGATGCAAAACCTTGGCCCTAAAAATATGTAGTCCGGCGTATCAGACAAGCTCTAGAGGCCTTGAGAAATGGCTCAGAAGATGTTTTTAGAAAGCTTTTGTCAATAGGATCTCAAAGGGACGATGCATTATTACCATGATTTTGTTTTTCCGTCGGAAGGCAGCTAAAAGCTCAGTGTTAGTTATCCTAACCTGCGGTTAATCGTGATCTTAGCACCTTAGTCAAAATAAGAATCCAACTTGGCATGGAGAAGAAGCCAATGAGAGCCTTGAAAAATAAATATTTTACAAATAGGCGGCGTTTAAATATGGTCATTGTCTTAATTAAATCTTCACTGGATTTTAGCATGCAATCAATCCATCTTGGGGATACCAGAAATCTAAAAGTTATATCGCAGGCAATCTAGATATAAGTAGGAACCTGTACACGCCTTCTCTGCGTCTTATGTACACGCTAAAAAACATATCAGTTTTAATCTGTGAACCCATTTACGTTTCTTGTCCATAAATCTCTTGACTAAAGTGGATATGCAGGAAAAAAATGAATGTACATCATGTATTCCGTGTATTTTTGGTTATCACGTACATCAACAAGACTACAAAGGGAGTGGAGAACATATTTCAATCCCTACAACAACAACAACTTTATTCTTTGTACAAAAATACACGTTGAATAACACAATTTTCTAATAAAAACAAAAACCTTGAACTATTAGAAAGCCTTGCACCTTGTAACTAAAAATAAATAAAACACAGAAGTTAAGTGATCTAATTAACATAGCGCTTACTGACATATAATGCATTAAGACAAGGAGTCACTGACTCTTAAATGATAACACAGAAGAAAGAAAAGCAGACATTAAAACCTTTAGCAAGTGTATTTATGTACCTATTTTTTTAATATTCATGGGGATTTCAATATAGTCATCCTCCTTTTCTAAGATATCAAATAGCAATTTGCGGAGAACCCTTTTGAGATTCGTTATATAACTTGGTATCTTATTCCACAGCTTTACTCCGAGCCGAGAGAAAGAATTGTTTTGTATTTCCAGTCTAGAACTTTTAACATAGGACTAGACGATTGTGTATTGTATGAGTGTATTCCCTTACTACTCCTTGCTTCCCTTGCGGCTTCGGAGTCTAAGAAATAAAAGCAGAATATATGAATGCCCTTGTGAGAGCATGATCATAATTCTTCTCTACGACTATATGTTTTTCCTCCATTTATAACTGTTGTTGTAGCTGCTTTCGCATGGTGACAAAGTTGAAAACAAAAGGTCCTTTCTTCTTTTGTATAATACACTTTTTGGTGGCTGTGTGGCATCAAAGAGCTCTTTTTTTGAAACTATTTTTGCAGCATCCATCGATCATAGTGAGTTTCGATTCACGAGCCAAAATTGTTTTTCACGTCATGGCAAATTTAATACATGTAGAATGGATACTATTGATCGTATTCGTCAATAAAAATCATCTTACAATTTAATGAAAATCAAAAAATTAAATAGTGTAAAATATAATTGGTGACCTTTGTCCACCAAGGCGGTACGGGAGGCAATTTTTATCAGAGCTTATAATTCATCCCTAAAGAGAGACGAAGGGGGGCCGCGCACAATATATCCTTTCAATGAACTGGACCAGGCTGAGTAGAGTACTAGATATGTGCCGTGTTCAATCTACTGTGACCCGAATATCTAGAATTTTCTCTTTGCTAGTGTAGTGACGATGAAGTTTAATAAAATTAATAAAATTGTTCACTTCTCGCCCTGACTGATTTTATTATCGTTGTGCCTAATGTCCTCATTCAAACATTTTACCCCTGGAAGACCTAGAAATGATTGCGTTGTCATTGCTTGGCAACTCGCTTATGTTGTTCTATTTCTAGCTGTTCGATACTTGCACTTCTCACGACCTTTCCAGTTGACCTAGCACCGACATGCAAATAAAATGGCGGCAACAACGATTATTCAAAAAAGTATTTTTTTTCTCGTGCTTTCTTAAATTTACTTAATTCAACTGAGCACACTAGTTTGATTCAGTTCTATCTTGCATCTCAGTATAAGTCACTTCACTTGAAACGCAGAAAAGTTGAAGTTTTTATTATATAGTCAAAATTATTGACTTTCCACTAAGATTTATATTGAGATCACACAGATGTAGTTGAATGCTTTATTAATTTAAGTGACGTACGAATAATTGGTAACTCATGTCACGCTCCAGATCAATGGGGCAGCAATAATTTGACTGCAATTGAGATAAATATATCAGGTTTGAATTACCTCAGTAGAGAAACAAAAGCGGAGTCGCTGGAAAGAATTAAACGGTAGTTTTTGTTTTACTGTACTTGCAAAGCAGTAATAAGAGTGACGTTATAGACATCTAAATTTCTATTATGTACCAAAAGAATAGCCTGAATTTTATCCGATTGCTTCGAGTCGTTTTCTTTACTGAGGGAGTAATAACGACTCGAAGTAATCGGATGGAATTCAGGCTACCAAAAGAAGCGGTTCCCCGTAGGCTCAGTAATTTTCATATGGACTGACAAATTCTGCCATTACCAGAACAGTACACTGCAGGAATATAGTATCTTATTTTAATTTGCTCGTAATTTTAATTTGCTCGTAATCTCTCGTAATAATAAAGAGTTTGTCTAATGGTCGTGGGTCGTGGGTCGTGGGTACAAGTCGTGGTCGTGGGTGTGGGTGTGGGTAAAAGTCGTGGGTGTGGGTAATGTTTAAAAACTAATTTTTAATCATAATTAATAATTAACAATGTTACTACTTTTTTAAAAAAATATTAATAATTTAATTACAATATTACAAGTTTTTTGATTTTTTTAACTACTCGATAACTAATAACATAACGAAACGAACATAACACAATGTATGAAAATGAGTGGGGATGGGTAAAGGAAGGAATCCATTGGAGCTATTTTCAGGACTGGTGTAATCTCTTGAAAATATTTTGAGAAAATTTGTTTTGGTCCAACGCTTGAACAACACGCACTCAAGTTAATTAACTTAGAATAAGTGTTGACAGGCCAAACACGACTCAGGCTCGCGACAATGTGAAACGTGACCTTGAGAGTTAGCTTGAACGGGAGTTTTTTTTCCCTTTTTCCTCTCTCGCGCGAAGGTTACTTGCCCTTCACAGTGCATGTACCATTCTAAACTTCAGTTGACTGAGTAAATCTTGTTTTTGCCGCACCACACAGGCTTTCCGCTTACATTAATTAAGAGGTCATGAAGCTGGTTTGTTAAATGCAAACTGAGTAATCATTTCCCATAGTTTATGCTTCTGTAGGTGTCCCTGATAGGATTTGATCTCAGATGCATTTGCAAAGTTTTTTAATTTTCTTTGATCTCTGTTTCATACAGCTAAACAAAGAGTTTAGTTTCTTTGATTTTCTCTGTAATGCCTGGATCTGAATTACTACATGCATGCATGTGAGTTTATTTGTCATGGTGAATGTGGTTATTTCCTGTCAGTATGACGCTGGGCCCAGCTCTTAGGTGTTGTTTGCACGATGTCGAATTTTTACGGATAGTAAGATCGTCAGATTTGAGTTGTACACTGTAGCTTGAACTAAAGCTACATCATGTATGGAGAATTATGCTGTGCATCAGTCAAGATCATTCTCTAAGCGCTGATGTAGTCCATTTAGTTTTTTCTTGAGATAAGTGAGTTTTTGGACTGGAGCGCGATGATTTGTATTTCCTTCGTAGGTATTCTCTTTTGTTTTTGCTCAACAGTGTACGCGACTGTTCTAAATTCTTAAGCAAGACTGCAGTTTCGGAACTGTAGCGTTCCTCGTTTAATTCTTCACTTTTTCGGATATTTAAAGGGGAGAGCAAGCCTCATCGTATAACTTATAATATGGGGAAACTTCCCGGTACTGAGACAATCCGTTCTCATTGTTGTTCGCGTTTTTAGCGACGTTCTTGCAAGACCCTTTGAAAGCGTTTTTGACCAGTTTATGGTGGAGACAAGGTGTGACAGCTTTCCTATGTTAACTTTATATTTGAAGACAAAAATTAGTTCAATGTTCTTTTCAATTGCTCCTGTACCCACCGCCACCCTCTGCGCTGGCGGTCGACGATCTCTGGTAGAGTAACAGAGTAGGGGAAGTGTTGTATAATTTTCATAGATCGTGTTATGTTCGTTTTGTTAAAAATCAAAAACTTGTAATATTATAAACTATTAATATTTAAGAAAACTTAGTACGATTGTTAATTCTGATTAAAAATTAATTTTTACTCATTACCCACACCCACACCCACGACTTGTACCCACGACCCACGACCCACGACCATTAGACAAACTCAATAATAAAATGGATTTTGCGTTTTTCTTCCTGAAAGGCATTCCTTAAAACAACTCTCTTACCACGGGATCGGGGTAACATGGGTTAAACTCAATGACCCAGCTTTATTTTTAATCAATATTGTTAACTTTTTTTTTCAAGATTTCAAGTTTAGAAGTATATTACCCTTGATTTCAAAGACCAGCGTATAAACTCCTGTTGTCGTAGCCGGTCGTAATCGGCTTCAGCTCTTTCGGTGTCTCGCCGCCACGCTTTTTTCCTCTTCATCCTCTCCCTTCATAAATACTATTTTTTTACAGCACAGTTGCTTATTTTTAAATGAAGAAATAAAAAAATAAGAAAATAAAAAAATTAGGGAGATATGTGCTGACTTTCTGGATTTTGATTTTTTTGACTGAATTGTATTGCAAAAAAAACAACATTACTAGTCTGTGCAAGTCTGGAAGATCAGCGGAGATGGGTGGATGTACAAAACAAACAAACAAACAAACAAAAATGGACATCACAAACTGTCTGTAAAGATGAATAAAAATAACCATTTTGTCAGCGAGAAAACAACTCTAGGCACTGAACGAAACACTATAAATAGTATCAATGGCTCGAGACTTCAGCGCAGGTTGTTTGATGCAAGTTAGATCCAGTACATGTTGGAGGGGGGCGTCGGGGCCTATAAAAAACCGAAAAACTGCGATAGATTTCGATCAAAGCCGAAAACCGAATACACTGAACCATCATAACCGAAGATTTATACAACTCAATTTTCAAAACCCTAGTCTAGATCTCAAACTTTAGTGATTTGTGGAACATAAGGACCAAACGGTAAAATTGAAGAACAGTTCACCCAAAAATCTGTCGACCGACAGTTCACTGACAGACGACATTGGATTGACTGTAAAATCGAGAAACATATAAAACAGCCAAACATCTGACTGCACAGAGACCCACAGAGGAATCTTGCCTGCTTTATTTTTGCGAAAAAAAAAAAAGGAAAAGCAGAAACCGCAACGGGCAACAAAACCGAAAAAACGACCTAAAAGTTGGCCAAAAAACCCAATGCCCCCCTCATGTTGGCCTGCCCGTACGTTACCTGCACCGGCTCTTGTGGTTGCCCGCCGACGCAAAAAAATCTAGCCATCCAGAAAAGATAAACAGGACTAAAGTTGAAAGTTATATTTTGCCCCTTATTTCCTAATTTCTTTTAAAGAATTTTTTTAACTCCACCTCTTTATGGTCTTTCCCAGTCAAAATATAGTAAAAATCGAGCCTTAAGGTCATGGTGAATTAACCTAGCAATATAAAATTTGCTATAGAATGTGACTGAGCAAACAAACGGAAGTCAAACCAGGCTTTTCAGTGGTTCTGATGTCAGTTTGGTTAGTGTCACCCTGGAGAGCCATTAACGACATATTTGCAACGCAAACGAGCTTTGCTCTCGCGATCATGCAGAACCATGCACTAAAGATTTGCATAATCTTCGATGTAGTGTGCGAAAACACAAACCTAAAGCTGCAGGCTATTCATTTCATTTTGGGTCAATGATCAGGTATATAGACTATATATCGCCGTCGTTACGTCTGCTCACTCAGTAACAGGTCGAAATTAGCATTCAGCACTGATCATCAAGTTTAAATAATTCAACCATCATGTAAAATTCATCCGGAGATAAAGATGCCTCTCTCCTGCTGCGGTCGATGAACATTAAGATGTTCGTCTTGGCTTGAAAAACGACGATTGATTATTTTACCTATAAGGATTACAGTTCTCGCTTCAAGCGCCATCTTTGATGCCATTGCATGGGTCAGTACCATGAAGTGGAATCTACTTTTGCTTTTATTAGTCTGTATAGCAAGCTTTGTCAAAGGTAAGTTAATAAAAACTAACTCAGCATAAAACAAAAAGCTCATGAACTTATCTTTGCGACTCGTGTTTTAAAAACTTTTGTATATTGAATACACGCGCACTGACTTTCGATTTTTCTAATGCTTCTGTAAGCGATATGTCAGTATTGCAGCAGTTTTACTCAAATTCTGTGTTTATGCTATATTAGGAAATTACCTTTATCTGAAAGGAAAGACTTTTATTGTTCACTCGCATGGATTCACTGTGACGGCAAACCGTATGTCGATCGCTAACTAAGACTGGTTTCATCGTATTGTGTTAATTGAGTTGCGTATTTCACGAGTACATACTGAGTTTGTGTACTCTGGAGAAACATCAAACAGTAAACCCGGTTTTTTTGAGAATTGAAAATCGATAGTACTTTTTATTGTTGTTCAATTATATTTCAATAATATGTAATGTGATGTTTTTATTTCCATTCAGCGTGGTTAAACCGAAGTACTTGAATGAAGGTCTTGAATATGCTCTCTTCACCAAGAGATAAGAGGGGCATAAGGCCGGAAGTTCTAGCACTGTTGCTAGGTTTTTTCCCCTATCGATTGATTAAATATCACTTAATACGATGAATGATAATGTGCAAAATGTCAGAAACTAAAGAACAATTGTTAGAGGACTATTTAATTTACGTTTTCTCCCAATGGTTGGTCATCTTGTTGTGTACCTTATGACGAAAGAGCTGCCCTAAATTCCCACCACCTTTAACTTCCGCACACCAAATAATTGACGGAAGAGCTTGACGGTTATTACTCATATATTAGTTTAGCATATAAGATGTTAGGACTTGGCAGTTCAATTCCATTTGTCCTTTTAAAACACTGCTCTTGAGCATGGGACTGAGTTCCACTTATGAATTGCATAGAAGGAGTCAGTTTTCAAAGGAAGAAGAAAGAAAGAAGACTGTAAATATTACCTGCATTTGTACTTACACTGGATTCTAAATTTCAAGCAGAGTTCAGTTATAATACCAATTTGGACTTAATCGCATGGTATGTGCCCCAAGCAAATTTCAGTTGTAAATCTAAATTTTATTTCAAATTGTCTGTCTTAGTATCGACTTTGGGCTGGTATTAGTCTTCGAAATAACAGTCAGGTAACTGTTTATTAATAACTTTCAACAAGGTTCAACCTGTTCAGTGGGTTTTGCTTTCATGATTCTTAAGACATGGCCGTCATGTCACTGAGCAGCAACGAGATACGCACTTAGCTTCAAAACATTACCCTCATCTTTTCTAGCGCTATCTCGAGATCGGAACCCTGAGGCCTGGATCCGAACAGTACCGGTTCAGTTCGAAGGCACCAAGAATCCGCTTTCATTACGACAGACTCCGTTTTGTCCTCGTCGCATGATCTTACCCTGGATTAAAGAACAGCAATATTGTTATTTTACCAGGGAAATAAATTGTTCAGAAGAGTACCAATGTTAAACTGAAATTACCCACGGCCTATGAAAACCGACATATATGTGGACTTTCATTAGTTTTGATGGCACTTTTCCACAGCAGCTGAATTCGTATATCCATAAAATCATAGATAAAGTAGCTGAAAGACAGCTTGAAATAAGTGAAAAAGTAATAAAAGTAATGAGAAAATAATAAAAAGGATCTAGACTTTTTGGCTGTATTTCAGTTTTATAAATCACAAACTTAACTGTCTCGTGTTCTTTCTTCACAGGAGTTTCCATTAAAGACGATTTTATACCGCTAACTCCGACGCTGAACGAAACTAGCCCTCCTGGTAAGAATTAACGCTAAGCCCTAAATTTAACCACCAGATATCGCGCGTTTGCACACAAAATAATCTGTTTTATCAATGAGTCGATTACGTCAGTTTGCTACGATAAGCTGACGTTCAAAGCGTTAGTCGTTCTTCACCAGTGTCAACGCATTATTTTTTTTTTCAAGTAATCGCCTCTGTCAGCATTTGGGTACACGCAGCTCGTGCCCCAGTAGAAGAGTGGGCCGCAGTATTTTTTGATGGCACGCTAACGTTAAAATTATGTAAACTAAGGCTTGAAAAACCACTGGAAAAACCGTGGGTTTCTGGAAGGAAACTTCAATATAAAGAAATGAGGGCCGGGTGTATTACCGTTTAGGGGCGCAGTACACGGTACCTAGAGTAGTTTTAAATGGCCACCGTTATAGTTATCGTGTTTTTTTTAGGGGCAGTGGGTCCAAAAGTATGAGCTCACGAACGAAAGCACACAGGGCACCCAACAAAAGTGGTGGATTTTCTTGATTTATTTCTTAAGTCATTAGGGACCTTAAGATCCGAGGACGAAGACGTTAGCGATAACGTCGTTTAAAAAGTGAATTCGCGTTCTTCCAATCTTCATCGCGCTTATTCCAACGAGCTTACTTTGTTAAATGTAGGCGACCTCTACTGGAGTTGAATTCCTGAGAACCATATCCAAGTCCAGAAAAAGAAAGAGAATTTTGTCGTGGTTTGTTTACTTCCTCCATAAAACGTGAAGTTAGGTATTTTCACGTCGTAGTCGTGCTCTGTCAGCACGTACGGAGTTGTTGGTTTGAAACCTTTTACCCTTTTGACCGTTCTCGTTGCCGTCGTCGTTGTCGGATCTTAATAAGGTCTTTAATATTATCTTCCCTGCTGCCACATGGTTATCTCACCGTTTGCCTCAATTGCGTTTGCATGGACATCGAGGCAAATGGGTAACAAAAATAACTTACAATAACTTTATTATCTCTTCCGAAGGGGTTATTCTGAGATAATTTACCAAGGAACAATAATTACCTACACTAAAGTTACAAGCATTCATAAAACATACTAAGCTAAAATCATTCATTACAATTTATATACTAAAATAGTTCACGCCTTACATTGTTTTTAATATTACTGAGTGATTCACTGTTTCAAGAGTTTAAGCAAAGGGAGTTCCAAATATCTATTGAACGAAAAAAAAGGAACGCTGAGAGGTAGCAATTCTACAGAAGGGAGATTGTAACTGATCTTTATGCCTTGTGCTGTAACTATGTGCATCCGACCTTTTGCCGATCTTACTGGCTAGGTACTGGGTCTTTAAATTTACATAATTATAAAACAAGTAATATAGCCACCATTTTGCACAGGTGTGTACGGGTTCGGTTTCTTTTGGGTGAAGTGGAAACTCTTTTTTTCCGAGTCTCCTGGTCATGGGTCAGTGGCAGCTAAACAGGAATCATTTCTTTTCCAGTTAATATGTGTTTTTTGTTTTAACTAATAAACCTAAAGACCTCCTTTAGGTTTGTCTTTTCATTGATTCATCCAGAATCTATCTCAGTTATGTTAAATTCATTTTTTAAGGTACTATTGTAACAACGGTACAAGTTTCAGGAGTTCACGTTGGTGTGCATTATTTTCTCGAGCCGGAACTTGCAGCTCCAAACCAAAACGATGTGAACTGGTTTCATATAGACAACACAACTGGTGTTATTACAGTCGCAAAAGCTCTGGATAGAGAGGTACATCCATGACATACAAAAACAGATAAAACTTTTTTTTGAGATATTCGCAATGTTGTCGCGATTAAATCTCAAAGAAGCGAAATGTTTCTTATTGACTCCTTAAACAGCCCAGGCACTGAACATCATTATTTAGCATTGCAGTAGAAATTTAACAAAAGTCCTCTTTTGTTGTCAATACGCTTTCAATCCTGTTTCATGGGTGTTGCATGACTACGACGGAAACACCATTCACCTTCGTTAAATGATTTATTGTCTTATACCAGCCTCAGCTACTGCTGCAGAAAGTATACATAACCAAAATCAGTGAAATTTTAGATTACTTCCCGGGTGTATCTAATCGGTTCTCCAGGAGTGAACTACCTTATACTTTTTTCTAAGTGTTTTTTTAATGTATTTTTCTTTGGCAGGAATCTGGGGGCCTTTTGAAATTTAACGCAAGAGCTCGTAAAAGCGGGGACGCCGTTGAGGTAAAAGCGTTGTTGCCAAGTTATTTTTAAAAGCGAGGACTTCTTGTCGTCATTTTTGGTTATTTTAGACCACAACATGAGAGGTGAATAGGCGAATTATACAATTTGGGATAGTCATTTTCGCTCACATTTCACAGTAAAAACTATTACTAAACAAAACGTCTTACTCCTGCACTTTGTAGATGAAATGAATGAATGAAATATGTCGCGGGTGAGAAACGGACAACAGACGGGTCCTCTTCTCATCATATATCAAAATCATTATTTCTTAGCAGCAAGCTCAGACGACAGCATGCAAATTAAAGGCGCCTTTGGCAGCCACTATCGGTCCATTTGAGGGCTTATTAAGCTACTGTAATCCACTCAGCACCACCCCACAGGGGTTAACTTCTTCCACGCTTCTCGAAAAGGAGTATGGGTTCGTTTACGTCCCCTTTAATCAACCTCGTTCTCAAGGTTCTCTCCTACCCGTCCTTATGGAGCGACAGAAGATTCTACGAACAAATCTTGGGGGCCGTAACTGTGCTTAATTTTCTCCAGAGGTTTGCTTTAGATTTTCCACACATTTTTCTGCAATTTTTCCCCAGGAAATTTTAGTCGGTAGGAAGGAAAATTTTTACAGGCAATTGTGAAGAAAATTTTAAAAAGTGGTTCTAGAGCATGTAGCTGCATGTAACGTCCTCAAAATTTTTCAGTAGTATCGTTAATTAGGAGTAAAGCTGTAGTTTACAGTTCATATTTATTTCAGAACAGCCGTTTTACAGGAATTATTCGACATTAGATTCTTATACAAACACTGTAATTTCTCACGCGGTTGGCCTACCCGTCAAGATGGCTTCCAAAACCTTGACAAGGTCTATTCCACACTCGTAACGTGAGCTTGGGACGCCTATGATGAAAGACGAATGAAGGAGGCAAGGCTAACGGCTTAACGCGGCGCGTCACCACACATGCTCCTCAACATATAAACAAAAATTAACCAAAGCAGATTCTAAAGTATTGTATTTTATTCATGGGTTTCAGTTCATTGGAAATGAACACACTAATACAGTGCTTACGAATACTCCAGATTGTTTGTCCATAAAAGCTGCAGACTCTACCAAATTTTTAAATATAATCTAAATGTTTTTTTAATGGAGATGTTTAACTGAAGGTCATTTATTGTTTGTCTTTGCTATAAAGGATACCAGCGTGTTACTTGCCCAATAAAAAGTTGTTTTGAATTTCAGTTTTGAATGCAAATTTCAAAAATGACACTTAAAATAATTTGGATTATTCTCGTGTTTTCCACAGGGTAAAAGGCAAATTTTTGTCACCGTTTTAGACGTTAATGACAATTATCCTCAGTTTGAAAACTCACCTTATGACGTCAATGTTTCCGAGGTAAGCAGACGCGAGGTTACTATTTTTTCT
This sequence comes from Porites divaricata, assembly GCA_038088405.1. NCBI lineage: Eukaryota > Metazoa > Cnidaria > Anthozoa > Scleractinia > Poritidae > Porites > Porites divaricata. The sequence goes on from JBBMOI010000006.1 coordinate 1,288,694, forward strand.
GATTTAATCATTTTAGGAACAATGTTGTTTCCTTTTATATTAAGTCGACTTTTTTGTGCGACTGTTTGAATCGCAAAAACGAGCGACGAAACTTTAATCCTAGGCCTAATTTGCGCTTAATCTTACAATAGTTGTAGCTTTTTTATCTAAGGACAACTAGGTCACACCTACCCAGAATACTACCGAAGCTGCTCTGAAATTCCTCACAAAGTTTTAAATATCTATTTTACCTTTTCTGTTATCTATTTGTAACTACTTGTATGCGGGTCTTAATTCAGCTACTGTGCAGACGTTATTTGTTATCATCATTATTTGTTCGTACTTTTTTCTCTTCCAATTATCTGTTATCTTGTATGTGTATGAATAGCATGGTGTGGATAATATATGTAATCTGTGCCTGACCTGCCTCTAGTGTTTCTGCTTCTTTGCTGCTGCTGTTGTTGATTTGTACATCCATACTCAGTGACTTTTATCCCTACTCCTTAATATTCCTACAGCCAGAAAATTGAAAGGAGGATGGAAAGAGAGTAGGCGATCTCCTTCTTTAACTCCCGCCAACTCCCCCTGCCCAGATCATGCGCGTCTTATTTCGCTTGGTTTGTTTTTGGGACATCCCTGTCATCTGAGAGCCTGGCAAAAGCGTAGGTGAAACACACTGAAAGGTATTATTTCTTTTGCTAATTTTCAGATTGCAAAAGTTGGAGAAGTAGTGTTAACCGTGTCAGCCAGTGACAGAGACACGGATAATCACTTTGGTGTCGTGTCTTATGGGATTGCTGGAGGAAATACGGTATAAGTTATGAGACAAATAAATCTTAAAGTAGGGCCGGCGCGGCCTGTGGTATTCGGTAAGAAGCAGGGAGAGGGAAATACTCGATTAACTGTCGACTATCATGAATTTCCTAGAAAATATTAAAATACAGGCTGCAGTTCACTGCTAAAGTTTCAGTTTCAGGCAGGTTGTGTGTTGATTAAACTGGGGTGGGTTGCATCTCTTAGAAAGCAACAGTTCTACAGCCGGACACCATCGATGTGAATTATTTTTGGGGAGCAAGTCATTTGAAATGCTTCCCCGGCCTCTATTCATAGGTAATTTAAGCCTTATTCTTCGTCATACGAACAGTGTTGCCTCTAAAAGCAATGAGTTCTTTTTTTTTTGAAAATTTCTACTTCTGAACGTCCGCACAGTCCTTTTACATTGATCTCTCTAATTGAAGCCTGTTTCAGGCTCTAGATGGTAATGTGCAGAGATCGTGAGAAACTGATGCAAAAACAAGCGGGGGCTGGGCGTCTTATTTTCGCGACGCCTCTACTTATCTGAGAGCCTGGCGCATCAGGCTATTTAATCAGTGCATCTTTCTCCTGATTTTTATTCTGAAAGTCTTACATTACGCGGTTTCTATCTTACAGGACGAGGCGTTTGAAATCGACCCTACAAACGGACAGATATCTTTAAAAAACCAGCTTGATTTCGAAAGCTCAAATAAAATTTATTATCTGAACGTAACAGCAACGGTAAGTTGAACTGAAACATCCTAATGACACTGAACATGGCTAAACTAACCCCGCGCGCTCACTTTTCGCAAGTTCAGGGAGTGACTAAAACTAGGGACTAAATCATCAAAAATATTGGCCTTCACTCAAATTTGGGTCCAAAAAATAATTGCCTTCCCCTAAATTTACCAGCACTTTCCCCAGTAACCATTCACCAATCGCTAATCGACGAGAAAGGTTTCAGTGACATGAACACCGGCTTGCGGTCGCGGTTTATAACTCAATAACGTGTTATTGTTCTTGCTGTACCGTGCTTGCAAAACAACCTAACTGTGACATATATTCAAGAAAATGATAATATATAGTATGAATAGTTGTGAAGAATATGAAATTTTATCTCTATTATACCTTTCTTAAAAAATATAAAGTTTATAATTGACTAATTAGGTAAGGTGGCTCGATACAGTTTTCCAGGGTCAATACTTTCCAAGCTTGAGCATAAACTACGTCGCCATAAACAAAGGTTTGGAAAAATTGCCACCACAGTTGGTTCAGATAAAGTTGAAAATTTGTTATGATCAGGGTTGCAACGACATCGGAGTCGTCATAGCAACAAAATGAAGCTATTACCTATTTTACATGCAGCAATATATCTCGGCACTGGGAACTTCCTTTTATATGAAAGCATTATTTCTTCAGAATTGTTATCTCCTGGACAATAGGTCTTTCTATTACTTTTGTAGGATACATACGGAGACGGCAATCAAAACTGGACGATAGTAACCATTACAGTTACTGATGGAGATGACCTGCCAGCAAGATTTTCAAAGTATTTATATGAAGTTTTAGTCGATGTCAACACGCCAAAGGTAGGAGTCTCAGAATTAATGCAACTTAAAAGTTTAGTTGTCAAAAAAAGTTAAGTTATGCAGTTCTTGATTTCAATTCAGTCTACAAAACATGGTTAGAAAACTTAGAAAAAGAGCTAGACGTAAAAAACATGATTTTTAAAGTTATAGAGCGACTTTCGTATGACCTTGAAAAATGGTTTCGGTAAGTGTTCGTCATCTGTTTCATAAGCCAATGAATGAAAAGATCAAAACACGGACTCTTCGTTTTCCCGCCAAAGAAAACCCTAATATGGAGAAGGCATTGTTCGATTGGCCAATCGTGTGGCAGTATGACCTCAAAGCGAAGGATCCATTGATTTCTAGAAAGTTCTCGGGCATGAAGTTTTTTTACGCGGGTGTTCGCTTAACCAACCAAAAGCCACGCACTTTTGTATCCGTTCGATAAATCAATCAAATCGCTCTATTTCCGTTCGTTTGTTGTTTTTGTTTTGTTCTCGCGTTTTCATTTCAAGGTCATACGAAAATCGCTCTATTGTGGGTTTCTCATAGAAATAAACAGATTTTTTAAGGCTAAAACTGCTATGATTGTCTTTGACAAATTAGATCATACAGAAACGGAAATCTTAACAAATACAGAAATAAGTGGACCACGCTGTGCATTTCTGATTAGTGTTGGATTTATAGTAATTTAGCAAACATTTCTCTATTTGTTCTGCTTGTTGTTGTTAATCTGCTGAACCTTCGTATTTCGCTTTATTTTCCTTGTTTGTTTATTTAGTTATTTATTTATTTTTTACTGTTTCGCCTCCTTTTTATTTGCCGCCCTGTTATTGTAAAGTGTATTGTGATGTTATGTTAAATAATCTTTAATAAATAAATTATTAAAAAAAAAAATTAGATTATACAGTCGAACCTCGCTTCACGGACCGTGACCCTGACACCCCTTCTTACGGACAGTATTCCTTGTCGGTCCCTAGCCGTTACATTTACTCGAAATTCAAACCGCTTCATACGGACACCCCGTTAATACGAACACTTCCTTTGGCCCCCTCAGTGTCCTTAATAAGAGGGTTTGACTGTACTTGTTATCCCTGACCTGGTGGTGAATTTCCTGAAAGAGGGAAAATATAATGGCATTGATATCTATTATTTTACAAGGGGCTTGAAGTAGTCAAAGTGCATGCTGAGGATCAAGACACAGAGAAGGCGACTGTCTCTTACGAAATCTACCCAGGTTGGTACCTTAGAAAGCTGGTTTACAAACGCCACTGAATCATAGCCAACAGTTACCAGCGCCGTACAAACGACTTATTGACGTGATCAAGCAAAACTAACTACGAGAGAACGACTGGAGAACTAACAATTTGACTAACAATAGACGACTGTTTAACTGTGACAATAGACGGAAAGAAACGCACCAATTACTGATTACGAGTCTTCATAGCCAATAACATCACGGCTTAACTGACAGACAACCAATAACTTGGCGACGTATTTGACCAATCAGATTAATAACCAGAGTATAATACCATCAACTGACGTGATACACTTTGACTCTGAAAATGACTACTGCACAGGTTGTCGAAACGTCAGTCACTGTCAACAACAACAGTCCTATTCAGGACTACGTTCACTCGGACGATCAAACTCAACCTACTTTTGAAATGACTCCTGGGTTCAAACCTTTCACACTGATAGTTTATGACATCAATTGCAAAACTATTGAAACCTCGATTTTGAATGTAAACAATACCAGCTTTCCAGGCCTGTTAATTATAGGGACATTCAAGAAACGGTCCCCAGATAATTAGTGCCCCGATGCCCTGCCCCTACCATTTGTGCTACCACGCATGCGTCGATGGGGACAGCGTGTAGATCTTTATGAAATCACGATCCTCTTTCCCGTTTATGTTCCAGTCGCTGGTTATTTATTTGAAGAAAATTTATTCTTGTGTTATCTTGCAGCAAGTGATCCCGAACATTCATTCTTGATCAATAATTTGACAGGATCAATTACAGTAAATAAAAACCTCACGCGAACCTCTTATCGCCTGATTGTAACTGTAAGTAAGAATAATTGGAATAAAAAGCTTTCATAAATTACTCGATTAACTATTATTTCATTAAAAGGGAAGTACTTAGAATCCTGTTTGTGACCAACAGCAAAAGTCATGTTGTGCCACCTTACCGATCGCGAATTTATGTTCATTATATCTACACAAATAATTTCACGCCGATTTCATCCTTAAAATTTATTTTTGACAGTTTTTAATTGCTCGTTCCGGAATTTGAGGAACTGTAAACCTGAAGCTAACGTTGCCTGTAAAAGTGACTCTAAATCTCTGTGATAGTTATAAAGAATCTGAGTTTTCCATGTCTTTGCTTCGTTTCTAATTTTCCAGAGTGCATTATTTGTTTTTAAAGCTTGTAATATGGATAAACTTTCATATTCATCTTTTAGGCTAGGAAAAAATATTTATGGGCTAGATAAGTGCTTCCCACTTACTAACTTAAAGATCTAAATCCGTCACCGTTGTGAATTAATTAATTTTTATTTTGCGTCTCGTAGGCCAAAACAACAACTCATCCTCCTGCATTTGCGCTGGTCGTAGTGCATGCAGGCGCGATGCCTAACCGAACATTTGAAGCCTTTGTCCAGGAGAACAAAGCAAACACTGTAATCTATGACTTAAAGGTATGTTTTCTTCTTGAGTCAACCAAACTGATCATTGGAGATGTATATTTCATTTCTTGACCCAATTTGTTATCATATTATATTGCAGTCTGTGGAGCAACACTTTAACGTGTCAGACCCTGTGTTCGATATTGTTCAAGGTGATGAGATAAATAAGTTCATCATAAACCAGACATCAAAGGAACTCAAAGTTGGATCTCAGGAATTGGACAGAGAACAGCGCACTCAGTATATTCTGATTATCGAGCTTCTTAGTAATGGAATTAACAGAGGATTTGCAAGGGTATGTTTCATCAACTTCATTTTCAACTTCTCCTAAAATGATCTCCACCTGGTCGTTAGTTTTTCAACTTAATTCAACAAAGTTTTTCAAAGGAAACGGTCTGCATATTTTCAAGGGTAATCCTTACCTAGGGCCGGGAAACTAACATTTCCTCACCTAACGAGATCATGAACATCTCTTTAATGAGAGTTTATGACGCGCCTCTCTGCTCAGGGCCGCGGCTGCTATTGGAGTTGAAGCGCCGATGGAGCGCTGCTCGCGCTTCATTTTGCAGAAGATCCGTACCACTGGCTTCGGCTACAGTTTCCGCCGCCGGGGCATTTATACCATGATCATGATCATCATCGCCTCTATTATTATTATGAAGTTGTTAAACTCGCAGATTTCGTCACATCACAGCCTCAAGCCTGTTATGCAGCCTTCACTTTTGGTCTGCGGCACCGTTGGACATATTTCCTAAGAACATTACCGGATATTGCAGAATTACTTGAGCCACTCGAGCGCGCGATTAATGAGATCCTCATACCAGCTGTCACTGACCATACTCGTTAAAGAGAGCGCGACCTCCTTGGTTGCCTGTGCGCATGGGAGGCCTTGGATTTAAAGATCCTGTAGTGACCTCATCTTCTGAATACGAGGCTTCAATCAAAGTTACTAATCCGCTCGTGAGGCGAATTGTTGAGCAAGAGCACCAGCCTCCAGATTTCTCAGAAATTCAAACACTGCAACTGAGCACACGAAAACAAAAAGATGACTGTCTAAGTGAGAGGCTGGAGCAAGTGAAGAACTCCCTGCCGACAAAAGCTAAGCAAGCTGTTGAGTTAGCTACAGAGAAGGGATCATCAAATTGGCTGACCGTGATTCCCCTCAAAGAGTTGGATTACAATATAAATAAAAAGGAATTTAGAGATGCAATCAAGTTACGGTACGACAGGGAAATAACGGACACGCCCATGTTCTGCGCAATGCGGTATTGAATTTAGCATGGATCACGCAATGGTGTGTCAGCGCGGCGGCTTCATTATCCAGCGCCACAATGAACTGCGCGACTTGAAAGCGGAGATTCTAAGGATGGTATGTAATGATGTGGAAGTAGAGCCGGTCCTTCAGGAGGTCACTGGGTAGACATTAAATCATGGCGCTAGCAAAGTCCCTGGTGCCCGTTTGGATATTCATGCTCGAGGTTTTTTGGAGAGACAGGCCTTCGGGTGTGTCACCCTAATGCAGACTCTTACAGAGACTTGACTCCTAAGCAGATGTACAAGAAGCATGACAACGAGAAGAAGAGGTAGTATGCGGAAAGAGTAATGGAGATCGAACAGGGAACCTTCACTCCCCTAGTTTTCACGACCACAGGTGGAATGGCGGATGAGTGTTTTAAGTACCACAGTAAACTTGCGGAGCTGATCGCAAATAAGAAGGCAGAAAGTTACTCAAGCGCAATTTCCTGGATAATAGCTAATTAAGTATCTTTCGCCAACGTACGCCCTGCGATACTATGCTTGAGAGGCTCGATAATATTAGAGCCTGCCCGAATTAATCTTTTTAAGGATCTTTTTTTGAAAGAATTAGGAACTTAGGAATACGAGATTTTATTCTTTTTAACTTTTTTTTTTTCAATATCAGAGACGGATAATTCTCTTTTGTAATGACTTAATTTAAACTCTGGACTGCCTGCAAGAGTCATTAACCACATCTGAGCCGCAAAGAATGCATTTGTGAAATCGTTATTAACACATGCAGTGATTCCTATTTTTATGATTTATATAATTCTTAATGTTATATAGTGCTTAATTCTTTCTTCAAATATTTCTGTAAATTATGTACAATTATTATAATTATTATTACTATTTTTATTATTATCGTTATCATTTTTTTATTATCTATTGAGCGTTTTAATAGAGTCAGGACATTAAATATATAGAAAAGCTTTTATAAATCTTTAGAAAAACTTTCGAGACGTTCAAGAGTGCCTTGATTCCTACATAAGAAATCGAAAAGTAACTTTGCCGACTTTTAAAGATAAGAGTTGGTTGATTTTCTCCGTTTTACTCTTTTGGTCATTCACTTCGTTTTTTTGCTAATTTCTTAGATTGTCGTCAGCGTGTTGGACACAAACGATAACACACCCAAGTTCCTAGGCCGAGCTTCTGTGAACGTGAGAGAAGATACCTCTGCAGGGACCGATATTCTTACGTTAACAGCAACTGACCGTGATGCTGGGCTGAATGGAACAGTGTTGTACGAGATAATAAGCGGAAATGAACAAGGTAAACGGAAATACAACTGATACACAGTCATCCCTCTTTACTTGTAAGATTGTGGAAATTGTGAAAGGTTTGAACCCAGGAGTCATTTCAAAAGTAGGTTGAGTTTGATCGTCCGGGTGAACGTAGTCCTGAATAGGACTGTTGTTGTTGACAGTGACTGACGTTTCGACAACCTGTGCGGTAGTCATCTTCAGAGTCAAAGTGAGTTGTATCACGTCAGTAGATGGTATTATATACTCTGGTTATTGATCAAACTCAACCTACTTTTGAATTGTGGAAATTGTTGGCACCCGCTAGCACACAGTTTTCACCTTGAAGAAGTTGTCTGTAGGACTGGGTCACAGTTATGTCGTGTTGCACTATATTGTCGGTCTTTCTTTCCGACAGAACAATTTTAAGCTGTTAGAGTTCAATAAACGAGCAGAAGTGTTTCCACACTAAGGGCGAGTATCTAAATCAGCCTCAAAAATGGTCATTATTGTTGGTTTTCACATGACGTCACAAAAGTTCAAACTAAAAAACTATCCATCCTACCGAGATTTTACTTTTACGATGCATTAGAGTAGCTGAAAACTAATTGTCAAACAAATTTTCGCTTCAAAAGGGTTCTTAGTTTTGTGATAGAGTACGCTTGAATTTCTAAGCTTTTGCGTGACACGGCATTTACATGACGGCCAAGAGAGCTGCCATGTAGGTTAAAAAAATGACTTATTTCAGGAAATTTTGCCATCTAAACAGTTCATATACTGGAAAAAGTGTTATTTTAATGTCTGTGAGTTTCTCGAAGAATAAATTCACGCTTTTGTAGGCAAACTCGGTAACAGATGTTTCTGTTGGTTTCCGTCCGCCATGTTGGAGCTCACTTAGGTGAGCACCAGCATGGCGTCTCCATACAAATCTCTATAATTTTGGGTAAAACATTTCTTCGGATATCTCGTATACGAAATATTCCTCTGACCTGAATCTTGGCGAGGGTCTTTGTATATGTAGCTCGTTTCATTTCCCTTATTCTGGACTTTATCTATTAGACGGTTTTGATTTTGATTTTGATCTATTTTGAATGGCGTGACACTGAAAACCAGCAATTCTTTTTATGTTTGCCTTTTTTCCAAGGAAAGTAAAAGTTATTTTTGAGCCATATTTTGTCAGAATTATATATCTTCATTATTTATCCATTTCCTTCCTTTGTACTATTCTTATAGTGAATTACTTATGAGTGTTGAAACCTAAATAATGCAATATAATGTAAATCGACTTCTATAAGTAACGAAGACCACTTCAATTTGAATCAACCAAACAGAACCGGATTCGACGAAGGATCTTTGTCCAAGTAGAAACAGTATGTCACTAATGTACTCGATCGTAGTGAAATGTTCTCAAGAATGAAGTCGATGCCTTTTCATTCCTCATTTCAGTTTTTACTCTATTTTTCCCACTAGGTTTCTTTGTTCTCAAAAACCAGTCAGGAATATTATCGCTGTCCAGACAGCTTGATTTTGAGACCGCTGTCCAGTATGTACTCAACATATCAGCTTCAGATCTAGGGGAGCCTCCTCGACAAACCTTCACTAACATCACTGTTCATGTGATCGATGTTAATGATAACTCTCCGATGTTTCAACCGAGGAGTTTGCGTGTTTCTCTTGTGGAGGTGAGATCTTTTAATTTACTACCATTGTATATCGTTTTTGGTTTTGTATTTCTGGTGTATGGAAAATTGGCTCAATGTAAGATATATAGACTAAAACCTCTTACGCAGCAATAAATTAGTTCCACCGTTTGAAACCTTTGATTAAGTTCTTGACTGAACCCATCCATATCAATAGTATGTTGAAGTTATTTATCGTTGGGTCTACCAAGGATGATACAACTTTTCGACTCAGAGCCATCTTAATTCCACTACCACCAGAGTGAATTATAGAGGCATGTTACGTAGAGTTGCCTTTTTGGTGAGCTCCGTTACCAGCCGCTGTCCGGGAAATGAACAGTCCAAAGACTACTGCAAGCCTGATGACAATGATTGTTTATAGCTTTTCATTAAACATTATTTTGGCTGAAAATTTTTAAATACATATTATCATCAGCTTTGCAGTAGTCTTTGGACTTCTCGTCTATTTTTTTTTTTTCATTCAATATGTTTAGCTGATTAAATCTCTTTTTATGAGATCCCAAGTTGACGACCAGCAGGATCTTCGTCCACGGTTTTCTTTTGTCCGGAAAATTCGCCTGCTCTCTACCCTCACCTCGGACAGGAACAAACACCGAACTTGAGAGAGCGGAGAAAACTGAACGTAACTTGTAGATATCCCTTAGGTTGACCATTCAAATAAACTCTTTTAAGTAGGCAACTTCCTTTTTCACACTTTCACATGGTACTATTTGTCCTTCACGATTTTACGAAATTAAATTTGCCGGGAATGTTTTCTTTGATCACCATTGGGGCTCCTAAAGAGTAAATAACACTTCATTGAGGTTTCGTCCCTTTTATTATTTCAGGATGCTTCACTTGGTTCATTTGTCGCTCAGTGTAATGCGACAGATTCCGATGCAGCCTCAAATGCTCAAATAACTTATCACATTGCAGAAGGCGAGACCAACAAATTTTCCATTGATAATACTACAGGTGTTATAACTACAAGTGGAGACTTTGACAGAGACACCGGCGTAAAGGAGTATATGGTAAGGAGTATTTTCCCCCGCAAAGCAAAGGAAAGTGTTGCTACGAGTTTGTAATAATCGAGACAGGTATTTGACTTGACGTGTGTGATCTTAGAAAGAAAATGTGTCATCAAGAATTCTTGGCATTTGTACAGGAAGACAATTCTTTTTTTTTTTGAAAAAAAAAAAAAAAAAAAAAATTACCCGCAGATGAACCGCCAGTCAGGTTCGACTTAGGTATGTTCAAACCAGCACAAACAAACTATACCATTGTTTGTTCATTTGGTTCAACAAATGGTATTGGATATATATGTGCAGGCTCTATTTTTCCTTTGATGTCCGTTTTATGAACATTCCATGCCAGTAACACTTATTTTTGCTATGTTTTAGCTCGTTATCAAGGCTCAGGATGGAGGACAACATCCCCGTGCGGATATTGGTTTTGTTATTGTGAGCATTACCGATAAGAACGAGCACTCTCCAGTGATATCACCTTTATCTTACATAGGAGGTAGGATATTCCTAATATACGAAAACAGCAAGAAAAAAAATCAGTATTAACAGTGGTAATGACAGTGATGTTAACATAAATCACTGGATACATCCTCATAATTATCATTATCATCATCATCATCGTTGTCATCATCATCATCATCAGCATCATCATTTTCTTTGATAAAGCAAGTTATAAAAGCGCGAGCTAATGTGGATCTGCTCTAGCAATATAGACAAATACAGACACGCACGGGAATGATATACAACGCCGCCAGATTCAACCTACCTTTATCTTTACGAACAGCGCGTGTCTGAGTTCTTTTACATCCCAAAGGTTTTTTACAAGAGCAAGGGCTCTAAGTCACGGGGCCTACGGTTTATCTGAGAAGGCAAGAAAGTTTATCTACCATTACCATGGCTGCACTATCTATCCAGTTTTGACTCTGCTGATTGTTGGTCCGACCAGGGTTTGAAACTGTGGCAAAGTATTAAATCAGACAACTGCTCAATTATTGGTTGAAACCGGCTGGTCGGAAACAGATTAAGGCGGCAGATTATCTCGTAGGTGCCTATATTGCACATTATTTGCCTTAAGTTTTTTCTTATTTATTTGTGTTTTCTCTAAAATCTTAATGCCAGGTGTTTACAAAGAAACGACTTACTATTCCCTTGTGGCGACTGTCAAGGTAACCTTTTATAGTTTTAATACTGATTTTCAGAACATCCCCGGCCTCATACTTGTAGTAAAGTCATTATGATAGGTTCAACCTCTCATCACTGAAAGACAAAAAACTCATACATTCCCCTTTGATTCCATGAACAAATCTCCAAAGCGCGAAGTTTTACCAAGCAATTTTTCCCGTCTTTGCCTTTTTTGTATTAATTATTATAGAAAGAAAAAAATTTTAACTTCCTTCTTTCTCCCGGACCATGTCTTCCATTCGTAATAAAATAACTCATTTATCTGTTTCTTCAGGCATCTGATGTAGATTTTGATCTCAACTCTAACATTTCCTATCAAGTCATCAATGGGTTTGGCACAGAGCTGTTTTACGTGGAACCATCTACCGGTCACGTGAGAGTTATCTCCTCATTAGCTGATAAAGAAGGGTCAAAGTTCACATTACAAGTTAGCGCATCGGATGGGGAAAAATTAACGACAGATAACGCTGTTGTGGACGTAAGTTTTTCAACGTTCCTTCCCAGGGTTCTCCTTCACCCGTCCCTCCTTCCCATTCTCTTGCTCCTGTGGAAGAGTAGGAGAGAGAGCCTTGAGAACGAGGTTGAACATGTCATGTGCATTTAAAAGATGTATAGCCATGTACGATACGTTGTTGTAAATATGTATTCTTTGGTAACTTTATTTTATAACATGATAAATAAATAACAAATGCCTGTCCCTTCTCAATAAATAATTCTCAACCGATGACTGAGCCACAATACCGATTTTGAAATAGCAAGCAAGTCGTTATTCGGAAATTATTACATTTTGCGTTATTACATTATGCGTTAGAAAAGTTATTACAATTTGCGTTGAAAGATTATTACATTTTGCTTTGAACATTTTATTACATTTTGCGTTAGTATTACATTTTGCGTTAATATTACATTATGCGGCGATTATTACACTTTGCGGCGTAACAACGACCAAGATTTTATTATGGCCCAGCGGGGTCGTATTAACGGGGTTCCACTCTGTTGCTTTTCTGATCTTACTGCTTTTTCAAACCAGAGTTAGGCCAACTGTTATTTGCTGGTTTTGTTGTATGCTACTTTCCTACAGATATTTGTTCTCCGAGATGAGGATGTTGTCATTTTGAAGGCTGGTGTAACTGCGCAAGAGATAACCAACAAAAGAATAGAATTTCTGTGGTAAGAGAAATTAGAAAATGAAACTGCTATAAAGTGTTCGAGGGTACATTTGAGAGGCCAGCATCTAGAGGGAAGATGGCTCAAACATTTTGTGTGAGAGAGTTGTTCGTGAGGTTTCATTTTACAGCAAAACGGTTTTTTCTTACTTATGTTTATATAAGATAATTTCCGAATCTTTCTGCTGACTTTCATCCACGTACCACTCAGTTTGGCACTTTTTTGTGAGATGATGGATCGAAAAATGACTGCAAAACAAGGAAGCCTGCACTTAAGAACAGACACCTTTTAGTTTCATTTGCGCAGCTTCAGTATTCTAGTAATTATTTACAAGCGAAGAAACCTGAATCTTAATAGGGTAGAGTATGAGAGAGTGAGCAGAGCAAAGGATTGAAGAACTGAATTTTTGTTATATATCTCCAAAGAGACCGTTCTTTTCTTCTGTCTACGAACTCTTGTTGCATATTTTGTGGGATCTGGCCCTCTTACAAGAATCACACCCTGTCAGATTTTATTCGGTTTATTAAGTCTAGCACTTACGCATTTATATACGCATTTTGTTTACTTCCATTTGTTACTTGACTGGTAGGATGCTTGAAGCTACAACTGGAGGAAAACCATTTATTAAGTATTTACAGCAAGAAAATGGAAACAATGTGTGAGTATTCAGTACAAATAAGATCTTGTGTTTCTTCAAGGGACTGATATAGTAAATATATTGATCACCCAGAAATTTCTTTGTGACTCTTGAGACAACCCTGTTTTCAAGCAGTTAAACTTGATCTAGCAATTAAGAAAAGTTTGCACGACTTGTCTATGATCTGATCCACTGTTAAGCTAGAAAAACACGATATATAATACAAAGAAATAAGGAATACAATTCTCTTTCCAGAACATAATCTAGATAAGAAAATAAGTCAAACGTTAGCCTCAAACGTCAACTTGCATTGCATCGCGAGTTACAGGTTGCAAGTTATAAAACACATCGTTATTTTTTATGTTTCAAATGGCCTACATGTATTGCAGCATCATCACACGTGAAAAACCTCAAGACAAAGCGCGAGTTGCAAGTTGCAAGTTACAATTTACATGTTCCAAATGGTCTGTATAATCGGCTTAGGTTGAAGGTCCTGCAGGTCTTTCGCCTTTCTCTTCTCATGACACAAGTTTTTTACTACTTTCTTGAACTTTTCTAGGACATTGGTGACCTTGCATGTGGTTAGTGGTAACCGAGCGATGACAGGCGATGAAATCATAAGGTAGTATGCAAACTCCTGCAAGTAATGTATCCTATATAAAGTATGAATCGAAAACTTGCTTTCCTATTTCCCACTATTTTGGGCCGTGTGGAAAAAGATTTTGGCATGATAGCTTGGGAAAATTCCCGGACTAAGTGTATAGGAATTAACCAGTTTGAGAGACACGTCGCAAACCGAACAGAGAAAAGAAGGCATAAAAGGAGGGCAGGCCTCCTGACTTTCAGTTCAGTTTCAGATTGTCCTCTCGCCTGTCCAAGCTGTGAAAGAGTCTGTTATACCTATATTGGTTTTCAGCGCAACAGAAAACACTGTTCTCAAATATGAACCTCATCGGCACTACTCCAGTCCGGGATAGAGAGATGCTTATACCAAAGGATTATGCTGATTGCTATGGCTTTTCGCTTTATAATGTACGGCCTCGATTATGACCGTGTATTCGGGTTGTTTCCTTGGAAAAGTTTCTCTCCAGTGATTTTCTCCACTTAGTCGTGTAAATGGATACTGCTTACTCATCCTCGCTTAAACGGCCTAAAATGGATAACTTTCATCCCAGTGAAGATTAGCACTCATCCTATTTGTAAGTGCTAGACTGAAACTAGGGCTACCTCTGCGTTAGGATGTTTGTCTTCCTTGTTTCCAGTGTACCTTTAATGATATTGTCGGTATATTCTGATGAGCGCAATCGTCTCCCAGTTCAAATAAATTAATTCTAAATCATTCCCGTCATATTTCGTCAGATCCTTTTCAGACAGTAAGGAACTTTTGGACACTACCTATAAACAGTGGAATATCCAAGGTTACCAGTCCCCCGAGCCTTCTGTGATCGAGGCTCGTACAGAAAATGAGGAGGGGTTGTCAGCGGTTGCTGGAGCATTGATATGCCTGGGTGTTATTATTGGTGTTGGCGCAATAGTCATACTCATTATACTAATGCGGTTAGTGGATATTTGTGTTATAAAATATCCCCATATATCAGTAGTCCGCCGATGTAACATACAAACAAATTCAGAGGCTATAGTTGCAGCGGCGGATCCAGACCTTTGGATAAGGAGGGGGAAGGGGGGAGGGGAGGGCGTCTCAAAAAAAAAAAAAATAAGGGGAGGCTCGGAGGATCCGCCACTGAGTTGAGATAGTTGTTAGGTCTTTAATCCTGCTCCTGGAGATTTTCGTGCAGGTATCCGGTTCTCCTTACTCGGTTTTCCTTATTACCGCCATTATTTTTTTCCTCTTATTGTGCATAATATTTCTAATGTGATTTTTCGAAAATGAAAATGATAATATTGGACACTTTAAAAGCAAGTAAGATCGAGATTGTTGGGAATTGAACTACTAAATTGTTTTAGGAACCTCTTTTATGCTCATTTTTAGTTTTAAACGGGACTTTTCTTTCTAAATAGGCTACCGACAATCGTCTCACCCACATTGATACGCTCTTTGCGCGTTTGCGCGACAATTCATTACATGTCCAAAACTATCACACCGCTGACATACAATTCCCTATTTACATTTTGCAGGAGAAAGAAAAGAGGCAAAAGTCCTTTTAAGAAAAAGAGGCAATCTCGAGTGACGTTTAACGACAGTCCGTTTTAGTAAGTTCATAAATCTACTTCACTTCGCTCAATGTAACTTGGGTAGGAAGGAAAGGGTCACGGCCGGGATCTCCAATGAATGAACTGAAATGTGATACCTATAGTATGTCTAGTCAATGACTCACAGCTCCCAGGGGAATATCCAGCCTAAAGGTTGCCTTTTTTATTATTCATCTCACTGTTTGCCATTTTATAATGTTTGGCGTTATTTTTCGGTTTTTTTTATGGAAAAGGTAGGACTAGGTAGTAGTAATTCGGAGACACCGTACGCAGTTAAGTTTACAATCCCCTCACTATGGATGTAATGATAATTTAAGTAATGCCCAACCTCGTCCCCAGGGCGCTTTTCCCCCTCCAAAGCCAGGGAAAAGGGCCCTGGGGACGAGGTTGAGTAATACCCAATACCTCACAGAGTTAATAAGTGAGATCTACGTTGAATTTAGAGACCGCCTGGCCATGACAGATATGGAAGCTTCGGACAACTGTCAGGTCATGTTCATGTAGTAGCCATCATACTAGAACACTGCGCATGCTTGAGGACTGGCCCGCCCTGCTGCCGAGATGTGTAATAATTTTCCATTATTACAATAGGATACAAAAATGTGTTCTCCCACCTTCTGTATTCTTGTTTGGTGCTCGTCCTTGTCAAACCTAAAATCTCTTATGTGTTTCTTGTTTTTAGCATCGACCCTGATCATAGTGCCATGGCAACAAACCAAGTGGAGACAGCTCAGGTAACATACATACTCAGTTCAAACAGAACAATTACCAATTCTGATTTTCACGTTCTTTTTTTGTTTGTTTGTTTGTTTGTTTTGTTTTAGGAAGCACAAGAGGTGATAGTTCACATACCTGCTGAGGACTGTAGCTCACTCGAGGGAAGTGACACAAGCTCTCAAAGGGACATCAAGGATTTTGTGAATTTTGGATACGCCGCGAGAATGGCGGCGATGAAGGAGCAAGAGCCAGATGAAGTTGATAATATGGACCAGAACATGTTCTTTCCTCCTCCTCCTACCGGACCACCTCCAGCCCCGCCCGATTCAGACTCCGATGAAGGAAACACCGACTATGAGATCGTAGACTCTTCCGTGATTTACGGAGATGGGTTCGTCAAACATGAAGATAATACGGAGGTATATCGATCTGACGACGAAGGTGACATTGGTGGGATTGTATTAAGCCAGTCACCTACGAACTCCACCACGGGCAGCACAGATCAACTTGTACGCAATGGCGGTTCAAAAGTTGCGTTTCCTCCTGGCTCCTTTCTTAGGCGGTTTTCTATGACTGAAGCTACAACTGAACTTTGAGCAGCTGGCTGCTACAAGTGGGTTCTTTGCGGGAGAGAAACTTTGGAGACTCGGACACTTGAGTGATCTCTTATTCGTCACTGGTTAGGAAACCAGAGGTAGTGATGGCACCGGGTTGAAAGCTGCCTGGGCTTGTGTGCAGGCACACAGAGAATTTGTAGGATATTTGTGTATTTACAGCTAGTTATGGAAGGTTTGACAGTTTTCAAACGCAGTTCATTCGCCAATTATAGCGCTTTTTTGTTATTATATTAAAAGAATCAGCAACCCTGGGGCATAAGCTTCATGTTTAATCTCCAAATTTTTAGAAGGGCTTAAAAATTCCCCCTTTCAAATTTTTTATTACGTAGATGTTAGAAAACTTGGGTGCTTACCATTCACCCAAACTATACCCGGCGCCTGGTGGAAATCTTGCGCATAAAGTTTAACATAAAACCAGAAAATTTGATGCGGTGGGCGAACGACCCGCTACAGAGCATATCCAAATCAGCTGAAGAGACTAAAAAGAGTGGAAAAATTGGATTGCCTCATAAGGCAGCCATATCATTGGAACGAGGTTGGGTTTTTCCATACAAATCATGGTAAGTACGCCTTGTCAACCACGGCATGCATGCAATGGTTATATAAACATGGGTAGTGAAAAAGACACGAAGTGTCTATGCTAAGGACTACAGATTTTGGGGTTTTGTTCTCATTAGCTGTTGAAGGGAAAAAGTCACATGTCTTCTGTTGGAAAATCTTTACACAGCATTCTACAACTAAAGGAATATGGTGTTTCGAAATCCCTCTTTAGGAATTACGAGACTAAAAGAGAGCAAGAAGAAGAAGTTACATGCCTTACTCTTTTGCAAAAACTATTTTTCGTGAATCGTTTCCGTGGAGTTACTCAATTCCTTTACTTTTTTCATGTGAATCTGGAGGTCGATGCCGATTTCTTTACAAAGAAACAAAACTCGCGTCAAATTATTTGCAGTATCATGACATTCTAGCCTTCTTAGGGATTAGAGCAAAGTGAAAAAATGTGTTACCGGAGTACACGCATACATCAAAGGGCAAGTTTCAGGGCACCCAACTACTATTTTCTGTAAAATATCTGTTCGGAGAAGCAAAAAGTGCCTGGAATTTTCTGTTACTTGAGGAGGGCTAAAAATTTTCTAGATAACCGTTCCATTCATGTGCAATTTTCGAAGCGTATCTAATAAATTCCCAATGATTTTCTGAAGTTTAATTTTCACATTTCACTTTCCAAGTCAGGTTATTTGTCGTAGAAAAAAGGAAACCTAAAATTTTCAGATTCAAAAATGTGATGTAGAGAGGAATCAGAAAATGTCTCACCTTCAAATTGTATCTAAAATTTTCGGGAAAATAATACTCAAACCCTTATAATTTCGAAAAGACTCAGGTTCTCTTCCACGTGATCTGTGACGTCATTGCGGGGGCCTGGGGAAAGAAATTTTAATGCCGTATCCCATAAACCAACGCGCGCACCAATTCAATTCGATTCAATCTGTTCCCGTCAGCTTTGGTTTATGGGATACGGCATTAAAATTTCTTTCCCCAGGCCCCCGCAGTGACGTCACAGATCACCTGGTTAGGATGTCCGAACAGATACAAATTTTGAAGCGCCGGTTAGAATATATTTCTACAGATCTAAAAGTACTCTGGTAGACTAAAAAGTGTTTCAATGTATTTAAGAGGAAAGTGTCGTTGGGTTCCCCTGAAGTTTTTATTTTTTATCTAAAATACTTATCTTATGCTTATTAATAGAAAAGTTTTTTAGCTCATGGTTTTTGACAATAACGTCCATCTACACTCTTTGACACTTTGATTGGTAAAGTTTTTCTCAGTTAAGTTTTAACAGGCTTATCAGACTGAGTGATTTCTTATTAAGTAATGGTCCGGATAAGAAGGAAAGGACCAAAACGCAGTGAACACGTCGGAATGCAGAAAGTTGCTGAATTTACTATTGTCTCTACTATGGTTCTGATTGGTTTAACATCAAATTTTACGAAATCTTGGCAATCCAGCATTTATATTAATTCCTTTTTTTCTATTCAACTTCCTTATAACAAAATCTCGTCTTAGTCTAAGTAACACAGAAATCGTATGTGCGGATCATGTAAAATTGTAAACATTTCTTGGCTATTGTTTGCAACTCTTGTGATTGATCGAAATGTTTTAACACAAAAATGCACTCTTTAAAAGTGGAGTTTAAATACATTTTCTTTCGTAAACTGCCTTTTTGTAGGTTTATGCATTCTCTGTGTAAAAGTGAAAACATTTCTATGTGAGGAAAGTGTATTGCGCTACAACAAAAGAAATTGCTTCCCTTCTTACCTGGATCGTTACTTAAGCACAAAAGATGTATTTTTTTAAAAAATCAAGCAATAGAATTTCTATTTTTAGGAATGTAAATGTTATTTAGGTAATTTTTAGGTAGAAAAATTTGTTATGGCAGAAGTTGACATTGGAGATCAAAATTCACTTTATTATGTATAATCAGCGTAAATGTACAGGTATTACCAATAAATGAAGACAATGAATGTGCATTAACTACCTAGATCATCTCTTTACAATTTGTTTTATGGGAAACAGAGAAATTCTCTTGATACCTTCTCCGAAAATTTATCTAAAAAATAAACAGGGCTTTCTTATCTCGTTGCAGAGTGATGTATTTAAAATAATAGCGTGGAAGGTTTCAGTGGGTTTGATTTAAGGTGGGAATTTGCTAGCTCCGTTTTGTAACCGAACAAAACTGAAATCATTGTCCCTTGAAACGTTAACCTTGAGGGTTGAGACCAAAAGAATTAAACATTGCAAATTCAAAATGCTCTCTAGAAAAGCGTACATTATCTTGAGCTGCTCGTCTGGACACATTCCAACAGGGCACATGCAATGTCTTTTTTACGACAAGGCGGCGACTTTAACCCTGCACACATGTTTCTTTAGAAATCTCCTTATAGAGGGTGGTCACATTGCCAACTTAAGACATGCTATTTAAGAGCAATAATCGAGAAAATAACTAAGGCATAGGGCCAGTAAACGGATATTACAGGAGTATGTTTTAGGCGCTGATGCTATGTTTTATCACTCCCCAGGCTGATAGCATGGACTCACATCAGATAACCTAGATAAGTCTCATCGTGCAAAGTTTATAATTTTCAAGTGACAAAGTTTTCCGTCACCGAATGTATTTGCTCACTACTAATGACGTATTTCACGTTCTTGCCAGATTTTCTCCCTCCTCTCTCAGTTTCCCTTGTATTGATTTTTTTACAAAAAGACTTGCAATGGAGACTAAATAACAAAATTATTGTCTTTCCCAAGTAACATATCCCCCTTGTCCCAAGTTAGTTCTGCCTCTAGGAAGCAAACTCTTTGATACAGCCAACACCTTTACATCAAGTCTACCGGAGGTTACAATAACAGTATACTTAACACGGCGGTTGAACATCCCTGCTTTAACAATTCCACTGCCGATAGGAGTGAAAAAGGGTAGAGCATAAGGAACACTTAATTTCGGTTCAAACGTCAGTTGCTTTCGCACCGCGTCATACCGCTGTCCAGAAAGAGCAAGGGGGATGTGCCATAGGACCAAATGAAAACTGTAATGAGAGGTACACCAAGGTTGACCATCCAGACCATAGCCTTGTCCAGCGGTTAAACCATGAATGTTCCAGAGGTCGTTCAGTTTTGTTCTGTAGTGATCCAGCGCTTTTTCCGCTTGCTTGAGTGATTCAAAAGGGTCCATTCCTAAGTGAATGTTAAGCGTTGTCCAGTCTGAATCACTGCCCATCCAGATAGAGTTGAACTTACTCTCCTCCTCAAGAGCAGAACAATTCTTGTGATTCAATGTTTTTTGTATCACCGAAGCGAATTGATGTATGCCACTTGAGCGCCTTGACTTGTCAGCAGATATGTTTGCATTAGCAGTCTGGGGCCCTTCATTTCCAAATGATATTTTTATTTCCCTGTCAACAGATTTCACCAGAGTCTTCATTTCTGCTGTTCCACCGCCTAAATTTCCACGTGTTAGGTTATGTGCCTGAGCAGTAATTTTGGCTCTCGGAATTTTGTGTTCGGACAGGTTCTTTGTGTACAGCGATTTGTCTTCTATGTAGGTTTTTTTTTGTAATCCAGAAACTTCGGTAAAGAAGCTGTCCAGGTTTGCTACCGCGTCTTTCTCGTTTATTTTTCTTTTGCTCCTTTTTTTTTTTTTCATCCTGAGCATTTTCATTTGCATTTTGCGAACTGCGGTACCTTGAGTGAGCGCTCGTAAGCCATAAGGTGTATCATTAAGTTCTTTTTCTTTTTGTAAATGTCTTTTCATTTTATCAGGATCAAGCAGGTTACCAAGACCCAACGCATACGCCCAAACCTAAAAAAAAAGAGTTGTTATTACAAGCAAACTCATAACCCGACCTTCAATCCTAACCTTGTTTTCAGCAAAGGGTGAATGTATAGACACAGTTTTTCCTGTACCACAAGAGAAGCTGCCGATATGATATGAAGACTGCAGATCGAGGAAGGTGTTCCACCGAGGCGGATATATAGCACCCTCTGAGATTGCATAGATATTCTCATTATATGGACAGGAATGTTTCAAAGCACGCGTAGAGTCGATTTGACCATCACATCCAGACATCTGGGACCTTCGCATCTTGCACATTTGGTCAGTGCCAGATGGTTATTAAGAATTGACCAGGGGATTTAAGCCAATCAGAAACGGCGAAATATTTGCATGAATGATAATATGGGTCATGGGAGCCCTAGCACGAGTATGTTCGAGTATCGATAATGGATACGGTGGAGACTGTAGTCTCAGCGACAGATACGTGGTCTAAATGTGAAATAAACAATCAGTAGACAAAGTAATGCTTTCGCCTACCTGCCCATACAAGGAGTCACTCATTAGCCAATCAGGTGAACCTTTCTCATGGTCCCACCATGCATGATAAAAACCTTTCTTGTCGTCCCACAAGGTTTCGTCTATCTTAGCTTTTCCATCATTAAAAGCCGTCTGGATCGTGTGAGCCAGTTTTTTCTCTCCTACAGTATTTGCCAGAACCTTTCCAACTCGTAAAGCCAGAAGATACATAACACTGTTGTAGGTTGTGTGGTCATATCCCTCAAGGTAAATGATGTCATAAGTACAAGTCTTACGTAACGGCAAACTGGAGCCTCCAGTACTCTCACGCATGAGCCAAAACAGTGCTTTACGGGCAACCGGCCACAGGTCTTGTAAAAGCTTTTGGTTGCCTGTCCAAAGATAAAGGTGATAAAACTGCAAGCAGATAAGAGAAACAGGATAAAGTGGCTAAAGCTATAAAAGTAGGATTTATGAAAGATAACTCCCTCTCTTCTTGCACTCTATCTCTCTTCTTTAAAACTGCATCATGGAGAAATAATTACTTCTAATTGTTCTCTAGTGTTATGACTTTGACGCTCTGCGGAGGTCCTGCATGGCTGGCTCAAAAAGAGTTTTGATCATAACCGGCCTTCTTTTAATCACAATATGGACTCTTTCCAAAAAGATTAAAATATATCATAGTTTTTACGTATTTTACCACATCCAACAACGTCCCAATACCTGAGCTAGAAACGCTGGCGTAACATCTGCCATGATTCTACCACCCGGTGTGTCAAATTGGTTTGTCCGGTTGTGGCATCCCCATTGAAATTGCAAGGTCTCCTGTATCCACCCTCCCTGGTGCTGGTACTTGGCCCAGGCTCTCACTACATTTTCAAGTAACTCAGGAAAGAAAATTAAGTAAGGTAGCTCTCGTTGGAAGTCGTTATGAACTGAATCCACGTCATTACAGTCCAATGCCTCCCACTGCCGCCATCTATTGGAGGAAGATATCAGAAATCAGATTCCAGAAATAATTAATTTTCTGCTGGAAGAAGACCGCTAGGCTTACTACATAACTGATCCTAAATTTAAATTTAATTTTTACCTGCCGTCAGCTACTCGAAATCCACTTCTCCAAAAACTTAAACTGTTGACAAGGTGATCCTGAAGCCATTCTGGAAGGGAGGACTCCATAGGATGGTTCTGTAGGAAAGAGGGGACAGATTTTGGTGGAATAATGTTTGATTGCCACGCAATAATGTCTTTCAAGTTGCGGAGAAGGTTGTCTCGTACATGTTTGGCTACATCCACACTGGTATTGAACAGTTTGCTGAAAATGAAACAGGGTTGTTAGTAAGGTAAAAATCAGATTGATCTTGTTTATTGCGCTTCTCGTCTCTAAATGCAAAAATGACCGCGGATCTAATCTACAACCCGAGTGTACTCGGTAATCTATAGCCGCCGGAATCATGTCTAGTTACGATTAAGTGTTTCTCTGCCTTGCACCGGGGTCCAAGGACATCTGATCCGGAGCAGGCTTCGCCTGCCAAGTTTCTTGCGGCGCCAGCCGCTTCCACTCAAATCTGTAATGACCCAGGCCTTTTTCAAAAGGCCTGCTCAAGTAAATTGCTTGAGCATTCATTTTCAGTCGCACTGTGAAGCAGCCACGTTTTTAAATTCATTTGGTTGAACGAAGGCGGGAAATCTGGAATATAAAGGAATAATCTTTTCTTGGATTCACCAACTGAAACCAGCCCTACATGGAGGAAGGGTTCCCTTAGAAGACATTAAAACGGAATAAAGAATACGGAATAAAGACTTTCGATAGTAAATACGTTGACGCAGATTTAATTTTAAGGAGGGATGGGGAGGGTCGACTAAAGAGTCTGAATACGAACAGATGCAATATATATTTCCAGCAACAATCTGCAGTCTGTCCCCTTTGAATTTATTTTCATCAGGGAGACAAATATGACTATAATGTCAAGTTCTGGATAGCTGGAGTTTTGTGGGGCCGGCTCTTGCCAAGGAGGACTTTTGCGGGGTGTAACAAACAATATTCTTCACATTTATGCATCAGTTAATTCAAACTGCTCCCGAACCCCTCCCCCATCCCCCCCGGCCTACTGCGGGGCATTTATCGGCCTTGTCAGTCCCAGATCTCCTATCGAAACGTACCAAACATTTTAAGGATTTAACTGGAAACACAAGCAGATTAATTGGCAGATACTGGGTCATCTTTTAAGTCAAAGACGGGAAAAACTTGTAGCGGGTTTTCAAGGCATGCTCCTCGATTATATGCTTCCATTTCTTCATTGCTTATAATAAAGTCATAGCGATGATCGGGAGCTACCGACGTGAATCAACGTATTTTTTTGGTTATTGAATCAAATTTCTTTTGATCTAGGATTTGAATAAAATTTAGTTGTGATGATTTTAATGCTTCTATAATCTATCTAACATTGGAAGAACTTCCTTTCATATTATTGAATTATTTAGAATGGCACACTATTAACATTTCAATGACAATATGTTTTTACTAAAAACAAAAAACGAGAAGACCAAAGAAACAAGATAAATAACAACAATCATAAAGTGATGTCGTCTGTCGCGCGTGAAGTATTAATTAGAATAGCGCTATTTTCTTACAAGGCAGACGTTATAAGAGAGGAATAAAAATGGTGCGATCAACGAAAACTGCTGCAGTGTTGATTGAAATGCCTGTGCCCAGGGGTTAGCCCGAGGTGGGGGTTGGGCTTCTTGGGCGCAGCTAGCTGAGCAAGGAACTGCGCGCTAATTTATGGCCTATTTTCAATTAGTATAATATGTAATAGGACTACATGCTGTCCAATTTGAAAATAATTGGATGAAAAAAATTCCGAGGACAGCCAAAATTGGACGAGGCCGTGGGCCGAGTCCAATTTGGCTGTCAGAGGAATTTTTTGAATCCAATTATTTCCAAATTGGACAAGCATGTAGTCCTTCTTATTAATTATATTGCTAGTGAGGAAATACAGCTTCGCAAGGAAAACTATGGGAACTGTCTGATAAAAAAACAGACTGAAATCTTAATAATTTCTTTTATTTTAATTCATTTTTAAATACATGCTGTAGTCCAAATAGTAAATACATGCTGTAGTCCAAATGTAATGCATTGTTTTTTCTCGGATTTCATTGGCTGAAACAAACTGTCCTCGGTATTTTTTCCCAAATAGGACAGTTTCTGCATTTTTACTCAAATTCCATATTGAAAACTGTCCAAATTAAATCCCAAATTGGACAGTTCTGAGAAATTAAAGGATAATAGCCGTGCTGACAATACTGGATTAACCGACTGCTATATAATTAGAATAATTACATTGATGATTATCGAAAATAGAGCGCTGTGATATGCTTAAGACATTGAAGGCCAGCAGTTTTCAAAATGGCAGCCAGATTTGTTGATGTTTCGGGGTCTGAAATTGATCAAAAATTTTATTTTCTCGAATAATCATCAATGTTATTATACTAAAACAATTAGTCGCCTCAGGCGACGTGAATATCAGCGAATAATCACCATTCGCCGATATTCACGTCGCCTTCGGCGACTAAAATTGTTAATTAGGTCATGTGTGGAATACTAATCGCTGGGCTCAAAGAAGTTCAAAGCTACACGGAAGGTCGTATGCAAAGGACTACTTTGCTTTCTCGACTTAGGGGAACCTTAAAGAAGTCAACTACGCGACCGAGCGGTGCTTATACTTGGAACGCCGGATGGAAAGAAAACTCTCCCAGATTTACATGTAAAGTAAAAATTAATTACATTCATATAATATTCGGCTATAAATTCACTAAAAATCTTCGGAAATATCATAATGTATCCACAGATTAAACATTAATGTGAATGACATGAAGGAGTCACGAGCAGTCAAACATTAGAATAAATAGAATAAATATTTAAATTTGCCCCGCATTTAGTCACCTGACGAGGTGGCCGAGTGGTTAAGGCGTTGGACTGCTAATCCAATGTGCTCTGCACGCGTGGGTTCGAATCCCATCCTCGTCGACAGAAATTTTTTTTCTGTTCTTTTTTTTATGCTTTTTATCGAACTTTTTTTTTTTTATATTAGATGATTAGATTTTACATTTCTCAGTGGATAACATGGTATTTTGAACATCTTTGCAATGGGGATTTTAGCTTCCATCACTTCCGCCTGGATTCGTGATAACCAAGGACGCTTTCCAAAAGTCAGAACCGGCCGGCCGGACTAGTCATTTTGATAAAGCAATAAGCTTTTTCCAAGAGTTTTTGCTAAAAAAATCATCCCCTTCGTGCAAACTATTTAGGATTTAACATATCTGGCTGGATAGTTTTGATTAAAAGTGAAATTCTCATTACGACGGGAATGGTCTGGCCGCCGGTCAGTTCTGACAAATGGAAAGCGCCCCAAGAGGCTAAATACTTCTGTGGCTAAACATAGTCTCTCTTTTTCTTTAGGTCCGTCGAGCGAAACGCTCGAGAGACGAAAATGACCACACAAATGACAAGGCGCGAGGGTGGTTCTTCGCCAGTAAGTATAAAATATGGACTGCGGACTGCGGACTGCGGACTGGGCATAAAACATGGACTAGGTATAAAATGCGGACTACGGACTATATTGGTAAAAATTGACTGATTGGTTCTACGTAAGGTTAAATAAGTTCAAAGGATCGCCAAATAGCACAACACGTAAGTTTAAGTTGTAAATACTCCTAGAAATTCTTGGTGCATGGAGGTGTGCCGCTCGGTTCTCTAAATCCTGAGCCTGACCAAAATGCTATTTTCTACAAATTAGGTTAAAAGATAATATATTCCCGACTGTAAAATCAGCCTTGCTTTTTTGTCTTATATTCTCTACAACCATTTTTAGACCTGGTTTTGGTCCTTAACATCCTTGGCAGGGGTCAAAAACGCGATGTACATGTTTAAATAGGTGTAAATCGTGTCATCATCAATTAGAATATAACGTTGGGTAATATATTTGGTTATTAATTTATTCACGTATAGGTGAGTAACCCCTTCCCACTAAATACAACTTTTTTTGCATCGCGGAATGCCCCTATATTGACCCTCTCGTCTGGGATCTTCATTTCCTTATATCCACAAGGCTTTGATGAATGGAATTGTGGCATCTACAAGAATTTTCCTCTCACTAACACCAATAATATATTTTTTTATTCGGTACCTCTCAATTTCATATCTTCTATTGGTTTAAAACTATGAATTGAAATCTCTTCTTACTCCTCCTTTTTAAAAAATCCAGAGTTTCATTTTCAGTTGCCTTGAGTATCTGCATAACCTTCCTTGCCCGTGCGCAGTATGCTTTCCTTCTCCGGGGGGGGGGGGGCACTTCCTTATAAGAGGCTAATGGGGATGGGTTTTTTGGTAGAGAGTTGTTCATATTTACGGTTAGTAAACGTACCAGGATATTTGTGCAGTAGGTGAAAAGTAAAGTGTTCTTCATTCAATTTATTAAAAAATGAGTCAATTCATTTTTTTAAAGGATTGATAAGGTAGATACATAAATAGAAAGTGACTAAGCTGGATCGCAAAAATTACATATTTGCCCAAGAGTGACTAATATATGGGGTCTACAATTGGCCAGAGAATAGATTATAATGGAGTAGGGGCTCTTGAGAGGCCAGCGGCACATACCCAGCAAAAATTAACCCAAGTAACCCCCCCGGGGCCTTCTCCACGCCGACTGCGTGACCAGCTGGGACGACTGTTTTTTGCTGTCAGCGGTCTGCTATCCGTTTCTCTTAGTGACCTTTCTAAAGCTGTTTTTATATACACAGTCCGTAGTCCGCGTTTTATACCTAGTCCGTAGTTTCTAGTCCGCATATTATACCAGAAACACATGGGTTTCTGATTATACCTAGTCCAGATTTTATGCTGACCGGTTCTTCGCCTCTCGACGGTCGCGTGTGCGTGCACTCCCCTCAGAGCTGAAGAAAAACAGAGACTGATTTCCCCCCAAATTTAATTGTTTTCAATCCTAGGACGGGTTCCTTGGCATTTTTGCCCGCATTTCATTCCAGACAAAGCCACTTCTTCAAAGAAGCGAATATTACTTCATTTAAGACTTTGTGTAATGTCCTGAGCTAAACCTCGACCGGGTCGAGTTGTGGGAAGGGAAAAGGGGTTGATTGTTATTAAAGGGGGATGAAGAAGAGATAATCTCTAGATTTCCAGAGGTTGGCATCTCCGAAGTTATGGAAAGGGTTCAAATATAACCTGCGTAACGGATACGATAAAGCTGCAGGGCTGATTACGAGCGAGAGTGACCTGTTGAAATTTGTGGTCAATGGTTTTCACGTCATTTTTTTTCTCCATTTAAATTTGGTTTAATACTGCTTTTGCACAATATTTACGTCCTGGGTCATAAACTCACCAGAGATGTTATTTTTAATAGACTTAAAAGGCTGTAATACCGGATTTGTACCTGTAATATTGGCCCACTGTTTCTCCTGAATGATCTCTGTTGGGATAATGCCAAGCCAATATGAAAGTCAAAGTCTCACTTACACCAGCAGGTAATCTCGCGCTGACTGAAATCGTTCCATGGAATCCTGAAGTCTCAATTCTTTTCCTTAATCTTCCACTTTTTTCGAACGCGTCCCACACTGACCGGAAGTCATCCGTGACAGAAAAGGACGGCTTGTTCGAGTTGATTGACATCATCGTGGTACTTCCGCTGTTTGGGAAATTTCCTGGTCGATTACACGTCAGCAATTCGCCACTTGTTTCCCAACGTCCTTTCACACCTTTGCATGCAATTTTATGTAGGGTTAAAATATAATGAAAAAGCCCGACAAGCTATTGTAGCTGTTGAAGAATATCGCGGTTTATAGAACAGTCACGCAATCCTGTGTTTTTTCGTTGCCTTGGTGAGCGTATATTGTTTTGTTACTATGCCCGGAGTAGTCAATCGATAACAATCGGTATCGATTTATTAATCAATAAATCGATAAAAATCGGTAAATCTGATTTGATTGATATCGATTGTATCGATCAATTGGTAAAAGTCGATGACACTGTTGACTCTGTTTGTTCATCTATTTATCTTGATTTTTACCGATTTCATCGATTTATATCGGAAGACTGACTTTTTTTCAACTGTTCACTGAATTCATGCAAACGGTAAATCTACAGACAATGGAGTTGCAATTGTGAGTGGAAGGATCAAACAAGTATCACTTTTTCAAAAAAATATTTAAAAAAACTAAAAAATCAAGTTTAAAATCTTCTTCTGATGGCTATATTGGGCAGGTTTGTAAGGGTTCATTCACGACGACTTAGATCTGCCACCCTTTCAAAAACAACGTCGGCACAGTTCTAGGTTTGGTTACATCTTGAAGTTGTCAATAGGTAAAAATCGAAAAAGAAAAAAATCGTTGGCAATTAAGTGATTTTTTTCGATTGTTAACGGAAAACAATGAAAATCTATCTAAGGAACTTCTTTTAGCCTGAATTTCAGAAATCCCAAATTGAAGAGATGTCTGAAATTCAAGCTAGGAAATCTTTATCTTCAACAATTATTCCTCGAGCCCGAATGAGCTCTGAGTCAATAGCCCATGAGGCCGAAGGCCGAATGGGCTATTGACTCAGAGGCCATGAGGGCGAGAGGAATAATTGTTTTAGTAAAATCCAACTAGTTGGTCAAAAATATCGAGAATAAAATAAACTTTAGCTAGTTAAAGCTAGACTATAATCCTTTTTTGCCGCCAAAAAGCCGCGCTTTTCGCTACTAGTAGGCTATAACATATAGCCTAGTAGTAACTCAACCAATCAGAACGCAGCATTGATGATAGACCACTAGTTGGATTTTACTAAAAGGTTGTATTTCTCGTGATATCTTCCTGCGAGAACTAAATGTAATCAAACCGAACCGTTCTGTTATTATGTCACAAAATAAAGGGTTTTAGAGAGAAACTTGTGTGTAATAGTTTCCAAATTTCTCATTTTCATGTTTGTCGATCAGTTGTTACTCGTCAGTCGTGGATGTGTTTTCTCACCTGTACTATCTCACTCGTGCCAAAAAAACAACAACGCTGGACTTTCGTTACAAATCATTAAAATCATGAAAAATCGAAAATATCGATTTGACACAGTAATTTAGTTTATCGATTTTCACCGATTTCGTTACCAATCAATAAAAATCATTTGATTGCCACCGATTTTTATCGATACCGATTTTTATCGATTGACTACTCCGACTATGTATCCAGGACAGTTTTGGATTCTGGATTCCACGCCATGGATTGTGGATTCTTTGACAGTGCAACTTGGTTTCCAGATTCCTTGAGCTGTATCCCGGATTTCAAAACCTAGGATCTCGGATTCCCCCGGTAAAAATTACCCAGATTTCGGAATTTGTTTCTCTAACTTACCGGAAGTGACGTCAGGGCTGTAAGCATGGGGCGGCATTGTTTCTTTAAGGGAACAGTTGTTTTTTTCGTAACTCCATGCTAAGCATTGCTGATGCTGATTACACATAGCAGCACACTGAGCTGATGATTCCACGTCCGTCATAGTCGCTATATCATGGCCTTTTCTTGAAGTGGCTGAGGAGTAGAACAGTCGCAGCATTGACTCGAGCAGTTTATTAAGTGGCCTGATAAAACAGCTGACATTTCAGAGAAGCGTCTGAGAACCAAGCGCAGAACCATACTGATGTCGCGCGTCACTACCAATGCAAGATCTGAGTAGTTCCTCTGATTGGCTGGAAATTTTCTTCAACCAATCAGAAGCACTACCCAGATCTGGGTAGTGACGCGTCATCAGTACGGAATTTCTGCGCTCGTTTCTCAGGCGTCATTTCGCGGGGAATTCTTAAGGAAATGAATGAAAAACAGTCTTGAGAATCTGTATGTGGATCAGTATTGCCGGGGCCTAATGCTGACTATACCGAGGAAGGCATGATTGCCCATAAAAATAATAGTCAAGAAAGCTTAGCACAACTCTAAGGGGTATTCCCTTAACAAACATCTTTTCATTGAAGAAGAGAACATCCATCGCATGCCTTTGTGAAAAGGAACAAAGAACATCATCTCTCTTCTTCTTTTACTGGGGAGATAAAAAGGCTTTTGCATCAGCAACCCGGTTTTCAACTAATTGCAAAAAACAGCAGCGAAAGTAAACGCAAGTTTACAAATGACTACGTCCTGCAATAAGGAAACGTTTATAGACGAGCTGCAATTGAAGTCTTCTCCCACGCAGCCGTTTTTGTCTCGTCATGCAACACTCTTGTTGGGGAGTAGTTTTGAGTGACGAGACAAAAATGGCTGCCTGGGAGACTATATGTATACAAGTGAAGAAGAGCGCAATGTTATGACATGCAATTACTCACGCAACCTGTTTCTTACGCCGTTGCATTGTTTTGGCGCTTGCATAACAAGGGACAAGGGCGCCACGTAGTTATGTTTCGGATGCTACTCTTACTGGGAGTAAATATCAAAAACTCACCAGACTGTACACCAAGCGGCATATTCAGTAAAAACGAAACATTCATGTCCTTTTTAGTAGGATTACCAACACTGAGTGTAAAAGCCACACCAGGCACAAAGGACAAGTCTGTTTGTCTCGGACGAAGTGTTCCGTAGGCAAACAGATCTATTTTCAAACCAAAGAAACTGTCATTCTTCACACCAAGCTTTGTCACTGGAAAAGAACCAGAATAAGACAATGCTTCCACTCCAGGGTACCCTGGGGGAGGGTGTGTTCGAAGCAGGGAAGCCTTACTTCCCATCGGCGAACTCACTCGGACACCTAAAACAGCATTGTCCAGTGCCCCTGGGCCAAGTTTAACCGAGCCACCTGGTGACTGGTTTTCGAGCGTCCATTCATGGATCGAACCATCAGCTCGGAGCTCTAAAGAACCTGTGCAAATGGTTACAAACATTTATTAGGAGTTTACTCGTAGCTTTTGTTAGGTGTATGTCAAGGTTTCGAAGACGATTTACTGACCAATCACTAATTTGGTCAAGATGAAATAAACAGTGTAAAAGAAATCGCCTAACAAAGGGCCAAGGCACTGACAAAATAGAGGTTACATCGTTACATCGAGGTTCTTTTCAATATAATGTACTATTACTGGGGCTAGGAATATCGCTCGTTATACCGAGGACTTCGAAACATAGAGGTTCGTTAAATCGAGGATCCACTGTTAAATTACTAAAGATTGCTTCTTTGAAGTAGCAACACGCATAAAACAGACATGTACTGCGTATTGGCCTTATTACTAATAAGTAAATTACGGTTCACTTTTCAACCTTTTACTCCTGATCATCGAAAGGAAGTAGTTATTTAAAAGAATAAGCAAGAAAGCATCACATCAGATGTTTTGCCTTTATATATATTCACCTGTTCCCATTCCTCCAAGCGGTACCGCAGATCGCATGCCAAGAGGAGGAGGCTTTCCAGTAGGGGCCAGATAAAGATATTTCACAGGACTGTATCGGGGTGTCACCCAGCTATGGACAGTCTTGGTGAAATTTTCTGGTTCGACGTACAAAGCACATTGTTGAAGGAAGGTGAACTTCATATCTTTTGTGACGGTAGAAGGACCATTGAGGAACTGGATTGAATCAAGCATATCTCCAATATTACCTAAAAACAAATATATAACTGTCTTAGAAGATGTTTGGAAATATATCTTCATCAAAGCGATACATAATCGTCTGATAAGAAGTTTCTAGGAAATTAGAAAAGTCGGCCAAAGTAGTGTCAGCTAAACATTTCTTCTTTTGTATATGAGCCTGTGTAGCAAGCGTTCCCGTACTTTCAAGTTGCTAAAAAGTAGTGCCTGAGCATGCTCCAACTTTTGTCTTTCTGCTAGTAATAGAACACTTGCTACGAGGCTACTTTCAGATCTGCATCATCCGTCAGATGTGTTTTTTGGTGTGTTTTATTTAATTTACTTGCAAGTAAATGGAATTTGCGGCAGACAATTTCGGGATGACATGAAAATGCGTCATAATAAGCGGAGAAGATGAAACAATGCTGGAGAGTAATACTTAGAGTCAGCCGTCTCCCAAAAATGAAAGCAAAAGAAAAGATAAGATGTTTTCCTAGCCAAATTAATCGGTGCAGAGGTTAAAAGATCTGCAGTAATTTGGTTCTCCACTTGCAGGCTTAAATAAACTTCACTCTTGTAACTGCTTACCTTCACTAGAATTTGGAATAACGGTTTTCTTGTTTATTTTCCTGTCTCCGTTGAAGTTGATATGTGTTGTCGGTGTGGTTCCATTTTGGTTATTTCGGTGGTGATTGTCTAAGTATGCTATAATGATATCAGGAGTTTCGCTTTCCTTGGATTCACAGTCTTTAGGGCTGTAACATTGCACAGTATAACAACGATTTGTCATGATAACGGCGATATCACACAGAGGATCCTCACAGCAACGTTCAGTACAACTCGTAATGTTATGTACTGTTTCATGTAGTTTAAAATTTCCTGCGTTCATACCTGACTTCAAACTGACATTTTGTGCCATTTCTTGGATTCCACATTTTTCATCTCCTTTCTCCAAACTGTTGTTTTTTCTTGTGTTCATTTTCATATCTTCCATCGCTTTTCTTTTGTCCCTCTTGTTTTCCCGATCAACTTCAACTTTCAACTTTAACTTCCCTTCTCTTTTCGGTAAATCTTCTTTTTGAACTGTTTCCCTTGAAGCAACAATGTCTGTGGACTGAGCAATAATTTTCCCTGTAAAAGGAATTCAAGAGTAACTAGGATTCAAGTGTAACTGCTATCAGTTTATGCCAATTTTTTTACAATAGATAATGCAATACAAAACCTTTGTTGGAAAGAACAACGGAGGTTGAAGCTACTTAGCTTGAGTTGCCTCAATATTTAAAGAATATTAAATATATTAAAAGCGGAGAATATTAGGCTAGAGTATGGGAGATCTATTCTTTCTTAAGCGTTTAACTTGCTTTAAAATGCGCCGCTTTCATGATTACGTGTTTTAAATGAATCTTGAATCTAAAGCCGATTGCGTTTCATCCTACTCAAAATTATTCTTGGCTCCAAAGTGTGAACCCGGTGTATTGTTACTTTATTCCCAATTCAAAACAAATAAATTAGTAAATAAATAATGGAAATTCTCATACTAATCAAATAACCATCCAATTGTATTCTGGTAAGTTCATTTTCAAAATGATCACTCTAACTCTTAAGTGATTTTGTCTATAATTTCAGAGCTACGTTTCTTTTCTCCATAAAATGAGCATTGAACTAGTACTTTCACCTGAGTGGTTAAAATAGGTTGCTGTAGACGCCAGTCCAATAAGTCAGTTGTTTCTTTATCAAGGCAAAGCTTGCCGGAACGTAAACATAAACAATTGTAGCGAACATTTTGATGCAGCATGGAACTGTGAATCCAGTCACGGGGAAGTGAGACTTTGTTTACTGCGCAAGTATTTTTAATCACCATTTTATTAATTATTTTAAATTGCACATCATATGATTGTTTTCCTTAATAAAATCAATTAAAGCAGCAACGAAAAGCTATGATATAACTCTAATTCTAACTGGTCATATTCTCCGTTCAGAATTAGAGCTTTGCTAGATGCTTGGGGGATGGAGGCTGGTTTTACTGTCAGAATTTCTCGACATGTCTAATTCCATCTCCCTTGGACATCATAGCTCGCAAAACAGGCTAAATATACTGCAGAAAACTCTGATTACCTTTACGTATTTTACCCAGTAAGGCAGCCTGAAATGATCTCTGTCCCACCTCAGGTGATCCAAAATGGCAGACATTGTTCACTGAACACAGCATACCATAACACAACATATCGTACGGATCAAACATCACCATATCACAATCCGTCCTGTTGCAGCACTCTAGCAAACACCTGGAAAGGTTTCCGTGATGTCCAAACTCGGTTCGTGTCAATGAAGTGTTCAGAGGAGTTGAAATAACTGCGTTATCAAAAGTAGCCACCGGAGAACAATCTTTTGATGGGAGAAGCAAACCACCCTCGACGATGCAACCTTTTAATCAAACAAATGAAAGAAATTAAATTGATTAATCGGCGGCTTATATTGCAAAGACGCCAATCACCCGTAGCGTTCATCGAGTAACGTTCCTGAATTTTCTCAAATTGTTTAACTAGCCATTATAATGAAGAGTTGTTTACACCTAGTTATTTAAATATTTTCCAAAAAAAATTTGCAACCAAGAAGTTTTCGTCGTCCATCTTGCATTAACAATCACCCGGGTGGGTCCTACTTTTGGCCACTGTTATTGCCGGACACAGATTCCTGAAGTTAACCTACCTAAAAGAAGAAGTACGTTTGCGAGAATGAGAAGACCATTTTCAATTAAAGGAAAGAAATGAACTCTGGAATGTCTGCGAAGGAACATGGCACGCGACTAGTGCTTTTTAAACAAGGAACCGTCGATCCGAATCATCCATTTCTTGCGATCCACTGGCGCGTGACATGAAGAATAGACAGTTTTGATTTTCGAACAAAAAATTCCATCAAAACACACAGGTGCTTTTGTAATGCATGGTAAAACAGTCACCGCTTTTAAATTTTGAACAGTCGGCACCCAACTGATATCTCTGCGGGGTTAAGTGGTGGTGATTCACAATGATCACTTACTTGTAGTCTTACTCAATCCGCAGTCCCTGACGAGGACTGGTTTCAGTAACTTTTCGTGTCCGGCAAACTTCAGGGGAATAACAAATGTAACACAACATGGCAAATTAATTGTTTTTCATTTACTGCGCCGAGAATAAGTTTTTACCGCCTAAAAGACAGGTCACCTGACAGATCAGCTGACTGGTTGACGCAGGGCTAATGCAACCCGATTTGTAAACACTGAATTTAATTCTCAAGAAGAATGGGGAAAGACTGATAACTGAAAATTTTAATGAGTTTATAGTAAAATTCAGTCTAAAAGTTAAATTTCTTGTTTCTGTTAGTGACGGTCAAGTGAGTGGTCGGGTGATCCCTCCGCAGAAAAAGGCGATCCCTTAGATATCCCCAATTTGACTATCCCTGAAGGGTAACCCTTTCGAAAAATAAGAGCTTCTTTTAAATGGGGAGGGTTAAGCATGGAGAGTTCCTTCTGTTTTGAAAAGTGACCCACGGGGAGGCCTGAACCATTGTTTGAATTAAAAATCCTTTGAAATGAAAAGCGTGCTTCATTATGAGTAGATTTCCCCTATTTCTATATATCAAAGATATTCAACCGAGCCTTTAGGCTATCTTTTTGGAACTATTCAGTATGCATGTTTACCTGAATCCTTATCCAAAATCATATCATGGGATTTTTGGGGGATGTTGATTAAACGTTTGAGCCATTTCTATTCTGGCTGGGTAATGTTTATAGGCTGCTTCCACTCCAATTATGTTAAGAAGTACTCATAAGGAATTTTTAATTATCTCTGCAGATGTTTTTGTGGAGAAGCAATCTTTGTGCAATTAGATACCATGGAACTCTTTCGATTGTTAGTCTGACAAATAGATCGATATCTCGACTATAACAACACTAGAAAGTAAGGAACCACAGAAGCCTCAGGTACACTTCTAAACCTGAGAAGAAAGCGGTAAGTGAGGTCATTTAAACGAATCGTAGTCTAAATCCAATTTCAATCATTAGGATCCAATATTTTAACGCTTCCTACAACAAACCTTAAATATAAGAAAAGGAAGGAATATAGCGTGGAATATAAACCCAGTTAAAAGGCCCATGTGCCGCCTAACTTGAAAAGGCCGTCTTAGTCATTAGATCTGGTTGAAATGAATTTGTCACAAGTGTTAATCATGCATGGGTCTAGTCTCGGAGTTAACTATCGTCCTTAAATATGACATTTGAGCTTGGCTAGTAACAGGTACCCGTTATGATCCGCGGACAGTGTAGCGCTTCGGTTAAAAGATCAACTTTTTAAACACGATTATAACAGCAGTTAAAAAGTTGACAGGACAAACGACTAAAGTTTTGCAGCCTTAGCAATCAAGATACCGTGCATGGATGCTTTAAAGTTGTGACTCTTTGCACCTGGTTTTTGAACCCAAAATCAAAAGTTGTGAATACTAATACTCACTTTAACTCCACTTCCTTGAAAACATGTCGAAACATCACTTCCAGGGACGTCAGGTAAGCTTTGAAAATGTTTCTGTAACTGCTTTGTTTATGAGACCCTATACGTAATCTCTTATGCAAGTGCACTTAGTTGTTCTTGGCTGCTTTGCTTACACAAGGAATATTATTCAGCCAATAACTGAATAAATTATTCTTAAATTAAGACACTGAGTGAAGGACGTTGCCCCTTCCTTCTGATCACCGTGCCTTTATTGGGGGTAGAAAATCATAAAACTGAATTGACAACAAAATGTAATGCGGCCATGAATATCTGTTTGATATTCTTAAAAAGGTGTTAAGGCCTGTTGAGCTTCCATAAGTCTTTTGTGGTGTCAACATAGTGTACATACTAGAGATGGTTCATTTTATTTTACATAATTATCCTCTAGTCCATCTTGCTCCCTTTGGCAGCTTAATTATCGTTTAAATAGAGATCTCTCTTTTTACAAGAGAAGACGGATTCAAGACGGGTGTAGGATAAGACTTTGTTTGTAGACAATCGAATGACCATGACATCTGTGAACAAACCCAGTGAACGGAACGTGTCAAATGGCCAATGCGTCTAACTAAAGTTCCGTATTTCCTTCGAGTATTTATTTTTGGTACCGCTGTGCACCCAAGGTTATGCACCAGTGCGTGAAATTAACAACCAATCGGATTTGTTGATTTAATTACAGGTGACGCTGGTGATATGCGTGCCATGACAGAAGCCATCGCCTGAATGATTCGGAGACTCCAGTGACTTTTGAAAGGCCACACAACGAGTCAAAGCATAAATTTTGACTTAAATTAAAGGAGAAGAATGACTCTGCTAGATTTGACGGTGGTTCTTCTGGGATTTTTATGTGGTAGGTTAAATGTTGAACTGTTCCAGTTTAGATGTGTTCAGTGCTTGTTCCTTGATCAATGAATCGTTTAGTTTTCATTTATTTCTCGCTTAGTGATTTCCCTGGTTGACTGCAACTTAATGCCCAGACACCAATGTTCCCCGCCTTCTGCTTCGGAAAAGAAGTTAGCAGGCAATCCACTCAAGCCCGATCACTTTAAACATCTTGGAAAAGTCCAAGACATGAAAGAATGCATCGATAAATGCTGTGAAGTAGAACATTGTGATCTAGCAATGATGTCTTATGGAGGCCAGAACTGTTATGGAGTGGCTTGTTTCAGCCAGAACCTTTGTCAGATGCTTCCTTCATATCCTACGAGAATAAGTTTCGATGTGGCACATGTTTCCAGATAATTTTGTCGGACTGGAGAAGTTCCCAAAAAGAGAAGCTTATCGACTTACACCTCGTTTACACACGGGTAGTCCGGACAAATTCTTGAACGGACGAATTTTTTACCCATGCGATCAGTTCAGTTTCTATACGGAACCTTGAAAATTCTGTTACAGATTGCAGTAGTTTTCTGTTCAAAAAACTTGGTTGGTTCCGCCGCGTGTCCCGTGGAAATGTAAGGCGGATCCGCGCAAGTTTTTGTCCGGATTTGTGTAAACGGGCTCTTATAGAATTCCGCCACAGTAAATATATGTTTTTACGCTCCGCGAAGCAAGAAGGAAGTTACGAGGCGTAAAAGCAATGTACATCCCTGCACTAATTTTGAGCTCAATGGAGCGTGGTGTGTGGACTATAAACAGACAAGTAGTTTGTCACTTTCAAACCATAAGGACTTAGGTTTTTCTTTTGTTTATTTTCTTAAGGCCTTGCGAATCACGAGTTACGATATGGCGCGTTACTTGCAAGTCTTTGTGATAGCTAGAAAGTTGTTAATAGATTTACCAGTATGATAGCTAAAAAGTTGTTAATAGATTTACCTCACGCCACAGCCCTGATCGACGACGGAACGTTTCTACAAAACTACGTTTGAAAGCATTATTTAGTCAGCAACACTTGCCATCGCGCAATAAACATAAACAGTAAAATTCAAAATACCGTAAAATATAAATAGAGCAACTAATAAGTTCAAAAGATTAATTTAAAATCATCATTAGTGAGATAGACTATTTGAGAAAACAATCCCTAAAGATTTCTCCGAACATGGGAAAACGCACTAAAAGATGAAACTTTACTTGTGGCGTTGTCTTCATTGTTTATCATGAAATGCTTTAACTAAAGCCGCGTGTAACGTGTTAGTCCAGCACTTGTTTTACGCCACGCACGTGGGGATCCAGAGCCAGTGCGCGCGGCTTTCAAAACGTGACATAAAATAACATAACATACCATAACATAACACAACACAACACAACACGACAATCTACCTGGATATCTTGGCATCGCGTCAAGATGGATAGCCTTAAAAACTATGGTTAACATATCTTGGCACCTGGTACTATTGCTTGATATCTGTTTGGGTTAGTTATCATACCATTCACACCAAGCCAGTGGTTAGCTTTCAGAAGATGGCATTTAGGTCTCGTTCTAATCACAATGGATTTTTATCCGAGTCATAAATCTGCTCATCTTCAGCTGAAGCATTAACATACTCTGTCTATAAAGAAAAAGAGATCACTCGTGAAGACATTGAAGAAAAGGGGTCCAAGGACTGACCCCTGAGGAACCCATTTTCTAACCAGCATCGCAGCACCTACTTCCTTGTTCTCCAGGTTAGTCCTCCAATCCTCTATTAAACGTAGCAGCGTACTCTCACAACGGTAATTCTTTCGATATGTGGATATAAATTCAGACAATATATCTTTATAATATATATTCTTCTTTATCTTTGAATGTAACATCACGTCCACAAAATTTTTGACTCTTGATAGAAGATAGTTGCTGTTCTACCAGAGAGTTTACGGGCTCAAATCTAAAAGTTCTCTCTTCCACTTGGCTGTGATTTAATGCTCTAATACTAGTTTGTTCAATAAAATGTTCCATAAAGTCAGCAACATAATCCAATTTTGAAGTTTCACCAGTATTTCCCAAAATATTTACGAAGTAGCCCTCGAAAAGCTCTGCAATAACTTTCCTGTCATTTATAAAGGTTTCGTCTTCTTTAAATATAATGCCAAAACCAGGAAGAGGTCAATGATAAAAGCCGCTTCTTCATAATGTATAATTGAGCAGTTCTTTTTATTTAGTTGACACCTAATCAACAAAACATTTGTTCTTCTCCTAGTCACTGTAATGTAATGATTAACGCGACACAGCTGTCCTCGGTCCATAAAACGTAACGGTAATGGCCAATACACAGCAGTGTTGACCCAGCGCTTGATCGATTACGCATATATAGAGTACTCTCTCCAGAGTCGGACATCATGTGCTCATAGGCAGACTGTCAGGTCTAGGAGTCCGACGGACATTCATATATGAAATACTCACTGCAAGCAAGAGAACCGCGGGACATTCTAGGCACCAGCTATCGCCCTGCGATTAACTGTGCGTGTCTGAAGACGGCTTTTTTAAAGCTTTATAAAGATATTTTTCTCTCTTTTTTTTCTCCTTGGAATTTAATCAAAAAACGCTGTTATTATGTAAAAATCTTAATTTTATTATTCGTAATTTTTGCAAAAGAGTTCTAGTAATAATTTGTCAAAGTTATAATACGCTTTTACAAACAATAAGCAACGTCATAGTATATTAACAAACCGCACATTATGTGCTTACCTTAAATATTAAACACTTTTTGTTGAGCGTGAATATTAATGCTTCGTTAAAAGATAGACTATGCAAACAAGAAATAGTTAACTAAAAGGGGTGGACAGATTCAAGCCTTGCGGCAATCTTTTACAAACCTCCAATCTAAGGTTTCAGTTTTAATTTCTATAAAAAGGAGCGACTTTCTAACGATTGCAAACAACAACGAAAAGAAGAGAAAATATACAACATATCGTGAACAAGTTCTGGCCAACTATACTGAGAAAATGCCAATAAGTAACAAGCCCAATACTGGCCTTTCTTCGATTGAATTGATTGCATTATAAACGCTTTTCTCCCCAAAGCAATTTTTCAGATTGATAGCGAAGGGGTAAAAATGTACATTGAATAAAATCGTTTTATCGTCAATGAGAAAGATACATGACTGCGATTTCACATTTCATACTGAACAGTAAACGAAGTTTCAAAGTTGACGTTGGATGATTACTTTCCTACAGCTACAGTTTATCTGGATATAATTCAGAATGTCATGGGCTAATTATCCATCAAATAACCTTTACTAACAAGATGCAATTCTGCAGTTGCTTTCCCCACGTAATGCATAGACTGTTGTTGTTATTGATTCACGTTTTCTGTGCAGTATAGCAAACCGCTTTTCCTCAGATGACAGTTCATTTTTCAATATTTTCTAAGCGTGGCCTTATATTTACTAAGGTCCCGTTCAGACTAAGAGCTGTGCATCGCTCTCGGGTATTAGCTGGTATGAACATTTTCTTTGAGTGCCTGGGCCTAGGAGAATTGCCCCCCCATCTCCAAAGGGGCTCTTGTTTAACAAGACATCCTTAAGACCCAGCACATTCATGCCAGCACCAGACCAAGCCTCCTAGGGCTTGGGAACGACAGAGCAACTGAGTCTCCTTGGTGAGTAAAACCGTGCTCGACCCAGGGAAATATGGTTTTGTGCTGCTGCTCAGGCACCTGATATGAACACAGCCACCTGGAGTGCAATGTCCATATCATTGCTTAGGCTCTGGGATCCGGAACGAGAACCTGTTCTGAACGGGACCTTATATGAACATAAGTGAAAATACGTATATACCACACGTAAGCATTCTTAACACTATTGTACAAAATTAATGCCTAATATTCATTTTGTCTTTATTTTTTTTACACATCCGACAAAACGTAAGCGTCGTTTTTGCAAATTTATAAAAACAAATTATGAAAAAGAAACCAAATAAATTATTATTAAAATTGCTTCCCAAAAATACATTTGAGTTTGATGAATCTTTCATTATGAATTCATATTTACATCTATTTATTTTTCGTTATGAGTTTTCTTTGAAATGACTGATTTTTTTTACCAGTCATAGACTTTTTTACTAGGGGTTTATTTACCTTCAAAGATCAATAGACCTGTAATGGACTTATATCTTTTTTAAAAGATAGAAGAATGAGCGAAAGATCAATCAC
Source organism: Porites divaricata (assembly GCA_038088405.1). NCBI lineage: Eukaryota > Metazoa > Cnidaria > Anthozoa > Scleractinia > Poritidae > Porites > Porites divaricata. Next base: position 1,330,511 of record JBBMOI010000006.1, read on the forward strand.
TCGCTCGCTTTCAGTAATATCTCTAACAATTAAAAGGCAAAAATTTAGTCAAACTCTGCAATACTTTCATTTTCTGCCTTTTTTCCATTGTACTCTTCTTCCTTTTGACGACTTTCCATTGATTTTGTTGTTACGTTTAACCAGGGTCAGAGACACAGCAATTTCAGTTTAAAGAATTCGAACGACATTTGACTGAATTTCAACACCAGGTCTCCTCGTCATTGTCAGTTATACCATAAATAAAATACGGACTTTGTCCTCTGCTTATTGCTTGCGCCACCTCGGCGTTTATCTGATTGATTATTTCTCTAGTTCTTCTCTGGTTCAAATTTCTACCATGCTCGTAAAACTCGGTTAACGGTATTAGTGAATGCCGTGGACTGCTTTCTGCTGATTTAATAACATCCGGGAAGTCAAGAAGCATGAATGTTCTGTCAATATCAGCCGCTATTCGTGGAGGAGGTTCCTCTACATGAGCTTGAGCGTCATTGGGTTGTGGTGACGTGACTTCTATTCTTACCATGGGAAGGGAGAGTGGGGATGATAACCCCGTGGAGGAGCGAGAGCGGCTTTCTGAGCTGGTTTCCATCTCGTCTTCAAGAGCCTGCAAAAAACATCAACGAAAGGATGAAAATGTTAAGAAAGAGGAAGGCACAGTTTATAAGAATTAATAAAGAAACTAGTCAAGGTAGTTTTGAAGTTAGAAAAGTGAAAAAATAAAAAAGCATTAACAAAAAACCCACATGTATAGTCGTCACTGTTAGCAGTGTCCCGTTGTATTCTTATTAGAACCGTTTCTTCGGTAACTAAAAGCGTTAGGGGTTTCGATCTGTAGTGGTGGTAATTACTGTTTTACATGGAAACAAAAGCTCCTTTGTTCCTAACTCTTCTCCAGGTTCATTTTTGTTGTAAGGAGAATTCGATGTTGATAGCTCTAGGGTAATCCTCAACAGAAGAGATTAGAAAGCGGCCAAGAAGACGCACAAAATTAGAAGCCTTGAGTCTTAAAGTAAATGCCCGATTAATTAGTGCACAAAGTTTTGAGGCAGCCGTTAAGTGATCTTAATTATTGTCTTTTAGGCCGGGTTATAAACTTGGAATTTTTAAATTTACGTTTATTGGTAATGATAACTTGGAAGCCTATTTGTTAATAATGTGCTTGTTATGTTACGTTAATTTCATTGTGCATGTTAAAGATATGATGACGTTAGAACAACACACACCATATAACAACGAAAAGCCTTATTTTCAAAGCAATGCTTAAAAATAACGAAATTGTTGGATCGATCGAACAGATCATGTTCGTCAATGAAGACTGATATCCAGGTTAAATAAATGTCAGTATTTACTGAAATCAGAGTCAAGCGACTAACCATTGGGAAGCATGCATTCCATTTCAATCCACTCTCCTTTTCGCTGAAAAGTACGCGATCAAATGAAAAAACAAAAGAAAATTGATTGTTATTGTTGTTTCTCTTGTTTGCTCTCTTAATCTAAGTATGTCTAATGCTTCTTACTCATTTCTTTTCCCTTATTTTTGCAAAGAAAATTTAAGCAATTCAAATTTCAGCGAAAAAAAAAACTTATTACAATGTGAAATTTTGAGTTTTCATGGTTGGCATCGTCTTTCTATTGTACAGACCATCAAACCTAGAAAAAGCGTCTTTACAGAAATAGCAGTAGTGTTATTAATTGATATGTAATTATAAAATAAATCTTAAAGTTAGGTAGCTTTTACATTAAAGAAGCATTAAAATACATCCATTACTCATGGGCTATTAACTTCAAAGCTTAGGAAAGCATAATTCTTTCATCGGGAAAATGTGAAACGAATACGGATTGGAAGGATTACAAATAGCTGAGTTTGCTCAAGGGTTCTGCGGAGCTGATTTACATCTTTTTTCTCCTTACAACAAGGTGATTATAAGGTCACGATATGTAGTGGTAAAACATATATATTTTTTCTGAGACTGAAAATAAAGAAGTGCATTGTTTTGATTGATTGCGACAATTTGTATAGTTTTCCTCTAATCAGCCGTCAATCGTTGGAAGCTATGTTGGGCGCTGTCTTTGGTGTCTTGCTGCGAATATATGTTCTTGCTTCCTTGCATTTTGGTTTATGTTTAAGTCAGTTGGAAAGCCATTCTTTAGCTACGCTTAACGTCCCTCACTCTTCAGAAACGTATAGTGTAGAGAAATTGTCTGAGAGAATTAATCAAAAATAGGGCCCAAGAAACAAACAAACAAAAGAAAGAAACAAAACAAAACAGACAATTTCAAAAACAAATCAAATCTAAAACTAGAACAACTTGGTTGTCAATAAAATTAATCATAAGCTAGACGGCAGACATTTTAAAGCCTTTTCTGATCCGGTATCTTCTCGACTGTAGCGTGCAATTTTAACTCCTCTTACCACAGGGTTCTTGTAACTCAGCCTCTTTTTCCTTCTGCGGCTTGCGCCGTCCACATTCTCCTCATCTTCTGTGTCTGTACTGATAATTGTGGGGTTGATATCTGTCAAGTCCATAGGAGCGTCCTGAAACACCACGATAACAGAATTCTTCTCAAGGAGTTTAAGAACAAGTCTAGCGAATAAGCATTCCTTCATTAAGACTGATAATAACCAGTTGAGATCAACATACATTATACAGCTATTTCGAGAAAGGTTGTCGGAAAAAATGTGCACGCGACAATCCCGAAAGGTAATATGGGATATCAGCAATACGCTGTTCCTGACACTGTAGCTGTCGAACCTACTTTTGTTGCTTTCCTTTAGCACTCGCCAACATACATCAATGGCCTCTCGTGTCATTCTTTCAAATTTCTTTGAAAGAACAGTGAACTCAAAACCACCCACAATACCTTTCGGGATTGTCGCGTGCACTTTTTTCGACAACATTTCTCGAAATAGCTGTAAATGTTACGCATAACCCGATTCCTTGAATTCAGTCGGTTAAATCTTCCTGATGGCCGCTCTATTATGTTCGAGCACGGGGCCACTATAGAAATATTTTAATATGCAGCTAAAATCATGTATTACAAAATGAGTTCAAAGCTATTAACTTTCTGTTAGTGACGTTTCGATACTAACTGCTATATTCATCAGTTCAACTCAACCAAAAAAGTTAAACTACTGAAGTCAAGGGAATTTTCCCACTGAGATGTTCCGTCAAGTTTAGGAAAGAACTCTTCTAACTTAGATGGATGTTTTATTCATTTATTTTTAAAAACTGGGCTGGAGTCATTATAATTCAAACAATTTTACCTTAAAGTGGACTGACTTGTGAGTTCCCCTGGCATCTTCATCTTCGCTCAAACTGTCTGATCGTCCGAACGGTCTTCCAAAGAATTTTAGTGAGCGATGCATGTGCCGCTTAGAGTTTAACACTTCTTGCTTTTCTTTGGTTCTGAAAGTTGAGTGAAGTGTAAAAAATATCAAGGGCAATATAAAAGAGCATCATTCAGCATTAACAATCGTCTTTGCACCAAGTTGTAGGTACAGTAGAATTGGATGACAAAAGAAGCAAAAGAACGTTCAATAAATCGAATTAAAATCTGTTGCTAATGTCATTAAAAAAAACTAACGAGCAGAACACACAAGAAATCACTACTGTCGCTGTCTGTGCTTGAGTTTGGATTTCCGATCATTCATGCCATGAAATTTATAATACTCTTGCTTATTATTTGAACCTTATCAGTCATTTAAGTGGCTTTAAATTTGAACAACAACAACAACAACAACAACAAAAATCAGGTATTAAACACTTTCGCAGCGCACACGTTAGTTGACTATATATAACAGTTTTAACCTTTCTGTGAAGTAATCCTTTTCTTGTTTGATCTTTGTACTTGAGATTGAAACTACATATTCATTAGAAGCTTGACGTATAGCAATAAATAGATTGAGAAGAGTGAAAAGAGTGTTCTCTAGATGAGAGCTTTCAACCAAAGGGAGCAAAGAAGTTCAGCCCGCCTCCAACTGCCTACAAACATCTAGCCTGCGGGCAGGTTCGGGGAAAAGTTTTGCGGCGGACGCACGCGGAAATGTGATGGCTCTACCACCCAAATTTTCCCCAAACTATAGTACAAGTGAGCCTACTCACAGGCTAAAATAATCCGTTAACACTTTTTGTAGAACTTCGTTTATATCATATATTTTATTTAAGATTTTGTCAAAAATAAAGTTCAACGTTTACTTACATCATTGATGGTAGAGATGTTAAAGTCTTGGACCGCCTTCGTGGTCTCAGATACACAGGGGAGCTATCAAATTCAGCTTCCTCGTCATCGGAATTCGAGTTACCACTCCGAAGAGCTCCCACAAGTCGACGAAACAATGAAGGTCTCCTCTTTTAAATAAAACATATATTCAATTTTTTTATCGTCAGGACTGAATGAGATGTCTTTAGACAGAAAAAAAGTATGGTATCGAAAATCAAAGGCAATCAACCACTGTTATGTCGTCTGCTATTCAAACTCTTAGACATAAAGCAAAGATATATGTCTTAAGTCTGCATGGTGCTCATGCATTTAAAAATTATACATATATTACTGAAGCTTTTCAATTTTTGTAAGTGTCGATGTATCTTAAAAATGTTGTTACTTCAATTCACCTTTTTCTTCTTCTCAAGACGCTTTTTCTTCATATGCTTGTAATTTTCATAAATGAGTTTTGCACAATAAATCTTTCCGATGGTCATCTGCTGGGAGCTCAAAACTGCAATGGAAATGAAAGCATTCGAGTCTAAAAACTTTCTTATTACATTTATTTGCTAATGAAAGGGAATTTTTGTGACTGGAAAATCAACTGCAATCAAATCTTTACCAGAAATTGTTTACTGTAATGTTACTGATTTACGATCATCGTTTTTGATCATTTCTTTAGTAACAAATATCAAGCTTTCTTTCTTACGAAAAATGACCTAGTTACGGGATAATTACAGTACAATACTGCACCGATCAAAGAGAAGAATGAAAAACAACACAAAACGTAAAAGACCACCAAAACCATACATGAACATAAAAATCATGGCTGGGCGGGCATTAGTTAACAATTAGTCGCCGAAGGCGACGTGAATATCGGCGAATAGTCACCGAGACGAAGTCGAGGTGACTATTCGCCAATATTCACGTCGCCTGAGGCGACTAATTGTTTTAGTATAATTACATTGATGATTATTGGAGAAAATAAAATTATTGATCAAATTCCGACCCCGAAACATCAAAAAATCTGGCTGCCATTTTGAAAACTGCTAGCCTTCAATGCTATAATCACCGCGCGGTGATTATAGCGGGATAGTGCGAAGCTCCTAGCCAATCACAGCGCTCTATTTTCGATAGTAATCGATGTAATTATACTAATAGAAATTATCCTTTTAGGGCTTTGTGCTCCAATCAACAGCAGCATTTATGAAAAGTGGAACACGTTATTACCTGACTGAAGAGGGATCATTTTGTCCAAAGTTTTTTTGGATGTTTTTGGCCAGAGTCGTTTAATTGTTCGCCTAAGTTCGCTGTCAGCATATGCTGGGTCACCTGTGCTGAAAATTCCAAGTGCCGTTCGTATCAGAGCAAACAAGGTAGAGGTAAACAAGACTGTGTTGTCACCCATGATTGGCATGTTCATTTTAATCAGGCGCTGTAAAAAGAGGACAAACGGGTAAGAGATAACTGGATCTAATGTTGTATCGAAATAAAGTAAGACTATTCTCTCTTACAGTGAGTGGTTTGAACACACGAGTCATGTGTGATGAGTGTTGTCCTGGATAGAAGTGCTATTGACACTGACTGTCTGGGTGACGTTTCGAAAACCTGTGGTCTAATGATCTTTAGAGTCAAAAGGAGTTGTCTCGCCAGTTGATGGTATTAAAGTTGATTGGTAAATTAACTTACTTCGTTGCTGGGTCGTCTGTCACTTAAGCCGTGATGTTATTGACAATGAGAGTAGCGTTTCATAGCCAATAGCATAACCACTTAACTGACAAACGATCAATAACATCGTGACAACATCAGTCCAAGTATTCTGGACTCTCACCCAGACGATGATATTCCACCTCCTACTTATGACTATATGCTCTATGCTAGTCAAGATAAAGTAACTCTTAGTAGCAACTAAGAGTTTAAATGGATTTTACCCTCGCCCACCACTAGCTACAATGGCTGTATTTATCTTTGCATTGGAAGACTTCCATTACCTGCGTTCGCTGTGATTGTTATAGAAAAGTAACTGCTTGAAAATCACCATGAAAATATCTCAATAGGCTCTTCTGGAGAGGGTTTGGTTAGTGGATCGGACACTGACCTTATAAGCAATAAATTTGGGGCATTTCCTGCCAAATCCAACTGGAGGAGACATGTCACACATTAGGCGATATACCTCTGTATGCGGGATCCGCCCTCTACAGAACATGAAGTAAAACAGAAATGTAATATTTCTTACTGAAAGTTATCAAAAATAAAAGAAACGGTTTTAAATTGAATAGTCCGGTGTCGTTTCGCTACTGTTAAGCTAGCGAACAAACGAGGAACATTTATCTCGGAGAAAGGAAAAGGAGAAGGGATTGCAAACTAAGAAAGTGAAGAGGATTAGCGACCGAAGGCCTGCATGAGAAGTGATATAAACTTGGGAATAGGAAGTGGCTTCTGATAAAATCTGAGACGTCTACAAACGGAGTACTAGTAACGTATTTCTCCACTAAGAATAGAGGGCGCATTAGCACACATTTCAATTAAAAGCTTAGACGGGCAAGATAGGAGATATCAATGACACGTTAGGCTGGTTTAAGCAATACACACACAATGATGCTAAAAAGGAAAGACTTTAGCAATTCTAATAAAGATAGACTTAATAAGGCCAGACTTCTTACGTTGCTCCTGGATCATACTCGCTCCAGACCCTCACAAATTCGTCTAAATGATGCGGGCCTAGGATAGACTCGTCTCGAGTCAGGTATTCGAAATTATCCATGATGACAGCAACAAAAAGATTTAACATCTGAAACATAAAACCTCATTGTTACGGACGATGCAAACTATTTGCAGTGAAAAAAGACATAATAAAATCAGGCACTCTCACATAGTTTCATTAATTTCATCGATTTATACCCAAATCAAACCGACTTAAACAGTCGCATAAAAGTGAAATATTTCAAACTATGAATTCAATGCCCTTATTTTCTTGAATATCAGCACAAAGGTTACTCCAGAAATGGCCATTCTTATGAACACTTCAATTTCCTTAATCCAAGGTGATTCAAATTATCCTCCCTTTGTCTCGAAGTCCAGTTTAAAACGCGGTCCAGAATGGCCATTATTTAAATGAAATCAGATCTCGTTTTAATGAATTTTTTACAGGGGTAGATGGTAATACTTACCAGGAATGTGCAGAAAAAGTAGAATGTACAGAAATAAATTATAGAGGCTACGGTGCTCCCACAAGTCTTAGTTTCATCAGAATCGCATTTTGCATCGTTAAAACAATGCAGCATTATCCTGTGCCAATTCTCGCCAGTCGATGCCCTATGGAAAAAGTACAAGAATGTATTGGTTAAAGCGGAGTGGCTATCTCTATGTCTTTAAGGCCTAGGCACTTTCCTTCAACCACAAAACGATTCTTAGCCATCTTGGCTTGCATTGGGTTTTTAAAACGTTGCCCGTTCATCTCTCTTGTCGGTAATGACAAGCTTTGTCATTATTTGATAAATGAAATATTTATTACACTGATGCACAGTGGAAATTGCGTACCTGAAAAGTACTTGAAGAGCCATGAAAAAATTCCTGAAGTTGTTGTGGTAATTTATTTCTCTGCTCCAGTTCTCACTTGGACGAATTCTACCAAACAACTTTAACATAATGGTTTAATTAGTTACGAGCTTGTAGATAAAGAAGGAAATCGTGAATCAAAAAGATTCGCGACGAAGAAGGGAATGAAAAGGAAATCCGAAGAAGAGACAAAGACGAGAAATATCTCAGCTAACATATACATGACTTCGTGTGATGGTTACTGTCTTACCTGCATTCCAATGACCGCGTAGACGAAAAATAACATACCGATTAGGATTACAACGTATGGAAGCGCCTATAACCAGAAAGGACAAAAGAAAAACGAAAATGACAGATTCTTAACAACTAAGCTACGCATCTTGGCCATATACAGGCAATTAAAATACTTTTTATAAGGCCCCTTCGATACTCACCTTAAAAGACTGCAAGAAGGTCCACAAAAGGATACGAATAGTGTATCCTTGCCTTAGTAATTTCACCAGCCTGGCAGCACGGAAGAGGCGAAAAAAGCTTGGGTCTATTTGAAGAGCATCGCTTCTCTATGGGGGACAAAAAAGCACTCTGAGTTACCGTTAAACTCAAAAGGCCAGTAGATAGATTTACTGCATTTGTGCGCTGTCTAAACATTCAACATTTATTGATAACTAAGGGCACTTACTAAGAGTCAGAGTTGGTCGCCGACCGGACCCGTCATTAAGAATGAAATGGTTAACATGGTTAGCGGTACCTCGAAAGTCACCTCTGAAAACCAACATCACCAACACCACCAACAACAAAAACAATTCTTTTATTTATGTGACGCATGATTACAAAGATAGCTTAGCCCGCAAATAGCACAAGCTATTCGAGGCGGGATAAAAAAGCAAAATTAATAATGGTAATGATAGTTATAATTAAAAATTACAAAGCTCATGAAATAAAAATAAGGGTGATTATTATGATAATACTAAGGGTGGATTCATTTACAACATACGCATATAGCCGTCGCATTTTGTTTTTTTTTTAGCCAAAAATATGTTGCAAATGAGCCTACCCTAAATATCGACATATTAAGAGACTATTGCACTTTAAGTAACATGTGAAAAAAACAAAGGACTAATTATAGAACGCAGCGAGCAACACTTACGATACATGGGGTCATTAATGATATGTTGTAAAGAAAAATACCTTTGTCGGGTTTGCGCTGAATTCAAAATTGAAAAACACTTGTTAGAGCATAATTTGCCGCTTTCCTCCGACTGCTGCAAATGCATAAAGGTGTTGCAGGTCCTGTCCCTAGTCAAATTCTAACAAACGCGCCTTGAAAGATGTCGGCATGTTTCACCGATCTAACAGGCATTTCAACCTACACAAGAAAATTTGTCGACAACGCGTGGACGAAGATCAAAACTTACAGGACCCTTAACTCTGAACATCTGACGGAAATTTGAATGAATTTGATTTCTAAATTGTTGCATCTTGCATAGCCTTTTCTGCGCTTCTGAAGAGTACGAACCTACACTGTAACTGCCATTTTTACTTAACATAGTTAATCATCGCTGCTGCGCGCCCATACTGTTTAGAAATGTACTACTAATCTGGCTGAAACAGTCCTATAAACAGTGAGAAGCTGACACATAGCTTTTCTTCAGTTCTGAAAAATAAAAAGTTGGTCTGTTCTGGTCCAACTTGAAAGCATTTTCTTAGTCTAGGACGTTTCTACGGTTGGCGTTCAGAAAAAGACCAAGAGAGAAGTCAATCAAGAGGTTTTCAATGCCCAAACTTTCACCTCAAAGAATCCGGTTTGGAAAAATATACACTCATCCCCTTCAACTGCGATATAAAAATATTCCCAAGAGCACTTATTTGATTAAACACCGCGATGTTTCAAAAAAGTTTTAGCGTCTACGAAGAGGCGTTTATTCCAATCCAAGAGAATCCATAGGGGCATATTTGAAGTTCGGATGTCTCGCATTTCTTGCTGACATAAAATCGTTATTGTCTGGCTTGTGACGGATTACATAGTCGTAGAGTACCGTTAACCTTTTTAATTTTTTTTGTAATTAGAATCCTCGAAAAAACACTGCACTTTTCTGATTGGTTGGATATTTTCTCGATATTTTCATTTAATTCTTTATTAACCTGATTATTTAAATACTTACTTTCAATTCTAGGACGACGCCAACTAAAGTCGTTACCACTATGATAAAGTCAAACACGTTCCAAAAATCGCGGAAGTAATTCTGTAAATGAGAAGAGTGCATGAGGTGACAACGATTTGAAGAAATTTAGAAGAGTTTTTCCCTGCTAGAAGAGGTCTCTCACGACGAGGCAAAAATCATTTTTGCATCGTCGTGAGAGACCTCTGCTAGCAGGGAAGAAGATTTTCTGCCATTGTAAAACATAAGGAGATGTGCAAGCTTGGGCAAAAGAGGGTTTCCTCTTTTGGCTTTGGCCAAGAAAACAGGGCGGGAAAGTCGAGGTATGTCACCCAGCGGAAATTCAAGAGTATAAGTATTACCCGCAGTCAAACAAACTGATTAATGAAAGTTTACCAAGAAAACCTTCTATAGTATAGTGCAATTTTTTTCCTTAGCATCACTTTATACTAACAGCATTTGCACCCAGAGTTACAAGAGTGTAAATTAGGAAGCAAATAAGCCATTACCATCTTTGAACTTGTTTGCATCATATTCTCCCTCAGAAATTTTGACGTAAAGCAAATTTTTCTTGCACGTTGCAGCTAGTTAGGATCAATCGGGGACTGAGCCCACACTAACGGTTGACGGGTAAATAACAAGACCAAGTTCCGTTATTGTTGGGTTATCTGTAACTACAAAAAAAACACGATAAACCGGTAAATGTGTTGTAAACGTACCTGTCTAAATGCTATCAGTTTCAAAATGGCTTCTGACAGGAACACGAACGTGAAAGCTGTGTTAAGATTGCTAAGAACTTTCTCGTACTCAGGTGACGCCCCATCATACTAAATCGAGTGAAAACAAAGAGAACAAGAATAACAAGTCATTTGAAGGTACAGAATGAAACGTTTTGCTAATCAGTACTAGTATTAAATAGCTCTCTCTCGTCAGACTAGAAAGACCCTTGGGCCTCAGCAGATAACATAATTCTTCTGAACATACTCATCCTTATCCAATAATTGCTAAATATCTCGAAGATTGAAATGTTTTCTTCACTCACTTCCTTTAGTGGATTTAGTTTTATACGAGGTGTAGGTCCCATCATTGACCCTTGAGGGACTCTGGCGCTGATAAAAGATTATTTATCAAGTATTGGTGTTTCCTGTTGCCAAGGTAGGAATTGAACCACTTGAGAGCTAAGCTGGAAACGATTTCAGTCCGCATTTTTTCCCAAAAGATTTAATAGTTAATATAGAGCCAAGCGGCCACAAAACCGAGACATAACAGGTACTAAGCTAAACCCTAATATTCATCCATCTCGCGATGATCGAATAACAGAACGCAGTTAACTAACAGCAACGACACTCACCGAGACCATAAGAACAATGGCATTTAGGACAATGGTAGTCATGATAAAAATCTCGAATGGCTTGGAATCAACAACCCTCCACACTTTGTAGAAGCAAGTGTTTTTGTTTTCCGGCATGTAGCGTTGCCTTGGTTTGGCTGTCATTGCAAACTGAATACAATCTCGCTGAAATAAGTAGCAAAAAACATCATTATGATGTATGATGTACTATTATATTTTTTATCAGTTTTGATGCACCTAATTTGTTTAGCAGATTTGTGAAGCGTTTGTTAGGGGAGCCCCTGACTCGGGAGGCTGGGTCGCAATCCCATGCTCAAGTCTCAAGTTGTTTTCATTTGTAGCATGGAGTCTAACCACTTGAAGTTAGGAAGATAGTAATTTAGACTTCAGATTTTAGAGTACATTGCTCAATAACAGCATTCATAAAAAAAAACAAACTGCAAAACCCTTGATAGACGAGGACACTAAAAAGTAGTTTTGTACTTACGCTGAGTCTGTTTTATTAAGATTTATGCACCTATCAATGTTAAGCCCCAGGGTGGGGGGGGGGGGGGGGGGGGGGCGGGCAGACCCAGGGGAATTTGACATTTTAATGACAGCCAGAGTCAAATTCCCCACCCCCAGGCACCTACTAAATGTCAATTTCCCGCCCTCTGGGGTAACTTTTTCTAACAGAGTTAGGACTTAATAATTGACAGGTTGGAAAGGATATGTCTTTTACAACCTCACATAGAAACAGAAACAGAAGGAACGAAGACTCTTCTATTTATAAACATTCGATCATACAATGAAAGAAGTGATGGTTCATATATACCGAAAAATAAAACAGATTTCCTCACCATTCTTTCGCTCATGTTGTCTTGTTACTTTCAAGAAAAGCAGAGGTCATTTACCTCTGGTGACTTCTGGGTATTACCAAGATGGCAGGTCACTCATTTCCAGTTTCTCTCGGTCCTCCAAGATGGCGGCCATGTCAAAGTCCCAACCCTGGGGAAGGCACGCTCAGTCAATTTCCCGTGGGTAGCCCGCCCCCCCCCCCCCCCCACCCTGGGGCTTAACATTGATAGGTGCATTACAAACAAAACAACAACAAAAACGACCGCAACAAGAAGGTTAGAAAATCACCTGGTTTCTATCAAGTTCACTTCCATCCATTTCCTTTTCTCCTTGTTCTTGGAACGTTACAATAATAAGAGCTACGAACATGTTAAGAAAGAAGAAAGAAAATACGACGACGAAGCAGACGTAGTAAAGAGACATTTGAATTTGATTGTCCCTTATCGGTCCTTGATCCTCTTTTGTTGCATCAACTGTGTGATACATTCCCCTGCAGAGAAATATGGAGAATGCTTGGTATCTGTTTAGTAAACCTCCAATGCGGGAATGACAGTCTTTGCCGCAATACATGCATATATGAATACTGGCCTCAGTATTTAGCTGCCTGTTTTTTTTTTTAAGCGAAGCTGGAGCACAGTAAATACGTAACCTGTATGTTTTCATTGACGAGCTCCATTTCTGAATAAAAAATGCTGTGAAAATGAATAACTTACTGAGGCCATCCTTCCCCGGTTGAGGAAGAAAACAACGCTAAAAAGGCGTGAGGAACATTGTCAAAGTTGAATTTGTGCTTTTCCCACTTCCGAGGAACAACCTGAGGACAGATAAAATCGCAAAACGTTAAAAAATAAAACAAATATATCAGGAAGATAAAAGTGGGGTAGTTTTATTTTATTTGCTAAAACGCCGCTGTTCAACTCAATTTAGTCAAACATCCTGAAGCTAAAGCAAAAATCAAATGAAGACATACAGGTGTATGAACGACTTGATTCAGTTATAGTTTATAATTGGAGATCTTCAGATTCTGAGACGAGAACTGACTACGAGTATGAGATTTTCTCAATACGAAGAAGTGCGCGCGCGTGAACCAGCGTCATTTTGGCGGGAAAACGTTACCGCTGTCGTCATTCTACTACGAGTTTGAGCGAGAATGTCGTAATGGCGGAAACACGTTATCAAATGTTAGAGGTTTTATCATTTTGTGATTGGGAGAGGGCTTAACCTCGTGTAATATATAAAGATAAAAGCGCTGACTTTTCTGGAGGAAAAAAATACAATGAATCTTTCCGGGGTGTCTATTTTTTCAGAATAGGCGAAAAAACGTAAAGTCAAATCTCGACTCGTAGTCGTTCCTGTCTTCGCATCTGAAGGTCTCTAAAAACGTTTAACAAGTTTGTTTTTAATTTTGTTACGACAGTGTCTATCTCTGTTTACAGTAGTTGTTTATAAGGAAAAAAATATGAGTTAGTCAAGTTATTTTTAACTACATCCTCTCTCATAAACTGAAATATCTATTACACAATTTACCTTAAAATCATCGAAACTTATCTCACTGTTTATCCCAACATTGTACTTGAAATATTCTCCTCTGTTTAAAAGAAATTCATTGTTCATTGTTCATTCATTGTTTTAATTTAAAAAAGCATTAAAAAAAATATCTAAGTGAACAAAAGTACAAGCCCCAAATATTCTTGGCTAATATTGGAAAAAGTAAAATGAAACACTTCTTAAATACTAATTTTAAAGACATTTTAGCACAAATATAGCACCCTGTCCACAGCCCTGTTTGGAACATCATGTACTCTCGATAATTTTATAAAGGCTAAATCATTCCTAATAATATTTTACTAGTTTGTTTATATTATTAATATGAAAATGTACCATTTCAAATTACTTTCCTAAATTCACGAGCTAAAAGATATTGGAATAAGAGTCTTGAGTAATTTTCGGTTAATTTGTTATATAGAGCAACATCTGGAATATAAGAACAAGACGTATAGATACTCACTGACACGCTTCCTTTGTCATTTTTGACTGATCATTACAGAACCAGAATTTCCCCTAAAGGAAGAAAAGTAAAGTGTGTGGATTAAATAAGGGCAGCGGAGATGGATGTTGAAAATGGCTCGAGAAACAAATAGTATAAGTTTGGTTTTCGAGCTCTTTAACCACTTTGAAAGTGAGAGTAAAGTCTCTGTTGGTTACGCCAAACTTATTCAGTTTTTTCTTTGAATTATTTTTCCCGAAATACTTTTTGGCTTGAGATTGAGATCGAAGTTGCGATTGACCGAAAATGTGAAACTAGTTAAGTCCAGGATATATAGAGAATCATCATCATCATCGTCATCCGTCGTCATCATCATCACCATCATCGTCATCAACATCATCATCATCACCATCATCATCATCATCATCATCATTACCATCGTCATCACCACCATCATCATCACTATCACCATCGTCATCATCATCATCATCATTACCATCGTCATCGTCATCATCGTTTTAATCAACACGGAGAATCACTCAGTTAGCCTATATAAACACACCATAATCTCACCTTAAAAAGTTGCACACCAACAACGGCGAAGATAAAGTAAAATAATAATGTGATGAGAAGAATGTTACGCACATTCTTCAGGGAGTACAGCATGCACTCGAACACAGCCTGAAAATGATTTTAAAAAGTCCGTATTAATCTTCTTGGTATGCTCAATACATGACATGAAATTTCATTACATTGATTGCAAAATTTTACCTTAAGTTTCTTTGACTTATTGATCGCCTTCAACGGCCTTAGAACCCGCAAAACACGAAAAGACTTGATGGCATCCCTTTCCAAGGAGTTGTTGCTACCAATGCTACAAAATAAAATGAAAGATTTTTCAGCCAAATTGTCGCAGGCAAGGTTGAAATGCTAAGTGCGTAAGTTGAAAAAACAACTGAAATAGTTTTCATTTGGCAACCAGCCAGTCTCAATCTGCGGACGAACTTTAAATGTGCTGCTGCGTCGAATGCCAAATGCTTCTTAGGAAATCTTACCTGTCTAAACTAATGGGGCTTAAACTACATGTATTAACAGGCGAAACGTGAAATTGTTGCTTCTTAAAATACCACGCAAACAAAGTTGATTTGACCGCGTGCAAGAATCCATCATCGTTACGATAGTACGATGGCTGTTCAAGTGTGGCATCAGGAACAGTTTCAACATGGAATTTAGTTCTATCACCTGGGCTGATAAAGTTTCTTTAGGACCATGCAAGGGATTAAAATCCGAGGATTCCAGCGCTATCCCTCTGTCACTAAGAACGAATCAATGGTTCTGACGTGCTTTTTGAGTGATTTACTTATCAAAAGGTGAAGCCACGCTATTGGCAGGAACATGTTTTAGCCTGGCAGTGAATAGGGAGCTTTAGATTCGGGGACGAGGGACACTACAAGTACGAGATTTTCTCAGTACTAAATAGTGCTCTTGCGTGAACCAACGCTATTTTGGCGAGAAACGTGATAGCCGTCGTCATTCTACTACGAGTTTTAGCGAGAATGTCGTAGTGGCGGAACAAATTATCAATTTTTGAAGTTTAATCATTTTGCGACCCGGAAAGGGCTAAACCTTCTCCAATAAAAATAACCGCACTAATTTTTCAGGTGCTAAATAGTACAATGAAGCTTTCCGGGTTGAATACTTTTCGAGAATACGCGAAAAAACTATAGCTTGAATCTCGTACTGGTAGTCGTCCCTGTCCTCAAATCTAAAGCTTTCTAATGACACTTACTCTAACAACAGTGCGGCGATATTGCAGGCCACCACAAAAGCGTCAATGATATTCCAACCGCTTCTTAAATACGATCCTTTGTGAAGGATGACACCAAGGTCTATCATCTAAATTATAAGGAAAAGAATACTATCATGAAGTGATATGTCTTTGCATTTTTTTTCTCTCAGTTCACTGATTCATTTCGATCTGATTGCCAATAATTTACTAAGATTAATAACATAAAGTTCAGTTGTAACGAGAAGAACCAGGCATGCTGGCGAATGGTTAGGACATTCTAATTGGTATGGGATTTAGGTCCAGTATTAAAGTTTTTGAGACGTCGAAGTATCTAACACAAGGTTGAGGATAAGGCTAACATCTTTCTGGGCGTTTTCATGTTTTCTGGAAAATACAGCAGCAAATTTTGTTTAAAAAATATCATCGTTCGTTAGCACATCCGTTTGATTGTGGCGTGAGACTTTTGAACCAATCAGCAAACAGACTAGCGTAGTCTAACTCGAAAGCTAATTGATTTCGCTATTCCTGATACACAGATGTCTGTTGAGTACAGTGTAACTTCGGTCACTGACCTTCACTAAAACTTCTAGAGCAAAGATTCCGGTGATGACGTAATCAAAATAGCGAAGAACCTACAAAAAGAAGACACCCAAACATAAAAAAGTGAAATTCTAATTTACCCTCTTTTTACTGCATGGAATCTTAGCAGTTGTTTACGTCCTTACAGAATGGGATTTGAACAAGGCAGTTTTAGTATACGATGTCCGGCTTATAGAATTTGAGTAAGACAAGGGTCCCAAAATCAATCAACATGAAGAAAATGACAGAAAAAATGATGTATAAATGGTTTAGAGAGGGATTGAAGCCTGGGGGAGGGAAAATCTCATACAAAAGTGACGGGGATACCCGTCGTCTCACTTAGAAGCGTAAATTTCGGATTTTGGTCTCTTTTAGGGTGTTCATGACGGTCATCGTTCTTAGATATCTCTTAGAACAAACAAACAAACATCGTCATAATTTGTTGAATTCATTTTGAAGGGCTTAATTCAGATCACTGCGGCTCTAATTGGTTCCGGGAAAAGTTACCTGTTTTAGTATGATCTTGTACCACGCCCCAAAATTATCTCTTTTAGGGGTTTGATTCTGATTTTCATTTTCAGTCGAGCATAACCCTACCTTTCACACGGAAGTCACTGCCCCCCGTCCTACCTTTTTAAGACTAGACGAGGGAAGAGGAAGATTAAAACTAAGTACTGATAGTCAGCAGATACCTCATTTCTTGACGAGTGCGGATTAACCGGATCCTCCACAGCTAACAATACACTACTGATCAAAATGATCACCAAGATGAAGTCATCAAAGTATCGAAGATTTACCACCCAATGGCACGCTTGACGAATCCTGTGAGAAGGAAAAAATCCAATCAGTTTCATGTTCCCTTTCAATTTGCACTTATTCCTAGCTACAGATGCTTGGAAAAATTCACTTACGGATTATCAGGTCCAAAAATAAACATGGAACTCTTTCGTATGATCGGTACGTTCCTTTGAATGTTACGTCTTCGTATGATACGTCCAGCATCACGTAAGCTAAGCAGAGTTTTTGGGGGTCCTGTGGTTTAAAGGAAACATAATAACTTGGTTAAAAAAAATAACCAGATCGAAATTTATCAATGTCGTCAGCAAACATTTTTTGCTCGTAAGATTTGTCAGTTAACCAGTTTCACTCCCTTGGTTGGTATATTTTACCATAAACTGCCATTTACTCTGGAAGCCAGATACTTTTACCACCCCGTTTCCGGTTTTAGTCAGGCGTGGTCATAGTGATCCGGTCGAGGGTTTGGTCGGCCGAGGAAGTGTTCCTGCCGCTCGCCACAAACAACATATCAAGATTAGACAGAGGCAAATTTTAGCTGACTCAAATAGGAAAAATCCTATGGTGCAGGACATTTTAACTATTTTTTCAAAAACATTCAGAACATCCCAAGATGATGACTTCACGAGTTAATTTCTGATTGGGTCCCTGTCTAGTAGGCTCATTTCTGCCGCCGCTCTCTCGGTCCCACCCGAGAAGAGGCTGTCTATGGAGGAGCGCGGAATCATTTCCGGAACAGCGGCTGGTAATCGAGCCTACTGTCAAGTCACGTTTTCCTAAGCCTTTTTGTTAAACACAAAAGTTAATGCGCTTTGAGAAAAGACTTGGGGCAAAATGACCTAAAGAGAATTTAACAGCTCCTTAGTTGTGGTTCTTTACCTGACTCTTCGTCCTCCTCCTCTCCTTCAAATTTTAGCGGGAAATTTCCATTAGATATTTTACCATTCTTTGTCGACTGATCGGAACTACTTTCTTGAGAAAATTTAATCTGTTAAGTACAGAAACAAGTGGAAAACAAGAGAAAATTAACATTAAAGATACGTGTAAATTTCAAAGGCAGCAACATGTAGCCTCCCTTATTTTCTCTTCAGAATATTAATCCTGTTTCTCTTATCGCGCCTAGTTTTTCTCAAACCGAACCTTAGAAAAAAAATTCATGGGAATGAAACGGATAGTTTTGAATTTTTTTACAGTAATGTATAAGAAAACGTTATATGTCGTCTGACAACGTTTTCGTCACTCACCCTCACCGCCGACTTCTTGTTCCATCTCGCTCCCCTAAACAAAAATATGATAGAAATATATTAGGTTATATGAAAATATTGACCAGAGATTTATAATAAGAAGGAATCCACGATCAGGAAATTGAGTAATTCTAATTTGCAGTTGAAATAAAAACCTTGTATCAGAATGATTTAAACAATATCGCATTCTTTTACACATTTTTCAAGGATTACGGATATAATTTATCTGTACACCAAAGACTATTTCTCACGGGAGCCCGAGAAAATATATGTCAAATTTCACAAGAATTGTGAAAACACAGGTAAAATTCTGAATATTTCATGTGTAAGACGTCAGCTTGTGAAATTTAACATTCATTTTCTCGGGCTCTCATGAGAAATTGTCTTTGGTGTTATTACAGATAACTAGTTACATCTATAGCCCTTGAAAAATGTAAAAAAAAGAATGCGATATTGGTTAAATTATTCTGGTACAAGGTTTTTGTCCAGTGAAAATTAACGTTACTCAATTTCCTGATGGATTCCGTCTTAATTTTTTGAAATTTGAATCAATAAACTGGTAAAGTCGTTTAAAGCTTGTAATAACTTACCTCATTGATAAATTTTGTATTTTGTGCCTATAAAATGACGTTTTGGTCTAATAAATAAAGTGCTGCGTTGCGGGTTGGTAAGAGAATTCCTGCCGATTACTGGATGAGGGGGACAAGAACAGGACCAATTGTCCATATTCATCTTTATAAACCGTTTTTACATGACGCCAAGCCCACCATATTTGAATTCCAAGACAATAAAACAGCAGCCATGTCGGTACACGTCATTACCTTGGTGACACGTGGTCCACGGAGGAAAATGCGGGCTTCATGTTTCGAAATGGATTATCATGGTCGGTTTTATTCTGATTAATGTTCTTTATTGCCATGATTACAGGAATCTGTCGAACTTTGGCCCACCCAGGAGAAGTTCTTTTTTCCATTCTTTTTCTTTTTATTGCTTCTATCATTCTTTGTTCCTCCTTTTCGTCTTGTGTAACTGCTTGAGCATTTGCTAGGTTATCCACTGCGATCGCTAAAAATACGTTTAGTAGGGTATCTGGATGAAATTTTGTCAAAGACTTCAACTTTCTTTAGTTAGGTTTCAACTGGCCAGCTAGGATATTATAAAGTGACCATACTTAAAAGAAAAGAAAGAGATGACAAAATGAATGTCATTGTGTTAGAAAATCCTAAGGCAAGCCATATCAAGATTTGTTAAAAGAGAATTTTACACTGTTGTTTGTTTGCAAAGATTGGTGTCAACAGAATATACTTTCAAAAAAATTGAAAACTGTAAATTTAGATATGATATTATGTCTTTTGCAAAGATACAATTTCCAAGAATTACAAGAGAGATGAAATACAATGACGACAAAATCCCTAGAATCGCATGAGGTCCTCCTGACGCAACTATCCCATTATACATCACGGCATTCCAATCCTCTCCCGTCATTATCTGAAAATGCAATTGAAAAAAATAAATAAAATTTACAAGATGTCGGTTCATCGCCCTAGTAAAATATAATGTTTAAGATAGTCGGCGAAGGGAAGTGTAATTTGTTGCTTATATCTCCCTTTACTGTGTTTATTGGTGGCTGCGCTAAACCATTGATTGCTTTATGCTAGTCGCCATCACCCTTAGCATGGGTATCAAATGTGCAGTATTGTTATTTTTCATCAGTGCACGTAGACTCTGCTCTTTTCGAGAAGTCAGAAAGTCTCTTTGATATCACTGGAAAAAAAAAACATTATCGTATCCAGCCAAGCTCAGCCATGCAAATGATGACCACAAGCAACTCTTGCAAAAAAGTCCGTAGCACCAAGCAAATGGAAAACATTGTTAAGCAGAATCACCGCCACGCCATCCTTTTCAACACAGCAACGAGGTGGATAGAGCAAATGTGGGGCAAAGTTTCTCTGCCAATCAGATCAAGTCCCCCCCCCCCCCCCTCCCCGCGCTAGATTTAAAGCACAAGGTGTTGTGCGCTATTTCAGAAATCGAACGGAGATTATGCATGGAAATGGAGGTTGAAATATAGATCACGAACCTGGAAAACTGCCAACATTGCTTTAAGGAAATTATCAAAATTGGTACGAGGAGCATCGTGCCGCTCACTAAACCTGCAAATATAATCATACATTTTTCTTAGAGAATTTGCCTACTGTGCTCACAGCAAGCTACGAGGGGTTTGATGTACAGGGGGAGTGGGATGGGACTCTGTTTCAATTCCTTAACCCCACCCCTCAACCTTAGGGGTGCTTTTTTGGATACCAACACATGTGCATAAAAATTGATAATAAAGACTGTCTCGTCTTCCAACAACCTCAAATAAATGGAAACTTCCCTTAAACTAAGATTCTTTACCACCCTCTCCTTGTACTTTTCTACAAATTATTATTACACACACGAGTTTAATCTGAGCGTGAAATTTGTGTACTGACAACATGGAGGAAAATAATAAAAAAGGCTAAATTAGGTAGTTCTTATATCTATCCTTTAAACTTACTTTCCACCAAACAACTGCATCCCAAGAAGAGCGAAAATGAAGATGAAGAGAAGAAGAAGGAATATGAGACTTAAAATGGAACGCATGCTGTTTAACAATGACGTCACAAAGTTACGTAATGACCCCCAGAATCTGCAACGAAAAACAGAGGTTATTAGATCGTTAGGCATAAAAGTTTTGGCTTATTTTTTTAAAAAATGACCATTGTCTTTGATGCTTGTATGTGTTTTCGAGTAAACAGGTGTGAAACAGCTATCTAGTCTTGTGTTTTTATATACAAATGATTTAGATTATTTGTTTCGATTAGCTAATAATGCCAACGAAAATTTATCTCACTAAATTCGAAATACATAGTTACAAACAAAATCATACTCAACGTACTTATGAAAGTTTGAAATATAGACAACACAAAAAAACCAAAATCTATGCTACAAATTAATATTAAAATCAATATTAGTTCAGGTTTCTCGTAAGATTGTGCTCTAATTGATACAATCTTACCTTGTGAATTTAAAAACTCTTAGAAGACGGAGACTACGAAGAACGCTGATGCCAAAGCTATAGTTTGTAAAATACTGTACAACTATTTCAATAATGCCTCCAAGGACAACCTGCCGACAAAAAGAAATGAAAAGTGTTCTCAGCTGAGGAGCAAAATTTTTCTAAAAACAAAGTCGCCTGGCTTAAATTATGACTATTATAATTAGAGTCTGACGAGTCAACTTGGAAAGAGAATTGAATTGGCTATCATGAACTGCCTGTATTACGGACACTGAAACTGGGTCTTGGAGGCGTATGAATAGCTGGATATATTAAGAAGTATATAGAGAGTGGTACTTCGGCATCAGTGGTGATAACGCAAATTGGCCGACCACAAAAAGCGTCCACTCAAACTTGTCAAAGATATAAATTATTAATAAATAACATATTTTAAGGGACCGCCCCCCTGGTGGAAATCACTTGAAAGAGACCTGATTGTGCCCACCTTAGACCGGCTACGAATTACAAATTTTACCCTTGTGAATCGACTGAGCTCACAGTTAAAAAGCCTACCACCGTGGGAAACCAATTGTCACATATGTCCGACCAAAATAATCTGAGAGTTTCTCTTGATACTTGGTTGACTGATATAGACAGAAATATTCAAAAATAAGAGTTTTACAGAAGGAAGTCTGCAAATTGCCTCGCTTGACTAATCATACAAACCCAACAACTCAATTGACTGAAAATGCACCGTTAAATTGTCTACCTGATAAAAATGATGACACAAGCTTAAAGTTCCAGAAATAGATTGAAATACTTACAGCGCAGTCAAATCTGTTAAACGCAGACTTAAAGTACACCTTGGGGCCAAGACCATACATCTTTAACAACATTTCAGCTATAAATATACTGAGGAAAACGTACTCTGAAATTTCTGTAAAATAATAATAATAACAATAATAAAATTAAGGAATCACAGCAATGGATTTTAAATTGAGGTGGTTTGTCTTAAGGACCATATGAATGTTGACATGCATCATCGAGTACTAACAATGGAGGTTCCTCTCTCCTACTTGGTACTAAACAGTGACCCAGTGCAGCTTTACAACCATGCATGGTAACTTAAACTGCGATCGAAAAGCACTAAAATAACCAAGATGTGTGGATAATTCCCTGGTAGTATAAATAAAAACCTCATCTCGGACGGTATTTGCCATCCACCGGCACCTCTTACCGCTGTTTTAGATTTTGCACGCCAGTATTTTTTATTTCTCCATAAACTTGTAGGCAATGACAGCCGCCCAAAATTCAGTCATACGATAACTTTATAATGAGTGCAAAAAAGTAGGCCATCCGATATTCAGAGACCTCAGATCACTTTTTCAACCAGCTCTTCGGCGTCTGGATATCGGATGAAAAGCTGATGTTAGATGTAAATTCGTAGAGCTTTAAAACGAGTTAAAAGTTGCTGTAAAGAACAGTACCAACCTTGAAACTTTTCCAGCCATTTTGGTTGTCCATAATGCTCAACCGACATCAGAACTGTGTTAAGGAAAACACAGACTATAACCGACCAATAGAAAACTTGACTTTTAACCATTTGACGTACATGAATTCGAAATAACTTTTCTTTTTTCTTGATTTTTCGAAATGCACTTGAGCTGCAAGAAAGACAGATTTTTTTAAAAATAAACAGTAAAAAGATGAATTCCCTTTCAAAATGACCAAATTTTCACAGAAAACATTTTAAGAAAAACATTATACCTTTCAGATTTATTTCTAAGATGTTTCAACATTTCCCCGCGATCTTCTATCAAATGCATTATAGAGTCTGACAGACTGTTACGCTTCTTTAGCGGATCACGCGGACCTCCTATGAGCAAAAAAAAAAAACAATAATCAGCGGTATAGTTCGTCTTTTAGTTAAAAAATGGGAATGTAGGCGACCACGACGGCAAAATCAATGAGGAAGGCAAAAAATTAAAGCAAGGGCTTAGATTAGCCAAAGAAAACTCGGCATATGCATCACGCTTTTTTGTACATTTCTTTGTTTTCGTTACCCGACTATGCGACGTGGACTTTACTTAATTTCACGTTTTATGGATGACTTGAACTTAAGAGAACGAATACAGCTTAGCTTATTAGAGTTCAAGTTCAGAAAATCCCCAAATATTTCAAATGAGATGGAGAAAGAGCAATGATGTTTGAAACACAGCAAATTCGCTTTTGTAAGTTGCGTTTTCGTCACCTTCGTGGTCAACTCCCGCGAATGCCTTTTACGAGAATGGTCAAAAGGTAAGGGACAGGGAAAAAGCTCATAACCGCGAATAATTTTTCCCTTTCCTCGTTTTTCACACCTTTAATTTTTTTGCACCTTACAATCAGAACTTTTCATGAGACGAACCAAACTCTAATTTGGGTCGACCTAAAATAAGTTAAGATCGTCTGTTGAGGTCAAACGTCGAACCAATCAACTGAATCAGACCAAAAAGCAATTTTAGCCGACCAGCGGGTCTTCAGCAACAAATTTTCTCCCGAACGAGGCTAAATATACTTCATCATGCGTTCAATCCTCAGACGTTCAATACGTCTAAGCCGGCAGACGGATAGAATGTGTTGGACGATCCAAACTCAGTCGGACTTTTCATGAACTTAACTCACTAATTTTGGTTCTTCTCATGAAAAGCTCGACGTTTAGCTTATGCCTGAGAAAATTATTTAAGAGGAAATAGATGAATAAATCTTCAATTTGTAACTTTCTTTAACGAAAGTGGATTTAAAGTGCGGGTGCTTTTAAAGTAAAATAGAAAGTAAGTAGGTAAGAAAGAAATACCTTCTCCAACTCCATGTCTTTCTCTTTCTTCCCTCAACAGAATATCCTCTGAAAATGAAACAACATCGTTCAGCTAATATCTCAACCAAAGCTAACTATAGAACAAGAGAGTTACAGTTGACAATGGAAAAACGCGTTATACTCCACGCTCCTGTCTTCTGTCTCCCAGGCTTCGCTGTCTATATACTCATCAGAAAATTCGTAATGGCAAGCTAGTTGAAGGTCTCGGCTTACATCCATGATAAACTTGCATTGAAAAGTATACGTTCAAACTGTGAAAATTGTATAGTATCAATCTAATGCAGTTAAAGGCTTGCTTATTGACATGCGCTGAAGTGGAGGTCACGTTTTTCTTACCTGCTCTCCCTATCCAATCAGAATATGCTGTAAATTGTCGCTCTAACTTCTCTCGACTTCGAAACTTGAAGAATGCTCGACGATTTTCAGCTCTTTCTCTTTCCTTGGCAAATTCACTGTGGAAAAACGCAATGAATAAAATAGTAAAATTACATCGCGCGGAGAGAGAGAGAGAGAGATGCTTTTTCCAAAAAAAAAAAAAGTATAGACTCTACAATTATAGTAATTAAATAACGAAATATCTAGGTGGGGTTAACATTAAATGAACTACAGTGACGACTTACCCGCTTAAAACTCCAAGAACTAAATTGAGCATAAAAAACGAGCCAATAATTATTAATGATATGTAGACGATGGAGGTGACCACGCGGTTGTGATAATCCCGGGCATCATAACTCTAGAAGAAACAAATAATTGTTTTATCATTCGATATCTTTGGGAAGCGAAGCGCTCTGCCATTTTCACGCAAGAGCGATCGCAAGAAGGACAAAAGCGTGGTTTCATTTACGCATAAGCAGAATATTACTTGCAGTCAAACAAAGTTGGACTATATTGCGCATGAGCAGACCATTATTTGTAGGCAGTTATTAGCAGGTCACCTGGTGAGCTGTCTGCCAATGAAAAGAAAGAAAAATTTGCAACGAATGATAAATACAAAATGAAGCTACTGCTTGAATAAAAGCTGTGCTAAAGTGATTTCAGGGTCAAAGGGCTTAAGTCACGTGACAGTAGTTACCAACAAATACTGAAACTTTTAAATCTCCTTTCATTTTAGCCCTGACAGAGGGAAGAAATTTTCGTTGCCACGTTCCTGTGACATTTTCAGAACGTAAGTCTATGAAGTTGAGCTGAGAGATCAAAAGAAGAAAATTTAGGATTATGATAAAATTTAGGATTATGATACAAACACTCTAAAAAATTCAGCTGAAGTGAAGAATATCTTTACGTGAACTTTGCTTGCAACGCGGCATCAACGACCTGTAATAAGCTACTAACTAGCTTTCCTGTAACTAGTAACTTAGAACTTATTTAACCATGGTTCTGTGCGTTGGATGATTACGTACATGGTACATAATATCAGTCCATCCTTCCATTGTAATACACTGAAACACTGTCAGCATAGACAGAAAAATATTATCAAATGTGGTAATTCCCTTATGTGGTCCACGCCAGACGGAGGTATTACTAGTGCAGTTAAGGCCCTGCCCACAAGGTCGACCTGCAAGTCCTTGCTTACTGCAGACGCGTGGACTAATAAACATGGTATCTATTTGACCTGCAATATATCAACAAAAACGTAATAGTATCAATACCAATTGACATAGATTAGTTTTCATGAATATAACATGATGTGAAGTAATGAAATAATTCATTTTTGAAATGCGGTTGTAGATGAAAGTGAAGAATGATCATCGCAGTAAATTCACCTCGCTCCCAATTAAAATTGACCTCGCTCCCAATGTGTGGCTTCATAGCTCAGTTGGTAGAGCAACGCACCGGCAACGCGGAGGTCACGGGGTTCGAATCCCGTTGAAGCCCTGATTTTTTTCAGGCTTCTTCTTTCCAATTGCTTAAATTGGAAAATTTACTGCGATGATCATTCTTCCCTTCCTTTAATATAACATGATTCCGGCGCGAGCAAACGAGTAACAGATTGAGCGCGGCTTGATTCCAGACCGTGGTTCTCGATTTCTTGGCCGACCTGATAGAAACAAACTGAAAGTGTAGAAATTGTAGAAATTCGCTCATCTGTCGAGAACTGTCTGTTAAAAGATTTTACAATAACTTTAGAACTTGGTCGGCCAAAATTTTGGAATGCTAAGGACCGCTGCAGTGTATATTGTTTTCAAAAATGACGAAAATCTCAGTTGGCGGGTATCTATTTTCAGATTAAGAAGTTATGAAACAAGCCTGAATTTTGTTTCAGGATTTCTTGAATGATGTTTAGTCTTGATGTGAAGTATATGAAATAATTCACATTTGAATTAGTCTTGTTTGCTTAGCTTTCATGCTGTTACCCTTTGCAACATTTTCTTAAATATGGGAGAGTATTTTTTCTGTTGATGTTTTTATATTACACTTTACACATTAGTGAAGTTGTTTGTTGACTGTTAATATTCTGTTGCTCCTATTATCGCTTTTCCTACAACTAACTTTAAAACGCAAAAAGCTATAAACTAAAGGTGACAAAATTTACTTTCCGCCCTGACACTGAACACTTTCATCTAAGAAGACACCGTTGAAATTGCCTTTTTCACAACCGTATGACAGTTTAGAGTTAAGTTTTTTTCAGGATACCCAAGGGCTACAAATTTATATAATTAGAAACGAAAGTCAATGCTCACTTAATGAACTACGAAAAAACTGTTGTTTTTCAATATGGTAAAGCTGGTTTACTGCGAGACATTTTTTTTGGTGTTGGAGGGGATTTTAGCAATTCACACTCATTTTAAACAAGTACAACAATATGCCTAATTTCTCACCTGTAGTTGAATTGTAACACGTTGAGTGAAATTTTCCTCTTAAAAGTTCCAATCCTACTATAGCGTAGATTACGATAACAAACGAAATTAAAAATAAAATTTGAAGAAGAGGGATCATTGCCCTCGCTATTGACTTCATAACAACTTGAAGACCTGAAAAAAAAAAAAAAAAGGTAATATATAAATTTAAGGCCGTGCTTACAAATTCACTATTCTTTGATTAAGAAAGGAAACGAAGTCAGCCCCACAAGAAGGGTTATTCAAAAAAGTTTACCGTGATAACGTTCTAACACATGTACAGTTTTTATTAGTTTAACAAGTTAAATCCAACAACTTGGATAAAACTAGGCGTGATGAGCTTGACAGCATGGCCAAGTGGTTCAGGGGTCACGCTTGTCGTTAGGCAGATAGTTGGGAATTTTTACCCAGGAAGGGGGAGGTGGATACTCAACAAAGTTTTATACGGGGGGACTCCGCCACATGGCGCAACCCTTCGCCCTTTTATATATACCATTTTTGTCAGATAAGGAACCCCTTTCAAATACCTTTCAACTGCTGTAAATGTACTTCCTTTTAAGTATGAATAAATCACAAAACTAGTTTTCTCGTCGACTTTTGCACACCCTGAAGATCTTTTAGCAGCCCTTTTAGGTCATTTTACACATTAAAATGACAAATTTTGCCTCCCTTTCAAATAATTTAATTGTGAAATCCCTGCCTAAAAAGATACCCCTTTCTGGCGAAGCCTTCCCGTATAGACCATTATAAGTAGTACCCCCCCCCCCTCCCCCGGGGATTTTTACCTGTTATGTTGGATTTGCATTAGTGCGTTTGTTTATATGCCTGCTTAATTCTAGGCCCCAATGTGAACTACTGGGTCAGTAAAAATTGTCGTAGCCTTATAAGGTGCTGTCTCTTATAAGTCAGGCGTTTACATTTTATTCTGTTTTGGAAAAAAAATAATAAAATACTATTGGTACACATCCCCGTAACCTGCGTTGCAGCCGGCGGCCCACACATCGTCTCTTGTCAGGGACCATTACTATGTTTAGAGAGCCTGCGACGCAGGCTAAGATCCCCGAAAAGAAGACATACATTTTCTCAGCCGCTCAAACAAACTAGTAGGTCTGGTAAGTATGGTATTTTTAAGTTTCAAACGAACGTATATAGATAAACTCACTTGGTATTCCAGAAACTATTTTAAGCGGCCGTAAAACACGCACAGCTCGAAGTACTTTGAGCGATTCTGACTCCTTGATGCGGTTGCTCTCAATACCTGAAATCATTCCTACTAACCTAGAATAACCGAAAAAAAAAAAAAACAAACAAACAAAAGTTTGGTTAGCTAAATTGCTAGATCAGGTTCTATTTAGATGTTTTAATTTACTGTCATTCCGTTTGACAATAGGATGGGGCTGCCTTTCCATAAAAATTCTGAAATCATTGTTGTCAATAGAATAGGTAAAGTACTCTTTAGAACTGCAGCTCTTCCGATTCAGGTTCAAATAATTAGCCTTCTTTACTCATCTATTAAGTGTTCCTTGGTCTGAGTGAAGATGCGAAACATTTTCCTTTCTTGTCAATCTTGTCAAAGAAAAATGTTGTCGTTAACTCCAGGGGCGGATGCAGAAGATTTAGATGGAAGGGGCTGGGAAACGAGCAAGCTATATTGAAATGTTACATTTATTTATTGCTTCAAGAAATTTTGTGTCCAAAAATAAATCATGATCAGCTCTAAAAGACAGATTTTACCAGGAAGACAATAAAATTGAAAAAACAGCTTCAGACAAAAGGGGGAGGGGGAGGGGGTGTAGCTCCTTTGACCAACCCCACCTAGATCTAACCCTGATGTAGTTGACATTCAACTAAACCAAGGAAAAATATCCCAGTAAGTTAAACCCGGAAACATTTATTGCCACATGGTTCTAGCTTGAGGTACTTGAATGTCGGTACTGCTTCCTAATCAGTACTACATTATACAACCTGTGCGCTAGTAACCGAAATTTTTCGCGAGGGGGGGGGGGGGGGGGGGAAGGGCGGCGGATATATAGGACTGAGGTCGGAGACGGTCATTATACCGGTTATTTGACTTTTTTTGCAAATAACTTATTATTTAGAACAGAGTTTTATTATCCGATATAATGTTCGACAACCTTAGTCATTCCCAGGTCGTCCCTAGCTAGTATCTGTACCATTGAAAAAAGGTGCATGCTGATTTTGTGTGCGATCCAGCACCATCCAAATGTAGAATCTCAATAGTGCTACCTGATATGCTTAGTATCCATAAATCAAAATTAATGTAAAGATAAAAGGTTAATAAAAAGTTAAGGTCTACTTCGTATTGATTATGTCTAATGCACAGTGTTTAACCTCTTTGTAATTTTAAAATCCGCCTTCATCAATTTTTCCAAAATTGCTCTTGCCTCAAATTTGTTGGCCGGCTTAGGTCCTGACACGAGAGAAACCTATACCAAAGAAATACGAATACGCGGAAGATTTCCTGGACATCAATACTTTCTAAAAGTGCTTAGTAGACGTAGAAGTAGAAGTAGAATGGCTTATTTAATATCTTACTAGCAGTATGGACTGAATTGCTAAGGTTATGAAACATAATTACAAAAATACTTGCATGCTAACTATATGAAAACTACAACTACGAAAACATAAAATCTTAGACTAACTATGAAAAATAACTGCGCATTTGTTAATAAAGGTATCACGGCACCCACTATTGGTCTTGCATGGCCTTACAGTGGTCTAAAGTTCCTGAGGTCCTTAGAGGGTCCCTCGTTGAATGGTATGAGAGGGTGCAAAACATCTAGGGGATATTCTACAATTTTGTTAAAAAGTTTTTTTTTACTCAGCTCTGTCCTTCTTTGCTCTAACGAATAACAAGGTCTGAATACCAAAAACTATCCTCAGAGCACGTTTCTGTATCCGTTCAAACGTTAAGCTTAGATATTGTGGAAGACTAAAATGAAAAACCTGGTAGCCGATAGAGTAAAACAGACTGGATGCAAGCTACATACTGAAATGAACCATTTCTTCGGGTGGTACTTTAATTTTGCACGCTTCAGTTGCACCAAAAAATGCAAGCGTTTGGCAGCTTTTTTTGTCATTTCTATTACATGAGAATTCCACTTAAAGGTATTCTTGAATATAAAAGCCTAATATCTTAACTACCTATATTGTTTTAATCTTACAACCATCGATTTCAACAAGATCATGATTATTTTGTCGGAGAGCGTGCAAAGGTTATCCTTTGTTCATTGCATTTACTGGGGTGGAGTTGGAACTTGTTGTTAGTAGACTATGCAGACACCCCATCGAGGATGGACTGCGCATGACTAGTCCCTTTTTCTCCACTGCCTCGTAGACTGTTGTTATCGTCTACGTACTTGAAAGACCGCTCGATGTAGTACAACCTCCGCTTATCGGTAGAGGGTAGGATTTTGTTCTCTTCTCAACTGGTGGCATTCGGAAAGAATGTTTTTTTTTTTTGAAAAAAGTTTACAGTAAAAGACTACGCTTTGTATCAAAGTAGTGGTCGATAGTTTTAATTTACTTGAAGCAACAAAATAAAACAGGCCTATTCAGTGTAATAAGAAAAGCGCTTGAACACGTTTGACTGAAAAAAGCAAAACTTTGGAGGCAACAACAACCAAAATACTTTCAAGTTCTAGTGTATATTTTAAAATACAATGATATACAATGACAATTTTATTCCAACCATTACTTTGAACTAAGTACAGGAAAACAATTCATACGCTATGTTTGCGGAAGACGAAGTTATATCCAGATCATACAAAGGAAAATTTTGAAGAAATTAAAAGTCTTGTTTCCAACTACGACACTGGATAACTCTTAAAGATTTTCCCTACACGTTATTTGTCTTTTAGTGGGCCTCGGGTTGATAGTTCCGATTTTTGCTTGTTCCTTATTCATAGTGTATTGCATTAAAGGTTATCCTGATTCCAGCTTCAAGATGGTATCTAGGGATTGTTAATATTTTCTTCAATAAGGGGTTTCTTTTGTTACAATTTTCCGTCTCAATGAAGTCGCTATCCTGCTCTTTAGGGATTCTGATCGGTTGTGATAATTTCCTGCGTTTAAGTGCCACAAACAAATTAATTTACTTTTTAAAAGTTTGAATTATGGTGCGACTAGATTAAAATTATTGAGACCCCTTCCAAGTACAATCGCACTTTTGTCTTATGTTCTGCATATTTTTCTTACTGAGTCTCATAAAGCCATCGATTTTTGTGCAATTATGGACCGAAGTAAGAGAACTATCGTCATAAAAAATAAACTTTTTAAAGAATAGAACTTAGCCATGTGAAGGAAAATTAAATGATGCAAAATTCAGAGCACGAATTTTCAACGTCGATATAGTGCAGCGGCAGCTGGTTAAATTTCTTCCTGAATATCAAAGAGTTATTTTTAGTCATATCCAGACTTCCTTGCTTTCTATGGCTTTGAGCACGTTCTACTTTTTGCATATGAATCAAATAATCATGAATATACCATCCTAGGCCATGTCCGTTTTCACTGCCAAATGATCTTAAAAGACCTTCTTTGTTTTCTGAATCTCACAAAAACCCCAGGCGAAGGCAAATGAATGCCTTCGAATACATGGTGTTTCAAAAGTTCGTTCCGATTGTAAATTGTATTTTGCACAAAGCATTTAAGACTTCTTTAGGCAAATGTAAACTGATTCAGGTAAGAAATTTATCTAAATAACCGTTCAAAGCAAATTGAAACTAAAATTTGAAGAAAATATATTTCTTTAATTTTTGCCCCAACTGTACACATACGGGAGGTTTTTCCCGCCATACTTTTCTTGCCCATTTTGTAGGTTTTCTATTTTCGTATTTTTATAGTTTTCTTTCATTTTCTCTACTCCTTCATAAAAATGAAGGCCTACACTGTTTGTGCTAGAGCTCAGGCATCTATTTTTATGGTCTTCTGGCCATTCAGTCAAAAAAATTGTCAAACTGTTAAAGAAGTCTGAACGATAAGCGAACAAGTGGTCAATAGTAAAGACCTTAGAAGACAAACCAAGGAGTGGATGGCCGTTTTTTCACAAACTGAGTGAGAAATATTATCGAAAAACTGTAAGTATATGCGTAATAATTCCACAAAACAAAAAGGTAAAAAAATTTCAGCTTCACATTATCGATCAAAGTTTCGAGCACAAAGGTATGGGGATATTAAAGTTACAAAAACAAGTTGGAAACCCTTGAAGAGAAAAAGGCGGTGCACACTTCATGCAAGCATAGTGTCAGAAGGATTTGCCAACTTTATACCAAAGGAGGACCGGCCGGCAAACTCATGTGATGTGAATCCCCTAGAGACCATCTGAATTATCGCAGACATATCTGAATTATCGACATACAAAGATCCAACCCCAAAATACTGGACGAGCTAAGACAGTGACTACGCTTCGCCTGGAAGAATGTGACTTTGGACACGCTTTGGGAGCTGGTACATTCTATACCTCACCACTTAGAAAATATCAGAAAACATACAGGAAGACATTCTGGTTACTAATATTTTACTTATTCAATTTCAAATGAATAATGAATAACATACTAAGTTTTACAAGAGGTTTTTTTTTTTAATAATTAGTGAAATTTAAGCGAATAAAAAATCGGATTCCGAACGAACTTTTGAAACACCCTGTAGTGTAAAAATGAGAATACGACCATAATTTTATGCCTGAGAGGAACTTAAAAAAAGCAATAATCGAAAAAATTAATAAACTAAATTAATTTTGTAGTGTAAATGTGTTTAAAGCCATGATTTGAAAGTTGAAATGTATAATTATGCGCAGCCCGCATGAGCAAGCTGACCTTTGTCTCAATGAGGGACTGACTGTCATAATAGAGTAAATTAATTTGTAATCGGTGACTTGGTTCCCTAGACTGTGTTTTTACGTTTGGCCGACATCTTTAGAGCTAATTTAATTCAATCGACCAACAGAATTTATGACTAATTAGCATCCTTCCTGCGCTTCTTGTTTTAAGGGCAATTCTATATCACTTAAAACCAGCGAATAGGGCAACCTCGTTCTGAAGATTCTTTCCTGGGAAAAAGGTTGGGATTCTTCCTCAGGTTGATGTGACATTCGGGAAAGTGCATCCATTTCTTCGTTGATACTTAAGTTCAGAGCAAAAATAATGGTTGCAGCCATTTTTTAAGTATAAATCCCCCAATTGACTTTACTTTTTTGAGTGACAGAAAAAGGCAGAGGCACACGTAGCTACTTGAATGAAAAAAAGGCTTCGTTTTTTTTCAATAACAACTGGTCAATGTGGTACATTTTGGCAGAGAGATGCGTGTGGTAAGCTGACCCAATGTGTTGATTCAGAAGGGAACTTAGGTTTCGCATAAGGCACTCGCTCCCCCTAAAAAAGAATCAAGTTTTGCCGTTAATTTTGAACGCAGCACAAATTTGGTCAAAACTCAAGTAAAATTACGACAATAAACTTGCAAAGGATCTATTTCGATTATCAATAACCTGTCATTTCTACCAGTTTCATTTAACATGGTTCTCAGTGTTTCAGTTATATCGGTAACCTTTATAAATGTAGTAGTTAAAATTTTATGTCGTTCTTCATTGAAACACAACTTGTATTCAACCGGAAACGCTCACTTCGGTCAGCCAGACCCAAATGTTACTTCCCAAAATTTTCTTTTACCGCCTCTGTTAAGCGGACACTTTCCAACTTTCCAATAATCAGTCATATAAGAAAAGAGATGACAAAAAAATGCGATATTTTTTGTAGAAACAAACAGTTGATTTTCTAGGCAGGTTTTAACAACTACAGCGACAATTAGCTATAGCACCCACGGCCGGGAATGTCTTATTACTAATTCACAGTTTGAATACCTTGAATGCGTGAATTTACAATGGTACATCTTAAGCGTTCACTCTTGACTCGTCTAATAATCACAGTTAAAACAGTTTTCATCCTTGCTGGAAAAAAATCTTAATTTAAAAATTCTTAAGGGCTTAATTCGGAAAACATAAACTAAGCAAACTTTTTTAACAGTTAAGATTAAAATATTCTTGATTTCTAAGCGAAACTGTTTGAGTGATGCATGAATCATTGAAGAGACCCATCAAATGGTGTAAAGCCATTGGGTAGTTTACCTATGTTCTCTATGTCTCAGTTCCGAAAGTTTTAGATTCAGGTAGAAGTCGCTATGTGGGTGATTCTATCTAAGTCAGCTCTACCTGCATCTCGAGGGGAAATTTTGAGAATTCAAATTTGCTCTTTTTTGTTTTTCGATGGTAGAGACGCAGAAGTAAGACAAAAATCGAATAAATTTACACTAATTCACTTTCGCCTGGGAATAACTGTACCCTTACGCCAAGTTACGGACTTCTCGCCCGGAGAAAGTTGTCTCAACAAAGTTGCGGAAGGTTCGTTTTAAACTGCGAGCAATCTCTCTTTTTCTTCAGATTTAATTAATGAGAGCAGTGCATGCACTCGGGAGCGGCAGAACGATCGCCTTCAGTCGCGCGCGTGGCTATTTGCGTGTCTCGCGGTTTGCTCGACAGACTACAGAAAAAAGAGAGACTGCTCGAAGGCTAGGTTCGCTTACGACCAACCGATAAATGTAATGTACGTTATTCGAAAAACGTTCTGCGAAATAAACCCAGCATGACACTTTTTTCTATGGGCTTTTTACATTATTAAAAATAATGAGGCCTGCTAAACAAAATTCAAATTCTGGCAACGATATATCGATGCAAAAAAGTTAAATAATTAAAGTAAAATAGAAATAAAATGATATTAAACCGTCACAAAAAGTGTTAGCCCCTTTACGAGAAGTAAGTCGTGTGAACTGCATGATTGTTAATAAAAACCCTGAAATCTTAACAGTAAAATTAATGTAATGTGATGCATAAACAAGAGTGTCGTTCTTTTTTCTACTGATGAGAACTGGTTACCAAGCGCTTTCAAAATTTCAGTTTTGTGTGCTTTTTTTTTTTTGCGATCTGGCTTAGTGTGGTGCTAATTTTTCACTTAACACACTAAGGCTATTGTGGTTAAAATTAAAAGTTTTGAGTTAAATACCACCCTTAAATTATTCTTACATCTTTTTAAACACTTAAATCCTTGCCAAAATGTATTTTTTGCTCAATAAATGCAAAAGTCAGCAAGATTTAAACTCAACTGAGCAGTTTGTCTTGCTTAGAATATTTAATTTAGTGACAATTCTACGCAAAAGTGAGGACAAAAAAGCAACAATTTTTCTAGCACCTTCAAATCTAAATACAAGCCTATTGGTTTTTGTTTGTTGTTTGTTGTTTGGCTTTTAATTCTCGATTTTTGATCATCAATCATACAATTGACGTCCAGTGCAAGAAACTCAAATGACTTGTTATAGTTGCTTTTTTCGGCGCTGGAATAGGTGAATCTGTCTTGGCTTGCGCAGGTCATGAGCCTTTTAAATAAAATTTCCGGCGCAAACAGCAGTGACAATAAGGGGCAGCTGCAAGAGCTGAATATTAATGTAAGCAAACTCCACTGTCACTTAGATAAATAAAAAGCTTACCCGACCACAACCACCACAAAATCCAAAATATTCCAGCCATTTCGTAGATAGGCATCCTTATGCAGTACGAATCCGTTAGCCATAATCTTCGTTACAGCTTCGATGCAGTAAATGATCACGAAATACATTTCAGATTTTTCCTGACAAAAGGTAGAGATTAAAACAATAACTAAAAACAGAAAATCACAAATAAATTTGACAATTTTCCACGCGGCTACAACCAGTAGACATCAAGTTGCTATGACTATAAATGTGGCGAGGTCTCTCTTGCATGAGTTCTTTAAGAAGCGCTTAAATCGCTTCGTTATAGAAAGCCCTAATAAAAGCGCATTGTGGTTAATATTTGTCTTGCTCGAAAAACACAACAAAATACGCGTTTTGCTCTTACCAGTTTTTTATTCCGCTCTGTTGTATCCCCATTAGGTAGCGGTTCTTCTAGCATAAGTACCACGCAATTTGCCGCAATGGTCAGTAAAATAAAATACTCAAACTTTCTGTAAAAATAGTCAGGAAACACAACTTAGAACTCAATTTAGGTATGTTACGTCGTAAAGCAGAAGATGAACGCATCTATTTATCGTATAAAACTAATGATCCTGTGCTTATACATATCAACACTAATTCTTCACAGACCTGAATATTTCCCCACTTTATTATTTAAGAAGGTAAATCAAAAATACTCGATAAATGACGAAGTCTCAGGAACGAAACTAAGCTTTTTATAGAGAAATCTCTAAAAATGTCGTGTCAGCGTTTGCTCATAGCGAGACAAGCAAGTTACTCGATTAAGAACCGAGGCATGGGTCTGAATGAACAACTGTAGTTAGAATACTTAGAAACTGCCATCAGTTATACCGTAAGATACCAGCGAGAGTCAAGGTAATGTGGTTAACTATAATACAATGAACAAAAGTGGCTAACTGATGAAAATCTTCTAGTGTAGAAAGCATTAAGAATAAAACTATTTTTTAAATTTTTCATTTTTTTTAGTGAAAAGGATACTTGGATTCTACGATTTTTTTGCAGTAGAATCTCACAGGATTGTCTTCCGGCAGGCAAAATAGCGCCTTGTTCGAACGGTTAGCGTCGTCGATAACTTGTTCTCCATAAGTGGACATAGAGCGATATTTGCGTTGAAAAACCTCCGTTGCCGCTCGCAATTTGTTTTCGGAGTTAGTCTTGTTGCAAAGATCTTTCGATTCGTCCGCCATCGAAACATTTGGACTGGGTTTTCTGTATCACCTGTAACCCAAATTCAGTACGTCATGCATGAGGAAAATGAGCAAGGAATATTCATTCATCAAAATTCATGTTCACCAAGAAATCACCAAAACAGGTCGCATTAATTCAAAAATTTAGAAAACTCGAACTCATGGCCATGTAATTTGCATAAGGAGTCCGCCAATCATCGCTAGCGGCCGTCATTACCCAATAAAAGCAGCCATCAGGCTTTATAATTGATGTATATAGGAGAAGTGCGGAAACATGAAGCACTTTACGTCGTACACACAGCTGCAGACTACTATCAAATTAACGGGTGTTCTTAAAACATCAATGTCGCCAGTCGAGAGTAGAAAGGTAAAGCCTGTCAAAAAATACTAGCTTCATGGCTTTTGTAGAAGACTCAGTGTTTACAGGCGATGTTTTAAAATTCATTTATTAGATAAGTTACGAAAGATAACACCAAGTTTATTCATTGTGACGTTTTTTTTTAATTTAAAAAAACCGATTTTGATTATTGCATAAGAAAAAAAAAAGATAAGTCAAAAAATAAATTATTAAATTTCTTGGCATAAAACTACATGGAGCGTAGCGGGTTAAACTTTTTAACGTTTGATTCTTTTCAGTCAAGAATTTTTAGAGAATCAAATACAAATTGCAGAATGAAAACATTTAAAACAAATTTTTAAAAGAGACAAAACTGAGAAAAAAATAACAAATGGACACCAATATTCAGCCCCTCTGTTGTAAA
Organism: Porites divaricata; assembly: GCA_038088405.1. NCBI lineage: Eukaryota > Metazoa > Cnidaria > Anthozoa > Scleractinia > Poritidae > Porites > Porites divaricata. The sequence continues at coordinate 1,368,248 of JBBMOI010000006.1, forward strand.
TGATTAATAGTGAAAACAGAAGACAAAATGAGTTAAAAGGACGTCCGTCTGTGTCAAATTTCGCTTCCTGTATAATTATTTTTTCTAGTAAAAACCATCCAACACCGACAAGTGAGTTTCAGTAACTGAAGTTACTGTTACAATTTCAACTCTTGATTTGAGAAGAAAAAAACAATTGTCCATTCAAATTTTAAAGAAACAATGTTTAGGGAGCCCTATGTTCGCCAATTTCTTGACTGATTCAACCATAACGCCACTTCCCGAATGTTTAAACTGAGAGACCAATTCCAAATAGATTAGAACCTTAAATTCAACATTTCCAGTTTGTGACAGTCAAGAGCCCAACCCAACGCCTATCAGAGCAACAAATTCTTAGGAGACCTTAGTTCAAAGCGCCTTCTTCGTGATATGATGACTCATGTGTCAGGTACTATATCAGTTTTTCGCTGGTAGGAAATTTTCTGTATTATCCTTGCAAATGAACAGCACAGAACACACTGCGGAGAGCTAATTTTTTTGTGAAAAAAAAAAAGCGTTCCTCTCCGCCTTTTCAACAAGGTTTCAAGATTTCAACAAAATGTTCACAAAACAAGATTGGACAAAACATTAGTAGCCATGCTTCATGAAGTACATTTTATGTTACCGTTGATAAAAGGTCAGCTTGAATTAGGGAGATACCTTCCGGTTCTAGCTAGTCCACTCTCGCTCTTAATAAGACCGTTTCTCTTATTAAGTTACAGCTTCTTCTTAACTGATTAGTTTAATGTAGAACTAAGATCGAAACTAACATATGCTTTGTTCTAAAACTTTCTTACATTGAAGGCGAGGTTGCAGTATCCAGTTTTGAGTAGGACAGACGAGCAGTAAGGAGGCTGCTGAATTAAAGGCCTGTGACAAGCTTCTGCGCATGTGCGGCAACTTGATTTCTGTTCAGGCGAACAGTTTTTCAAGATTAGCGTTTGGTGAAGTAATCCTCTTCTATCGACCCTGAGACGCCCGAGAAAGCCATAATATCAGTATTCAAGAGCTATTTGGTCCATTTGGGAAGTTTTAAACGCCATATTTTGTATTTCTGTGCAAGTATTATCGAGAAAATTCGAAGTCATTGAGGAGAACCGTACGAAGCCAAGTTCGTTGTTGTCAGTACAAAATGTTCCTACAAACGAATCAAATGTGGCCTTTAATGTGGTCATCTGGCTTTCATTTCTGTCTATTAAGGTTCTCCATTCAACGATCTACCTCTGACGGATATTTCTTAAACGATAAATATGTAAAGAGAGTTTCCTCGATACAGCCGTGGACTACTAATGGGACGCAGCGGCGAGTGAAGCCGATCTGCGGCATGACTTCCGATTGTCTGCAACAATTTTTTTTATCGAGTGCCTGGAATCAGAAGACAAAAACCCAGCAATCTTTTGTTGTACAGGAAGTCGTGTGAGGTTTTAGGAAACAATCCATCGCACATGAAACGTTTTAACAGGCATTTGATTTATGACTCCGATCCGTAGTTGTATAGCAGAAAGTACTGACAACAGGCCTCGAGATCTTTACTGATGCAGTTCACTGGGAATGTTCCTTGCATCTTTTCTGTATGAGCGTAGATGTTTAAGAATTGTACTTTTAAAAATAAATTGTTCCCTGAATGTTCCGTTTAACATCTGGTTTCTTTATGTGTTGAATCGATAACGTTAAAAATATTGAGTATGGCTCTTGGTAAATCATGTCGAGCCATGAGTAGCCTGAGTATCAGGCGTTTCTAAGGAGAAAGAGAAAACAAAGAAGGAAGGCCTGATATTCAGGTTAGATTAAATTCAACAGGAGCCTGTCCCCGTGGGGGGTGGAGTTTCATGGGACGCCTCCCTGCCTTCAGTCTCTCCTCCGCGGAGAGCACGAGGTTAACATACTCACAAACTGTCCGAGCCGTCATTCCGCCTCCATGGGAGAATCGTAGTAAGTTCATTCTTTAGTTATATTTATTAAAACTTTTTCTCCTTTTTCTTCTCGTCTCCCACATGCAACGCATTTGCAAAATGGTTTTTTCAGAAATTATTAGCAAGATATTAAAATTTACTCTTGGCTGTTTCTAAACTTTTCAGCCCTTTGAAAAACCTACAAGCAACGCATTACCAAACCTTACACAACAGACAGTTAATTCAGTTGATTAATTCAGTTAATTCCAGTTGAAAATGTTTTCCGTTTTATAAGATATCAAAATCAGGTAAAAGTAATTACATTTTCCGGCCATAGCTGCTTAGTATCTGTTTTTAATATCTCCGTACAGTTGATGTTTACGCGTTCTCGCAATCTTTAGAGCTGTACACAGCATGCATTTTATCACAGTATCACTGGGATAAAGCGTTTCATTTTCCAGGAAAATTTCACTTTCTCGTCACAACAATCACTTAATCAGCCAGACTCGGAGTAGTTTACTTAAATTAGTGCTCGCAGTACAGCGAACGGGGTTATGTTCTGTGAAATTGCTGTACAGTGGCCCACAATGACATCACCACGATCCACGATTTATTTTAATATCTATTTATTTTATTTCAAGTTTCTTTAACTAGTTTCTTAGTTTTCCAGTAAACCTCGAAGTTTTGCTCATTAAGATTGTTCTTTTTTCTTCAACCACTGAAGTAATCACTTGTTCCAAAGTAATCAACGTTCTCAAGCGATATGATTCCCAGACCGACCCGTTTCGGAAAAGCTCGATATGGGAAGTTCTATTCTATAGATGGACATGAAGTGCTGCAAGTAAAGTGCGTGATAGTCAAGAACAAGGCCACCCGTATAAACACATTCGTGACACATACGTAACGTCAGACAGGTAGTTGAAGTTGCTTCCAGTAGTAGTAGGTTAAATCATTGATATGTCAAGTATTTATAAAGTGCAACGCGACTTCTAAACCAAACTGCGAAAATCTATAAATTAAATATATATGTTGTGGTTCAATTTTATCCTTGGTTTAATTTTTATTTCCCTTTGCTTTAAACTCATTATCATACATTACCATGCCCAAAAACAAAGGAAAATAAAAATTGAACCAAGGATAAAATTAAACCACAACATATACAACAAAGTGAATCTATTTAACCGTAGAGTTCCAGTAATTGAGACAATATTCTGAGAAACAAAACTTAACGCCTCAATACACCAGAAAACAGGATTTCCCGCTATAATATTTTCTCATCCTACTTTAGGTATTTACTTTTTAATACGCGTGCATAATTAAACGAAAATCAACGGGGGCGCTTTTGGGAAAAATTACTTCAATGCCAAACAGCGATAACGTGATCAACTTACATGCTTTATTTCAGTCATCGCCGAAAATAAACCATATGCTCATCACGAGACTCATTGCATACAATAAAAGTCATCACGATACTCATCCCCAGTTTCCACGGTCTCCTCTACGGACGCCAGGGAGCATGGCCAACTAATTGGTGCCAACAAACAAAGAAAAAACAAAAAGAAACGCCTGCACTTTTAGAGTCTCGCTCGCTCTGTTAAAGCAAGCTCGACCACTTCTTATGATCTCAATTCCTTTAGTTACTTGGCAGCAACATCTTGGAATTCTCTTGCTGACCATTACCGCACTATTTCTGATTTTACTTCTTTTCGACGACTGATACCTACGTGGAACAATAATTTACTTGAAAGGGCAGGAACTGCAAACCTTTCTACATCATGATAATTTGCAAGTTAGTTGTCTAGGTAGTTAGTTATCTTATTTGTTATATAGAATTAACTTTTTATTATAATTATTTATTAATGTAGTTGGCTCGAAGATATTAGCACTTGAGTGCTACACTGTAAATTCGAGGGTAAACAAAGTTTATTGATTGATTGATTGATTAATAAGTGTCCAGCTTCTTAGTATTATTCGTGAAGTCTGCTTCAAGGAAATTATTTTAAGTAAGTGGCCACTCCCCCCCCCCCCCCCCCCCCCCATAAGCGTCCAGAGATCCAAAACAACAAAATTTTCCCGGTCAAAGCCCTGTAGTTGGAACTTCTCATAAACGACCAACTCTTGTAGGCGACCCCGACTACTTTTTGGCGTGACAGTTTAATTTATAATTTCCCATTGTTTTTAACCCCTTGTAAGCGACCGCTTTACACATGGTCTGATCTCTTAATTCGCTGTAGACAAAACGTAGATGTGTGGGGACCTCTTCTGGGAAGAGAGACCCCATGTGGTTCGATTCTCGTAAGCGACCACCTCCCATAAGCGATGTCTAAATCTTCTCATTTTGGGTGGTCGCTTAAGGGAGGCTTGACTGTATAACAATCCTTTTGGCGCTCGACTGTTCGATTTGCTTCGCGCCATTTTAAGGTTAAATCATTTTTAAACTAATCTTCGCCTATACCATAAAACCTTGCTACTTATCTGACTTTGAATTTCTACGTGCATCGTTTCTTTTCGGGCTTTAACAAAGGAACTCTTTCAAGGTATTTTGGTTCATAATTTTGCAACTTCCAAGTTTATATTGAAATTGATGGAAACAACAAACATAAGTTTGGTAAATAGAAAACTGTCCTATGTTGTACGGTTACAATAACATTGTAGATTGTGGAGTGTGGCTGAGGTAAACATGAATAAAAGACAAATTTAGGTTCAGTGTTCAAAAACCGTGAGTAAGAAGGCTCTGGGGTCAGTTATGCCTAAAGGACATGTTTTGCTTGTAAAAGACGAACGCAGGGCAAATTTATTCGTTCACAAGAACATTAAGAGTTGAAAGTTGAGTAAAACTCATTGTGAAAATATTATCTAGGTGATGTAACAAATTAAGAAACTGCTTATTCATCTAAGTTCACCATATTGAAATATGCGGCAGCCAATTCGAAGCCTTGGCATTGGGAGAAAAATCTACACAGCCATTGGAGCAAGTATCCTCTTAACTCGCGGACAAAGACTCTTGAATCGTTTTGCATATTTTCGATATAAAGACTTATAAAGTAGAGAGGAGAGCTTACCTTATGACTTATACAATCTGCCTCATAGATTTGCCAACTCACTGAGCAAAATTAGTGAATCCTCTCTGGATTTGACTGATTTGCCACAACAGAATGGCTGCAAGCATAAGAGTGGCCTATAATAAAGATAGAAGGTTAGGTGAGCAAGGTTAGGTTAATCGCCTAAAAGCAGGACAGAATATTGCACGTACGAATTCAACCAAACACTGTCGAGTATTCTTTTCACTTTTCAAGAAGAGAAAGGTTGCTAGGAAATCGTCAAATCCATGGAGACAAAGCTTCGCGTAAAACTTGCAAAAGAACCTCTGCATCTAAAAACACACATAGTATTCAATAAAATTACAAGAAAAAGTCAAATAAAAACACTTTGTGGTAACTGTTATTAAAAGCGGGAGAAAGGAATCAGTCATTGTCTCTAAAATCTTGACCTTTTATTAAACTGATCAAAATTAAATTAAACTGCAAAAAGAGATCACCCGAGTCACCATAAAACCGAAACAATCACGTAATATCTGTTTAACAAAAATTGAAAAGCAAACAACACCGCAGTATGTGTTCAAAAGCGTTCGTTTAAACTGTCAAAGTTGAAAGTTTTAACGATCTAGGCACAGTCTTATAACCTAGACACCAATGACTAAGGTTTAACTGATCAGTTGCCACCAACTTTGTTTCTATTTTATGAAGGGGAGGTCTCTCTTCACGATAATTTACAACTGGAGGGTGTTAAAAACACTGCAAAATAGTTTATTCAGCTGAGTAGTAAAGTTATCAGTGTCTGGTGCACTAAAATAGAACATTACAATGCAAATAACGTAAACGATGTCCCCTTCTATTTAAATCGTTGTAAATGGCTTTCTTCAATTACATGACATTTTGAATACCGTTCCTGTACCTTGTTCCAAAGTCTTAATTACTTCTTTTTTATGCTAAATTTGTTACTAACTTTCTCTCCCGCGTGTCCTTAAAGTATTCTTTTCTAAAAAAGCGCAATGAAACTGCAAATAAAACAAACATTTTTGGGGGGATCAACTTGTCTCCAGCTGATAAAACGTTAGGCGATAGAGGTTGGACGTAGACTGCGATCAGTCTCTCCTTTTCTTCAGAAACATCGGAGGGCCGTCTCGCGTCTTAAGTCACTCGCGTGGTCATTTGCGTGTCTCGCGCATTTCGCTCGACGGACTAATTAAAAAGAGACTGCTCCTGGCGCCACGTTGTGTCATGGCTGGACCAAGGTAAATGACTGCAGACATTTGAGAACTGAATCAGGGAACGTACTGTATTTCAATTTCAGAAGTTTCATTATTGGTGTAGGATTGTGCCTGAGACCGGGAAGGTGGGGTGTCGAATTTCATTGTGTTTCTGTTGTAAGAGAGTAGCTGAATTGTCCACGGTAACTCCGACTCTGAAAGGAAACGATAACTAAAACAGTTCGAATTAGCAGGGGTTCTGGTTATCAGGGTCTCATAAATATTCAATCTGCCACGTTCTCAAGGAATAGTTCACTGAGTTTTCAGCTCTTCAGTATGAAGTACAGTGCAAATTTAATTTAACTTATCTCAACACAAACGGTAACACGGTTATGCGTTGCATTCTTATAGCAGAAGTGATTTCTTAAATCACATTACTGTAGTGTTAGATTTCGGAGTATTTTTGTTTTAACAAACACTAATGTACCGAATGCACAACAAAAAGGATGGCATCCGTGTTCAGCGTATCGAGTTTTGATCAAGGAAATTTAGTTCGATTTAACGGGAATTGGAACACCTCTACTCGAGTTATACTAGTTCGAGTAAACTGAGTTAAAAATTACTGAAAACTGTGAGGGGTCAAATCCAGCAAATCAAAACCTTAAAAATTTACCAAAAAATGTATGAGTTGCCGGACGTCTCTGTATTTCTTAATAATTTTCGAAGTTTTAGGTGAGCTGTATCTATTTCAATGTTAGCCCGATAAACCCTAAACTGGAGGATTTCGTACATCCCTGATCAATGCGTTTGTACTTTCTTCTTGGACCGGGGGTTCTAATGTAGTTTTCATCTAGTTTCCGGCTCTAAAAACTTCGAAATAGCCAATGAAGAAAGCTTCTGAAAAAACTGCATCCTTGATCAATAAATTCTACTGAAGAAAGAGCACACCGAGATTTACAAAAATACCGAAGTTTGGTGTTTTGTACAGCTCGATCATGGACCATGATTTTGTTACTCCTGAGAAAATCAAGAAGTGAAATCCTGGGGACGAGGTGCTGAGATCCCAGCCCGGTAACGCAGGATTGGGTACTAAACCGTATATAATGGTATTATCAATAAGACCCGCATAGTCAAAAAGAGCCGATGAAGAAAGTGAAAGCGGCCCCGAAAATGTCCCACAGTGCAATTCAACACACATGGCGCGAGTTAGAACCTTTTAAAAACTTTAGAGTTAGAGTCCAGCAATAATGGCGGCAGTTTATTTCAGTGATACATCCTGTAATTTATTTTTGCTGGGGATTAAATGCTGTTAGTATTATTCAGTATCAGAACATCTTAATTGTACATTTCCACGTTTATCGTTCTCATTTTTAGAAATTATAATTAGTTTCCTTGAAGCATAACAGTATTTAATTTATTACAAGTAGTTTTATCAACACAACTCTAATATAACAAGGTACATATAATATAAACAGTCATGCTTTTGTATTACTCTTTATCGTCATTCGAAGTAATTTGTTATACGTTATTTTTTTTATAAATTATAGCGCTATATAACTAGGTTTACCATAATTATCATTACTATATTATAAGGGTTGTCCATGCAGGAAGATGTTCTTGACTATTGTTATTCAGGCGATTACTAGTACAAAAACAAACAGTTTGAACATTCTAGCTAATTTCGCACCCTTGTATCGTGAACACCCCGCGGGTGTACAAACGCATTCAGGGATGTAAAAATGTTTAATATAGCCAAAGAGAAATTTTACCCTGTCAGCTCAAACTGAGCAGGGAAGATAAGCCTGAACTGTAGTTTGGAGGATTTAAATTTTACAAAAGCTAAGACCCATAAGTCGAACAAGAAGACATCGAGCTGTACAAAATCCTCCAGTTTGGGGTTTATCGGGCTAACATTGAAAGAGATACAGCCCATCTAAAACTTCAAAAATTAATAAGAAATACATAGACGAACGGACAATAAGTCCGGCAACCCATACATTTTTTGGTAAGTTTTCAAGGTTTTGATTAGCTGTATCTGGTTTAATATAGGCCTGATAAACAACAAACACATAGTATTTTTGTAAAGCTCGGTGCGCTCTTTCTGAGTATGTGGGCCTTATTGGTCATGCCATTTTATACGCTTTCGTACCCAACCTCCCACCATATTAAATACAAACAATATTGTTTTACCAGGCTGGGATCTCACCACCTGGTCCCCAGGATCTCACTTTTTGAATAGAGAAGAGAAGTCGTTACGTCACGTTGTCATGGTAGCAAAATTTCTGGATGACAACAAACCAAAACGTCACTTAAAAAGTGGATTCGCACTGTTTCAAACTTCATCGATTTTATTTAATTTCACTTAAATTTGTTAAATGTTGGCGAAATTTTCTGGGTTAAATCCAAAAGGACCGTATCTAAGTTATAGAAAAAGAAAACAAAATTGTGTTGTGCTCACCTACTTTATAAAGCGGGCGCGTAAAATTAGGAATTTTTATTTTGCAGTCGTGCAACAACGGCTAAGAAAATGTGCATCACAAGTGTGATGCACATGCAAAGTTGTTTTTTCTTTGCTGTTCGCCTTCACCGTTGCAAAAACTCCCTATTGTTGTCATCCAGAGATTTTGCTACCATCGGAACCGGATGTCACACTTTTCCTCTCTATTTCTCAGGAGTAACAAAATCATGGTCTATGATCCGCTACAATGTTTTTTTCTGTAATGCATGTACGTTTTTTACAACTTCCTTCCCATGCTTCGTGATATGGAAGTTAAAGAAAAAACAAACACTTTTTTCCCTTTCTGAAACCAAACCCAGCGAGGACTGCATAGTGCCAGTTAAACTAAACAAGGCTGTGCTAATAAGAAATCAACATTTTTCGGATCCTGAACGTGATATCCGTTGTTTCATTCTCGCTAAGTACCTCTAGCTTGTTACTATCTTTAAAAGTAGAAAACAGCAGAAGTGTTAAGATTTCAGGCTGGGCTAGCATTTCATGAAATTCAGCTACTAACAAAATCTTTGGTAGCGTGCATGCAACAGACGGCTTAAGTGCCAATGCAGGCTCCTTCTTTGGTCCTGTACACGCTAGGCCGTTCAACTGTGAACCATCCTGAAGACATCTGCTGGCAAAGTATCCTGTAATAACCTCTTTTTATAGCTGTTGCAGAATATTTTCCACGTCTTGTTTTGGGCGAGACCAGGTTACCGACTCTCCTTTCTTGAGTGTGATCTCCCCTTTTCCGTAATTGCTTCCTAGAATAGCTAGTGTCTTAAGACTTAGCTCACCTTGGAAATAAAGTGCATTCAATACAATTAGTGTTTACGAGGAGCAAATAAAGTTAACACATTTGTGCGTGATTTAATTTAGATTTTGTCCACTTTAGGACGGACGTTTATAATCATTATGGTAACTAGGCAACATTATGATCCGGCCACTCATAACATCAAAACCGCTTAACGGATAATTTAGAACAGCAATATCTCAAAATACGGCTTATATAATAATTCAAGTAAACAAGGTGCAAATTGTGTCTTCATAGTCCGGCATGAAGTCATCATGAGCTCACTAATTTTATTTGTCTGTCATAAGCAACCGATAACAAGGCACTTTGAAAAGTCACATACTTGATCGTATGCCGTCAACTTGGCACCACAACCCGGTTTTATTTCTATAACTTTAAATTTACTCTTAGCAAAACAAAAAAAGAAAAAGAAAAAGGAGCTCATTTATGAACTGTATCTATAACTAAACAAAGCAATGTTTAAGTGCAATGCTTTAAGAGAGTATGAAAAGTTTTCTTTTTCCCCAAAATCTGAATACCCTTAAAAACGAAACAACATCAAGACAAAAAACCCTCACCAGAATCAACAACGAAAGTAAACATTTCTTCTTCTTCTTCGACATCTTCTTCCCTATCACTTCCCTTAATGTAAGCTCCCTGAATTGTCCCCATAGCTTTAGGTGTAAAGAATGGCAAATTGAACGGAATTGGATACTTGGGCCAGAAAGTCAGTGACGCATTATTGGCAAAGTACCGTTGCCCTGACAACGCGAGCGGGATATGCCAAAGTACAAGGTGAAATGAATAGTGTGACGTGGCCCACGGTAGTCCGTCCAGACCATAACCGTTAGAAGCAACGAGACCATGTATGTTCCATTGATCATTCAACGTGGATCTCCAGTGGTCGAGTGATTTCCTGGCTCGGTTTAGAGCTAATATAGGGTCTGCCTCTGTATGATGAAATGAATAGGAGGAACAAGACCTTCACATTATCACTTATTATTAAATTCAGAAGAATTGGACATCTTAAGCTTGTATATTTGTTTTTCCAATGGAAGTCCTAAGGGAATTTGGCCCTCAGTGATAAATTATTCGTACAGATGCACGCGAAAGACAAAATTTTAAAGACTGACTGTTCCCATGATTACATTGGGATAACAAAACATACAAACGAAATAGGTCTATCCTTATAAATTGAGATCTAACTTCTCTGGGGATATGATTGAAGTTAGAATTCTCCTTTGCCGCGAGAGTAGCAATGTTTGGACGATTTCAAAAGGACAACGGCAATTATTTGCGTCAACATACGCTTTACTGTCTTTGAGGCGTTCGTTAGTCCTAACTCTGATTATCTGACAGTTGGGTCCATCATTAAAAATCATAAAGTATTAACTAATTTGCGACATTGTACACTAACGCAATAAATGACTACGTAGAGACGTATTGGTCAGGTGAAAAAATACGGGGTGCGGTTGCTCCATCGTTCAAAAGAGTAAAGTTTACCCCGGTTGAAAACCGAAAACTGACCTAAAGGGGCACTATACACAACTTAAAACAAACATAACAAATGCACGCGGACCACCTTATTCATACATGTAGTTGACTTCGCCCGGTTAGAAAAAAGGCAGTTACCTCTAATTTGTTCACGATCAGTTAAGCGTGGAAAATTACATCTTTTATAATTGTAATCCCTACTGGAATTCAATTATTTTCTAGCGATACTTACCTAAATTGAGCATAAGCGATGTCCAATCAGCATCCGCTCCCATCCAAATAGAGTTATGCTTCGTTATATTCTCAAGCGATTTACATCCGGGGATGTGCTTGCTTAGGATGATTGACGTATCCTCCAGAGTCATCTCAGCCTCTCCTGTGTTTAGTACTTTTAGCCCAAAGGGAGAATCATTTCGCTCGATCTCGCTCAACAAATGCGACTTCAATTTATTACGCGGCACCAAATCACCCAGACCGAGGCTATAAGCCCACACCTGACCATATAAAGAATCGGACATTATCCATTCAGGTGAACCGTATTCCATATCCCACCAAGCGCGGTAAAACTGTTTATTGTTGTCCCAAAGTTCTAGATCAACCCGTTTTTGCGCATGATTGAAGGACTGCCGAACGTCCGTCACGAAATGCGTGTCGTTCATTATGTCTCCCAGTTCCTCTGCGACACGGAGAGACAGAAGGTACACAAAGGTGTTGTAAACATCGTGATCATACTTGTCCAGTGCGACTATATCATAAGTACTGACTTTTCTGAAGGGGAGATCAGTGCCTATATTTGTAACAGACGATAAGATATCAGTGAAAAACCTTCGCAATTATATAAACATTTGCTTGCATTCGCTTAAAACATTTCACGACGGTCATGAAAGGTGCCATTCTAAGAAAAAAAAATCGCGTGTATTGATATTACCATTTATGAACTTGCTGGCTATTTGCAGATGTTGTGCAATACATTGTGTCACTGTAGTTGGTTACCGACGTTACCCAGAGAAAGCAAAAGGTAGTTTTCTGGTATAAGACACAAAACTGAAATCACGTTAATTTGGCTCACATGTCCTTTTCAGGGGCTAGGAAATAAGAAAAATTTTGTACGCAAAACAAATTCACTTTCGAGAGGTAATTTCCTCCCTTCTAACTTTGGTTTGTTAAGTCCAGAGGTCTGGTTAAAATATTTAATAGTAAGCTGATCTCAGAGGATCAGATTTTGCCTACGGGGAGGCTTGGGAATAAGGTCTGAACTTTAAATTCTACGGTACCTCGTTACATGGCACATGCAGCCAGACGAGTCCACGATCAAATTCGTATCCATGCATGATTACTATCCTAATAGCACTTTGCTTCTTGGGATTATAATCATGCAGCTTTGACTGAGTACAAAGAGCTTACAAATACAATACAAGACCAAAACAGAAATAAACTACAGGATAGGGAATTATAAAGCAAAATGTACCTTTAGTAGAATCCACCATAACCCAGGCCATTGCTCGTTTTGCAGCCGGCCAGAGTCGATTGATTGTATCCTGGTCACCAGTCCACTTATAATAGTGATAAAGTCCCACCACAAACATGGATGTAGTGTCTGCCATCACTCGACCGCCCGCATAATCTACCGAGAAAGGAAAAATAAAACAAGGTAGAATCGTTGCTGTCAAAAACACCAAAGAATGTAATAAGCCCCGACAGACTCGTTAACATGACCACATCCCTTCAACCTAAACGTAAAAAAGTTATAAGCTATGTCTCATCGGAAACCTTACTTTTACGACCTCCCTCGTTAATAACTTGATTAGGGTCGCCACAAACGAATTTTACTCTCCTCACTAAGCTCTCCTTCCTTTTCCCGCCCCGCCGCCAGAGCGCCCCGGAGAGCTTGTTCGTGGGCTAAAAAATCAACAGTACACAACGTTCCATCTGGGCTGCTTTCACTCTTTTCGACTCTTGTTTCACCCGCCGAGAAAATAGCTATTTTCTTGGCGCGTGCAACAAGAGCCGAAAAAAGCGTCTGCTCCCCTCAGGCTACGTTCCATCTTGGTCGTGAAATATAATATAACTGAACAACGAAATAGGGGGCAAAGTGACTAGACAGAAACGTTTATTGATTACTTAAAAGTATAAACCACAATGCAAAAGAAAGAAGGACAGCCGCCCATCTACACTACATCTACACTAATTTTTCAAAAAATAACATAATTTATAAAACAACTAAGAATTTACCCAGCTTTCCTGTTGGTCCGAGACAGCCAGATGTCAGCGCTTCTTGTAACATACCGCTAGAATATTGATTATCAGCCCAGGACAGCAAAAGGTCTTTTACCAGATCTGGCAAAGAAAGCAAATAAGTCGTAGCAACTGGAGGATTAATTTTAATCTTTACAGCGAAATAGGAGCATTAATTTTAAAATCTCCAACCCCAAAATAGGGAAATTTTTACGACAATCTGGAAACCTCGAAAGGATTAGCTCAGTCGGGCAAGCACTTGACTGTAGAGTGGGAGGTCCGGAGTTCTATATCCGGGGCCGGACCAATACTCAGGATAAACGTTATGTCTTACAATAAACTGAAAAATAAAGGTATTTCCTTTGCCCTTCAAATGGTTAGACCTTCGCTTGCATGGATGACTAAAAGTATGTAAAATGGGGGTCCCGTCTCCAGTAGGAGAAGTATAAATACTGTCCTCAATCAGTACTGTACTGATTGAGGACAGTATTTATACTTCTCCTACTGGACTGTACTTTCGCGATAAATACATTGACAATCAAAGAGAGTGAATTTTTAAAGTATAGTCAGAGGAGAAAAAATATGTTTGTTACTAGTAACTAATCAAGATTAATCTGAAACTTTTAATTCCACATTTTTTTTTAAAAAAAAGAAACAAAGCAAAGTGAAGGGATCTTTCGAAAACTTTTTTAGAGATGCCCTAAAATTTCCGCACAGTTTAAGTTTTAGTTTAGGTTTTTTGGTGTTTCAGTGTGTATAATGGTTTTTATCGAATTGTTTTTAAAATTTTGGTGTTAACTTTTAAGGCCATTCATAAAATCGCTCCTACTTAGACTTCCGAACTTGTATCTCTGAAAGACACAGGGAGCAGGTGTTATCTTAGATCAAATGGAGGCAAACTTCTTAACATTCATCATGCAAGTCTCTTTCCACGCTTGGTGGTCGATCTTTTTATATGGCTGCCCCTAAATTATGGAGCACCTCCCCTTTTTTAATAAAAATATATCTTCAGTTAATGCTTTCAAAAGGGCTCTTTAAACTCATTTATTTCAGAAGGCGTTTCCCAGATAATTTATTGTTTTTATTCTTTTTATAAAAAAGGATTTGTAAATAGGATTTTAAAGAATAATTAGTGATTGTTTAGAGAATTTTAGACTTATTATTTTTAACAAATTATTAGGAGCGATCTGTAAATAAGGGATCAATTATGTTTTAAGATTTTTTTTTTTTTTTGGAATATGTACTAGGATTTTAGGATTTTGTTAAGTAAATGTAATGGGCAGATGAAAATTTCTTTTCCTGGATTAGTATTTGCGCAATACAAATCAATAAATATTATATTAATATTATTGAAAGCTCCCCTTTACATACCAGGGAAAAACAACGTATAAGGAATAATCCTCTGCATGTCATTTTGAATGGTGTCAATATCATTACAGTCAAATGCCTCCCACTGCCGCCATCTTCCATCTTCAGTCCAGAAACCAGACCTCCAGAAACTCAAGCTATTAACCAGCATATCCTTCAGCCAATCCGGAAGCTCGTGTACGCTGTTTTCCGAAGCTCCTGGGATATCCTTTACCATCTTGTTGATTGGTTTCTTCTTAGCGGGTTTTGTTCCATAGATTGGTTTGTGCCATGATTGGATATCTATCACTGATTGGAGCATATCTTGGCGCATGTGTTTTGCGACATCCTGACTGGATTTAAATAGCAGTGAGTAAAGATTCCCCACGTGAACTTTTGATAAGTCTCGGTGTGGATAGTACCACGAAAGAATAATCGTAAGAGACTTTTTCTCGCCTGGTTGCAGAACTGTTTTTGCGGATGCCGCACCATATATACCGGTTTCATTGAGCCATTTGGAAACACCAATTTCACCTACAAAAAAGGGAAAACGCTTAAACCAAAAACATAGAAAAAGTACAGTATTATTTAACAATTAGTCGCCGAAGGCGACCTGAATATCGGCGAATAGTCACCGAGACAAAGTCGAGGTGACTATTCGCCAATATTCACTTCGCCTGAGGCGACTAATTGTTTTAGTATAATTACATTGATGATTATTCGAAAAAAAAAATTATTGATCAATTTCCGACCCGAAACATCAAAAAATCTGGCTGCCATTTTGAAAACTGCTAGCCTTCAATGCTATAATCACCGCGCGGTGATTATAGCGGGATAGTGCGAAGCTCCTAGCCAATCACAGCGCTCTATTTTCGATAATCATCAATGTAATTATACTAAATTAAAATATACCTACCGTTACTGGGATGATGACGAAGAGTAGGAGGAGGAGACGAGGCTCGGGGCGGGGCGGGGCGGGGGGGGGGGGGAAGGGGAGGGGGGGACGAGGAGAAGAACCGAAAGAAAAGGAACTGCAAAAATATCAACCAGCTCTCTGTCAAATTTTAAATGCCATGTTAAAACATATCTTTTCAACAAGCTTTTAATTTGTAGTAGAGTATTTATTTATTATTTATTTGTTATATTTTATTTCATTTTTTAACCTTTTAACATTTTTTCTGCTGATAAATTTTTATTATGAATCTAATTACCTGACTGTAAATTTTATAAATTTTTTTTTCACTTATTGTAAAACGCACTTGATCATGTGCCATGTTTAAGTTGAGCTATGTAAGTTTTAATCAATTGTAATTTTAATTGTCTATTCTTAATAACTATAATATTAAAATCATCACCTACGCTTTAAACGTAATACTTGCCAGTCTCGGAAAAATTCTTCCAGATATCAGCAAAATCGTCAGCGACAGAAAACGAGCCAACAATATCCTCGTCATCCACTGAGTATAAAGTTGTACTGCCACTCTGAGGAAAAAATCCAGGTCTGTGGCAGGTTAACATGGACTTTTCGACTGTCCACTTTCCCTTGAGACCGGAGACAATCCCAGTGGCCCAGGCATGGAGCGGCATTTTATCCTTCAAAAGACAGGAGTTAGGCCCATTGGTTGTCCACGACATGCATTTGGGCATCTTTGAGCACGCATGCGCACAGTCTGAGGGCTTTATCATTCTGAAATAAAAAGTGCGAACGAAGTTCCATCTCAGTTTTATTGCTTCAGTCTCAAACTCAAAGAACATTGATTGGAGTTTTGCACTTAAGAAAAACGACAAGACCCTCAATACATAATAAAATGTTACCTATAGGCCATTTCCACGATGACATCATTTACTACTACGATCAGATTCCTTCAGGGTTTTCCTGTCTTTTCCAGATTACGGCATTTGTCGATGAAATCTCGCTGGGATTACCAAATTTAAATTATGAAGAGAAAAACGAAACGGACTCTGGTCGTAGTAGTAAAATGATGCCATCGTGCAAATGGCCTATTGCATTTGCTGTCACAATCCAAATCTTTCTCCTTTCCAACAAAAAAGCACGATAACATAGCAAAAACATACACGACTCATGGAAGCAAAACAAAAAGCAAACAAAGAGACAACAGTTCTGCCTCACTAATGGTCTATTAATTGATATCAACTTGATTTGCTCACGGTTTACTTGGCTTCATACAATTCGTTAGTCTAAACGCCCCTGTCATGTAGGAAGACAATACAAATAGTTTTAAATACCCCGATCCGCCTTCACAAAAGGCGGAATTTCTTTCGTTTCCACTCACCTAGTAAACACAACTTCGCCAAAGTTATCTCCAACTCTAATTGTATCTTCCTGTTGTCCAAGGGGTAAATTAAACATAAAAGATATATCCAGAGGTTTATCCACTTTATTGTGCAAGCTCAAGGTAAAAGCAACTGCGGGCACTGAAGACTTGTGGGGCTCTCTCACATGGAATGCTGGGAAGGCATACAGGTCCATATCAACATCCTCTGTTATTGCACCACCTTAAGATTTAATTAATAATTTATGAATATCTGTTAACATTGAAAGAGACTTAAAGTTTCAACAGAATAACAAAACACCGAAACACAATTTGCGTTTCGAATTCTAACGTTGGTTAAATTTTGCGAAACATAACTACGGGATCACGGCTCTTTCCTAGCAACAGTTTCAAAAGATAGTACAAAGTGAAATAAAGGGTCGAGTAGATCTAGATTGGATGAATATGATGGATGAAAACAATAAGAACATTGAATATTTCTAAAACAAGCCACACACACGAACAAGTGTCATGCACATGATTCAGAAGTATTTCATCTTGATTGATTTTTTGCCTCAAAGGCAATCGATTTCACAACGTCGTAAGAATGAATGACACCTGACAAACAATTGAATACTAGTCTCAAACATCGAGAACTATGGATGATAGTTGGTAAGAAATTAACCAGAGTGCACATTTGATTAAAACTTTTAAATGATGTGACCAGAAGTGTTAGCGGTATTACTGGTGTATGGATAAAAGTCAATGTCTTTTCTTCAGGTCTTAATTAACTGTGAAAACTGCGATTGCAGAAGCATAACCAAAAATTATATGAACAATATATAACAGAATAGCTGGTTTCAGCCGAGGTCAAAAGTTTTAGGGCACTACCAAACACGGTCACAAGGAGAATGCAATTTAACTTACGAATAAAAACGTCATTCATCATTAATAGCATCACCTCAAACAACGAGTAGGGAAGCAGTTAGAGAGGGGTTTTGAGGATGGGAAACAACAGCAACCAACTGGTTTGTAAAAAGGTAGTTAACATAATCTAATTCCGCAAATTGGAGGGAAGTAATCTCCAGGGAAGCATTGTGAGAATACGTATCATCCAGTTTGTCATATTCAAGGCGACCTTTTTCAACATGAATCGAATCTTGATTCACAGCAGGAAAGTAAACGACAGCAGAATTAATCTAAGGGGCACGCATTTCATGATCACAGTGGGTTGTCATGTTTATCCTAACTTTGCGTGCTCTTATAATCTTACAGTGAAACAGTTTATTTTCTTGTTTCGTACTTTTTACTGATGCTGTCTGTCAATAAACGCACACTGATGTACTAAAGTGCAGACAGCCAAGCGCCTATTAATAAACCTTACCAACAAACATTTAATAAGTGGGTTTTAATTAGTTTTGCCCACTATTTCATCAGAATATACTATCTGCTCTAGGTCAGTCACTCTGAAACTGAATGGGGATTTGTTTAAACCAGGAGGCACCTATTCATTACTTTTTGAGTTTCCTGTCAATAAGTCTTAATTAAACTCACTTAATGAAAATAGAATTTATTTAAAATTAATAACTTACAGCTTTCAGTTAATATCAATACGATGTCATTTTTACATCCACAAAATCATCACGAAGGCAACTGCAAAAAATGTACAGTGACATCGACTGACCAGTAAGCTTGCAATCGTCACTGAGCACCATACAAAACCTTTTCATTAGATGCAACGACTTCTTTTAACTTTAACTGACCAACTTTTAAAGGATTTTTGAACAGTCACAAGAGGAAAATTTACAAGACGCCGGAGAATGGCTACCACGGTTAATGCATTTTTAATGTACACTTCAGCTGTCGTTGGCCTTTTTTCGCCGATTGCAGTGGTGGGAAATGCTTTGGTTTTGACAGCAATCTTGAGAAAACCTTCTCTCAAAACACCATCTAACATTCTCCTGGCGGGATTGGCTTTCACTGAGATTGGAACGGGACTTATCAGTCAGCCTTTTTATGTTAAAAATACAAATATGGGGATGGCGTTCAACGTTGACCTCTTGGATACGAGCACTTGGCCCACGGAATATTTAGTTTTGAAAATAATTGGCGATGGCTTAGGCATCTACCTTTCCTCATTAAGTATTCTGATAATAACAGTCATGTCCATTGAACGATGGCTGCACATGTCTCGTCGATCTTTAGTTACAATGCGTCGTGTCTGCATAGCAATTGTAGTGTTGCTACCCATACCTATTACACTAGTGGTTTATCGGGCACAAGACCAGTTTTCCATTACAGTAAACACTGCAGCTATGTTATTATTGCTCTTTTGCCTGACTGTAACCTCAGTTGCTTACTTCAAAGTTTTTCGAATAATTCGCGAACATCAGCAACAAATTCACGCCAGCGAAATGTCTCGAGGAGCTGCTCAACCAATAATTAACATTGCCAAGTACAAGACATCTGTAAAAACTATACTCTATATTCTTGCTATTCTCTATACTGGTTACTTTTCTGTCACCATTTCCATGGGGTTAATTATGGTTTTTTATTATTCCACTATTATGTCATTTTACCATAAAAAGGTCAAGAGAACAAGCAAAATACGAGGCCGTAATACACTGTAGTGTCCTGGTTTAACCGGTTTACAACAGGGCGAATACCGGCGGATGGAGAAGGAGCAACTATAGCTAACAGAATCAGGATGTTTTGGATACTCTTACTAGAAAATGGAAGCCAAAATAACATTTTTCTTTTGCAGTACATAATTAACCTCTCATCCAATGGTTTGGCATAATACGCGCGAACATTTTGCTCATTGTTAACGTCATTCTCCCAGACGGAATCAGGATGTTTCTGAATACTCTTACCAAAAAATAGAAACCAATTGCCAAATAGCAATTTTTTTTGTAGTGGAATAATAAACCTCTTATTCGATGGTTTAGCATATAATACGAGCGGACATTTTGCTCATTGCTCGTATTTTTCCTCGCCCCTGCGGGGCTCGGAAAAATACTACGCAACTCGCAAAATATCCGCACGTATTATATGCTAAACCATCGAATAAGGTGTATAAATACAATAACGCTAGTTTGCTGGTAATGCACATGTCAGTAGTACTGGCATTTTTGTCCTCTACATTAAACCCTGCTCTTTACTTGTGGAGAATGAAAGAAATCCGTAATGAGGTTAAACGGCTTGTTAATACAATATTGTGTTAAAAACAACAAAATATGAACAGGAAACAAAAGATCCAGGCACAAAATAACAGGAGACCAGTGAAATGACCATCAACCACATCAACACATCGCCCAGAATGCCGCGCCACATCAGGGATTTTCAGGCTTTGACGCGCGCTGAATTTGAAAGCCTTAAGAAGGTTGGACAGAACCAGTCAGAACTAATCAGAAAAGAAAAAAAGAGAGAGAACAGACGACTTAGAAAACAGCACAATATAACATTTAATATCTTAGCCATCATATTCAACATCATGGTGACCTTTTGCTCAACTAAGCTTGAATTCGAATCTTTGCTGAGAAAATTCCACTTTTTTTGTTAAAGCGAACCCAGCGAAAACTTAAAAATAACCGCACTGCGAAAGAAGATAAGTAAAACGTTGTGTCCCACACCGCTGCTGAAATTACAGAAAAGTACGACACATTTTTCATTTGTACTTCAGTCACTGCTGCCGTCTTAACCCCAGTTTCAGTGGTCGGGAATGCACTTGTTTTGACGGCAATATTGAGGAATCCATCGCTTAGAACGCCTACTAACATACTCTTGGCTACAATGGCTTTTACTGACTTTGGAACTGGGATTACAACTCAGCCCTTTTACGTTGTGTTTAACTTCGGCATTGAGGAAGATGATTTTAAATTGATCGATATGACGACCTGGCCTCGAATGTATTCAATATTAAAACAAGTGGTTGGTGGCATTGGTAACTATTTTGTTATCCTGACGGTTTTAACTGACAATAACAACTATGTCAATTGAACGATGGTTACACATGTCTCATCGATCTGGTTACAGCGCGTCGAGCTTACACTGCTGTTCAGAGTGTTATTACCTCTACCGATTCCACCAGCAGTTTGCCGTGCACTTTATCCGTTTAACATTGCAGTGAAATGTTGCAGTTGCTTTTCCCTTGCTGTTTTGCCTTGTTATGACCTCAATGGCTTATTTCAAAGTTTTTCGAATAATTCGCGCACATCAGCAACAAATCCACTCGTCGACGAGCGAATTGGCCTAGAACGCTGCTCAGCCAGCAATCCACATGGCCAAGTAAAGAACATCTGTCTTCACCATTGTCTATATTGTTGCCATATTCATTATTTGCTTCTCGCCCATGGCCATTTTTCCTCGGTTTTAATGCCAGTTCTCATATATAAAAAAGAAGTGGTGCCATTACACAGCGCCTCAGTAATTTTGTTAAATATTTCTTCCTAGCTTATATCCCGGCCTTTATTTGTGGAGAATGACAAATATCCGAAATGAAGTTGTACGACTACTTAGAGCAATATCTTGTAAACCCAACAAAATTAAATTAAAACTGTACATTTTGCAGAAATCTTGTATGGAGCATATGCACTTTCCAAAAAGGCAAAGTGACTTTAGGTTAGTAAATATTCATAAATAAAGATTTATTTAAGGCCATTAATATTTCATCGTCAACCATTTTTGACGATGGCGCTTTCACTGACAAACCAACATTGAAAACTCAGCTCGAGACGGCCTGAAGGTATCTTCATTGGAGCATCTAATTTTTATCGCTTTTGATTCTAGCTGTTATTTAAGGTATTGGACAAATGTGACCGATTACGCTTTCCTTATACACAGAATATTTCCACAATAGCGCTGCAGACTAAATGTAAACAAGTAGTGTCTCCCAATTTGTTTTGATTTAGTCTTGTTGTTTCCGCCAATAATTCAACTTCCAGGGTTTATGAAAACCAATAAAGCACCGACAACAAAGAGAACGAAGAGATCAAAAGAAGTTCAGGTCTGTTTGTTCAACGACAGGTTTATCATCTGCACGTCACCCATTGTTTCCTTGACCATTGAGATCAAATGCAACTGCGCCATGGAAAAACATAATTAATTTCTTGTTAAATGTAGAAAAAACCAATGGAGAAAGAAATAACACAGCCTGAGGACAACTTCAACAATGCTTTTTCCAAAAACAATCTACTCTTCTTTCGATTTCTTACTTTCCTCTGGTGAGTAAGCAAAAAAGAAAATAACGAACAAAACCTAACAAGGTCCTTACAGCAACCTTTACTAATACCTCAGAACTTTTTAATTTATGAAGTCGCTCATTGTCGTTTTTTAAGGTCGACCAGTGACAGTTCGCTTCTGTTTAAATTAATTACTATCTGCATACGTTCCGACTTGCAGTACGAAACAAAAACAAAAAAAAAACAAAACAAATATATATAAAATAGACTCCTAAAAAAAGCGAATGGTCAGAACAAAATTTAAATTAAAATTACGTTTCTAATATTGAGGATGGAAGATATTGGATAGTATCTCTTAAGTTGGGAGTTTGCTTGAAACACAATTTACATCAAACCAAGGAACTAATGATTGGCTGATAAAAAAATAAGGGCATTACCGA
Source organism: Porites divaricata (assembly GCA_038088405.1). Taxonomy (NCBI): domain Eukaryota; kingdom Metazoa; phylum Cnidaria; class Anthozoa; order Scleractinia; family Poritidae; genus Porites; species Porites divaricata. The sequence goes on from JBBMOI010000006.1 coordinate 1,390,660, forward strand.
AAAACCAGAAAAAAAGAAGCTGTCACAAAGAAGACAAAGTTACAATATAAATGACTTCGGAATAAGCAGCATCATGCAAGAAGACAAGATGGAGAACAACTCCTGAACCCTTCAGTAAATTCAAAGTTTACATTTATTTGTTGTTTGACGGCATTGACCGAATTGGTGGAAAAAATAGTAGCGGAGTAACCTGCACCTTTGCTACAATGACCGAACACTATGGCCCATTCTTGCTTTGCATTTCAATCATCGTGGTCGTTTTGTCGCCGGTTGCGGTGGTCGGAAATGCTCTGGTTTTAACTGCCATTTTGAAAAATTTGTCTCTCAGAACACCTTCTTACATTCTCCTAGCTGGATTGGCTTTTACTGACTTTGGAACAGGACTTATCAGTCAGCCTCTTTACGTAATAAATGTAAATGCTTTTAGCAAAGTGGGGAAAGATTTCAATACATCAAATCGGAGTTCTTTGCCTCGAACGTATTTAGAAATGATGGGCATTGGTATTGGTTCCTACTTTGGTACCCTCACAATGTTAACAACAACAGTCATGTCAATTGAGCGATGGCTACACATGTCTCGCCGATCCCTAGTCACAGTGCGTCGTACGTATATCGCCATTGCGGTGTTATTGCTTTTACCTATTCCGTTTGCAGTGTGCCGTGTACTTAATCCATTGAACATGGCAGTGAATGTTGCAAGTTCTATATCGTTGATAGTTTGCCTTGTTATATCCCCAGTTGCTTACTTCAAAGTTTTCCAAATAATTCGCGCACATCAGCAACAAATCCACTCGACCGAATTGTCCCAAAATGCTGCTCAACCAGCAATGCGCATGGCCAAGTACAAGAAATCTGTCTTCACCATTCTCTACATCCTAGCGATATTCCTTATTTGCTACTTGCCCATGGCCATTAGTTTTGGATTAAAGCCTGTTCTTAACAATGAGAAAGAGACGTTGCCACTTTTAAGCTTCTCGTTTTTGCTGGTATTTATGTCGTCCTCGTTGAACCCTGCTCTTTATTTATGGAGAATGAAAGACATTCGAAATGAAGTGGCACGACTAATCAAAGCAGCATTATGTAAGCAAAACGAAAATTAAAGGAATTTTTGCAAAAAACTGCTACGGAAAGGATTTTTCCCTCAAAAAAGTACTCGTTCAGTCATAAGTACTAACCGAACAATATAAAGCTACTGTTGGGTGAAATGAATTTTAATAACTCGTCATCCAGTGCTTTTCGTCGTTTTAGCCATTAACCGAGCTATACGTAGCCGTTAACATGAGTTCATGGAGAATTTATGAACATTCTTTTTCTAGGTTTTACGCGCCGTTCTGTAATCTTTTTGCTTCCTTACAGTTAACAGGGCTAAGAAATTCATTACTGTACATACAATTCAACATATTTAGTCGAGCGTGCTTGAGCAGCGCGAGACTCTTAAAATGCTGTCGTTTTTTTTTTTGTCGGACCTAGTTTGTAGGCCTCGCGTTCCTAGCGAAGACCGTGGAAACTGGGGATAAGAAATCGTGACGACTTTCATTGTATGGAAATGATCTCGTGATGAGAATGCGGTTTATTTTCGGCGATGACTGAAATGACGCGTGCAAGTTTGGCAATGATGTAATTATCCTCGAATGGAGGTCCTTGAGGTTGAGAAAATATTATAGCTGGGAAATCCTCAGGATTTTGTGGCTTTTTAAGGCGTTACGTTTCTCAGAATATTGTCGCAATTACAGGAAATGTACAGTTAAATAGATTCACTTTGTTTTATGTATTTAATTGATAGATTTTCGCAGTCGTTAAGCTGTTAAGTCGCGCACGTAATTTTTACGTGCGCACGTGCGTAGTGCGTTCGCAAATAAAATAAAGGCAATGTATGAAAGGCCGCACGTACAATTATGTAAGCGTAAAAGTAGAATCTCGCTTAATTTGACGTTTAATCTCAGTACTTTATGTCATACCTCTATTTGATTTACGTGATTAAAATTAACGTGCGTTAACGTGCGGAGCCAAAAACGCATCAGTGGAAATCCACCCTAACGTGTCACGGATGTGTTTATACGGGTCTTGCAGCACTTCATGTCCACAGAATAGAAATCCCATATCGAGCTTTTCCGGAACGGGTTGGTCCAAGAATTCCATAGCTTGAAAGTGTTGATTATTTTGGAACAACTGATCACTTCAGTGGTCGAAAAAAAAAAGAATAATCTTAATGAGCAAAACTTCAAGGTTTACTGGAAAATCAGGATCGAGGATTGGTTAAAAAGAACTTGAAAATAAAATAAATAAATAAATCGTGGATCAGTGGTGATGTGGGCCACAGACTGTAGATAAATTTCACAGAACATAACCTCGTTCTCTGTACTGAACACTAAATTCAAGTAAACTAAATCCGAGTCTGTCTGAGTCAGTGATTGTTTTGACGAGAAAGAGAAATTTTCCTGGAAAATGAAACGCTTTATCCCGGTGATACTGTAATACAAGAAAAAACTTTAACAGTTTTTAATTTTTAAGTGTACATTTGCTTTCAGTACTCCTTATTTTTCTTGTAATTGTTGTATGCACGACCGCACCAGCAATGCTGATCTTTTTATCGTGCCGTAAACTACGGTTCTTAGCTACCCACCTACCTATCTATCCATCTGTCTATCTATCTATCTATCTATCTATCTATCTATCTATCTATCTATCTATCTACCTACCTATCTATCTGTCTGTCTGTCTGTCTGTCTGTCTATCTATCTGTCTATCTGCCTATCTATCTATCTATCTATCTATCTATCTATCTATCTGTCTGTCTGTCTATCTATCTATCTAAAATGAATGCTGTGTACAACTCTAAACAATGTACTCTGAGACTGTACGGAGACATTAAAAGTAGATACTAACCAGCTATGGAAAATGTCATTACTTTCACGCGATATTGATATTTTATAAAACGGACAACAAATTCAGCAGGAATACGCGCGAACTGAATTAACTGTGTGTTGTATAAGGTTCTGTTAAACTTACACTTTTTTCCTGTGCTGAACATATACTGTACCGAGCCGTTTCTTGGTCCGGTACAAAGAAGCTATGTATATTTATACTGACAGAGTCACGGGCCCCTGATACCGATAAAAATCATCGTTCAATTTTTCGGGTGTAAAATCCCTGAAAGAGTACTCCTCAATGGAGCAATATCAATATGTAGAAGGTTTTCAAAGGCTTCACACCGGTTTGAGGCTAAGATGTGCGGCCTGTCTCTCCTTGCAATTTTTTCTACTTTTTGAGTATATACATTATGACATACAACACTCGTTTTGTATTCCAAACGAAAAAGTAGTATTAATAACAGCCCCGGTTGTTTTACTCCAAGCACGCGAGACTCAACGCTACTAAGAGCGTTCTTGTCAATACTGTGAACTCATGGTGTTCGGCAGTAGGTCAAAATCATATAACATTTGTTTAGTACAATAGAAAATAGTTTATTCTTGATGAAAATTTCAGCCTAGAGGTTCTTACTCCACAGTTTCTTTTAAGATGTTTTCTTTTTACTGTAATCAGAACAGGTGACGGGTTCCCTATCATATATGTCAAGTGTTTTCAATGCATTTTTCATTTCTATTGGAAATCAGTAAATAAACGCCAACATGGAACAACATATAGCAGAATTGAAATTCATCACCAGCATCCGACCCGCTGAGACTTAACTATGAACTAATTTTCTGATTTGTCGTACAAAGAACATACGAGATCGAAAAATGCTGTGCGCCAGTTGCAGCTGGTAAACCAAATTAACAAAACGCCACTATTTAGCTTTGTAGCATACAATATTTGTATCAGTTTGGTGCAGCTTATTTCCTTACTGGCACTGGATGCAATCAGTGTAATCAGAGGGTACAGATAAAGGATTATATGGCGGTTTAGAAAATTCAGGACATTAATTAAATTAGATTAATAATAATATACTCTTAGGTACGGGACATGTTATGTACTATGTTTTCACCTTTTATCTTCTTAATTATGGAGCGATCTCCCCCTATTTATTGGAAATATGTCTTCAGTTACTGGTGCTTTTTTAAAACTCATCTATGTTAAAAGGCGTTTCGCAGCTAATTTACTGCTCTTATTCTTTTTATAAAGAATTAAGGATTTGTAAATAGGATTTTAGAGAATAATTAGTCATTTTTTTAGAATTTTAGACTAATTATTCTTAACAAATTATAAGGTGCGATCTGTACAATGTAAATAGGACTTTAAGGATTAATTAGTCGTTGCTTTTTTAGAATTTTTTGAATTGGAATATGTACTAGGATTTTACGGCTTTGTTGAGTCAATGTAATGCGCAGATAAAAAAAATATCTTTCCTGGATTGACATTTGCGCAATACAAATCAATAAATATTATTATCATTATTAATTTCACTTAATGCTAGCGGCCATATTGACGCCGATTCGCTGTAACGGTAAATGCTCGGATTTCGACGGCAACTAAGACGTCGCCTGATGAACGCAGTTAAATCAGATAAAATCTTATACTAGTTATCGTCTAAAAAAGCCGATTTGAAGAGCTTTAATTTAAACCGCACACACATGTAACCACCTAACGGCCGGATTACCCAGCCACCTAATAAGCCTAAAGGTCTCTAGCCATATACAAAGGTCAATTACCTGGTGTCAGTTTGCTGACAGGGTACGACCCTGAGTATGACAAACTTTCCACACCAGGGTACCCATGTGGAGCGTGAATCCTCAAAAGCGAGGCCTTACTCTTATCGCCATCCGCTACTCTTACGCCAAATACAGCCAAGTTCAGTCCCCCTTTGTTAAGCTTTGCTGAGCCACCGGGAGACTGGTTCTCTATAGTCCATTCATGAATAGTCCCATCTGCGCGAAGCTCAAAAGAACCAGTGCCCAGTCCTCCTAAAGGCACCGCGGATCGCATACCGGACGGCGGGTGTTTGGTGCTCTCCCGATGTACTATCCCGGATGTACAATGTTCTGAATCACGGAGGGGTGTTGGTACTGCGCTTTTGAGCCAGCAGCAATACGATCCTGTAGCAATGATGAAATGAAAGAACCATTTTGAGCGATCATAACAGTCATTAACAAAACGACTGACAAAGAAACAACCAATCAACAGTTCCAAGTAAAAATAAACACGTATAGGGTGGTTTAAAGTTCTCTATCAACTAAATATGCTCCATACAAAGATGTTACCCTCACGCTAGGAGTTTGGCAAAGTCACCAGTTAACAATAAAGTTGCTGCTTCTTTGAATGCAATGTATGACATTTGAAAAGGTTGATGGAACTGTCTATACTACAAGCACCATCATCAAAGGTTTAATCACCAAGAGCATGTGCGCATGGTAAAGACTTTGTAATTGGGCCATACCAGAAATAAAACACAAACAGCGGTGATAAACTTTAGAATTTTCATATAAACTTGACGTTTCGCATGCTAGTCAACATACATTTTCAAAAGTGATCTAAAGTAACCGTTAGAGATTTTGACAAGACAATTTATACAAAATTACAAGGGGTCTGGAAATGAGATTAAGAATTCAAAGTGCTACACAATAAAATACAAAAGGCAACAGCTAATAAAGCATATTCAGCTTTTCACTGCTGATGTTGACATTAAAAGCTGGCTTAAGGTCTTGTATCTTTTATTATCTCCAATGGTAATCTGATTTGCCAGACATGCACTACAATTTCAAAATGATCCTACTTAATGTCTTAATAGCTTACGAGTGTTCAGTCTTCCTATCATGGAGTCGTCGCTTAGTTTTTATTTCTGATAACACTTGTACAGCTCGTGTTCTTGAGAGTTCCCAGAGGTTTCTAGGTTGATATTATTGCATTCTGACATTTTCCATTGACATGTAAAAAGCATATCACTTACCTTTGGGACAGTTAGCGGTGTCTGCCTGTTGCAATCTTAGTGTCCAGGCCTGGCAGCGGGGCTCTTGGCAACAGTACTTCTCGCAGATGTTAGCATTGTTGATCATGGTACTTCCTTTTATAGACATGACCTGGAAGCTCAAAAATACATCTCCTCGTAGATCAGTGCGGTTCATCCTAAGAGAGGAATTGCAAGTGTGGTAATTCTCAGGCATCTCGTAAAGATATGAATAAGGCGAGAATAAATCGTTATTCCAAGAAGCTCGGGTCTGAAAGAAAACAAGACAATACACAAAATTAACGGTTTTGCTTTTTATCTTAATTATTCATCACTTAGTTATCTCTTTGCATAGAAGTAAAGTAATAAAATCAAAATCGATAAATAGGGGTTCCTTAATTAGACTGACACGAAAAATGCTGTCGTATTAATATGGCCCGACTAAATAGTAAATGTTAATAGATGATATGGCTAGTACCGCGAGCGAGAAAGATGAAGCGCCGGAACCCTGTGTTCTGATTGGCTACCCAAGCAGGAAAGATGGGCCCATCTTGCCCACTGGGAATTTCCCTAAGAAATCCTTTATTGAACAAGCTTGTTCGCTTAAGATGACTGGATACTGGCCTCTTTCTTTTTTGCGTTTTGGTTTCTATCGACCTCAGTGGTCTATAGTGAAACGCAAAAACAACTTGCCGGCTAATATCCAGCCATATTGACCGAACGAGCTTGGTCAATAACATAGATATGTAGCTACCCTACTAGCAGAGGCTTTTCCCTTGTGTTTCTCAGCGTTGTACTGCCATTCTCTTCGCGGTTTTGGTTGTTCGCGTTTTGTTTTGGTTGTGAACCAGCCGAGGAAAAGACCTCTGCCGACAGCCGCTTGCGATTCCTGTTGAACATGCGCTGTAGATACCTCCAAGATCTAGGAGGTAATCACATAACTAAACCGGTTGTGGAACCGGTTTTATCAACTCGCTCATCTTTTATGTACTAGTTTGCTGTGCAAAAGTGAGCCCGCTATATCAACATGGCGAGTGCGAGTCATTCCCGTGGGAAATTTGACTCATGAATACATGAGCAAACTCCGGCGGCGGCATCGTATTACCGACACGTGACAGAAATTCCATGGTAACCGCATTTTCATCTCGCGCATGTTCAACAGGAATCGCAAGCGGCTGTCGGCAGAGGTCTTTTCCTCGGCTGGTTCACAACCAAAACAAAACGCGAGCAACCAAAACCGCGAAGAGAATGGCAGTACAACGCTGAGAAACACAAGGGAAAAGCCTCTGCTAGCAGGGTAATATGTAGCATGCTCCAAAGAAAGTTTATCCTTGACTGGCTCTTTTAAAAGCCCTGAATAAACGAACTAGTGGATTTTAATGGAAAAATCGAAATGAAATCGCAGAAATAAACGCTTGAAAGGAAAATCCTTTGATTGAACGCATGTGAAAAATTTGTTTTGATCCAACTGTTGACCACGTGGGTGAAAAAAAAGATTATGTGCTTCACCGTCGCTTTGAGTGAAATCAATCCTTTACCTTGGATACGTTGTATTCCTCTACATACAGTCCACACTGTTTGAGGTACACAAATCTACTATTGTTATAAACGGTGGAAGGTCCATTAAAGAATTTTAATTTCTCCAGTTCTGTTACAAGCTTGTCGTCTTTGAGTTGCGGTTTAGCTAAAAATGAAGAAAACGTTTCAAACGTAATTACATTAAATTACAGTGAAGCCAAAATAACTATTGTGCGATGCGCATGGCGTTTAGCATGCACTTTTTTGCTGTGTGAGCAAATGCAAGCCGCGACGAGTGCCGGCCTTTAACTCGCCACACACGTGTGAGCCGTCAACGCTGTTACTCTCTTTCAAACCAATTTGTTTATGTCCAATAATCACTAGTCACACCAACCTTATCTCTTTTGTCTCCTTATGCGCTAGTCATCAAAGTAAAAGAATGAAAGTTCTGGCGATATAACTGGCTTGAAATTCAAATGTCGTACTCGCACTTGATATCTTTTTTGCTAGTAGTCAATATTAAAATAAGAAATTCGGCTCAAAAGAAATCTTTTTTGAGGCAAAAAATTTGAGAGTTACATTTACCTTTCTGAGCCTTTTTTTTCAAGTTCTTTTCCCCATCCTTCTCTTCCTGAATGTCCTTAAAATGATCTTGCTTATCTTCTACTTTCTTACTTACTCTTTGAGCCTCAAGTTCTGCCATTCTGTTCAGGATCAACTCCTCTATCTTTCTTCCGATCTGAAACGTTTTGTCCGATGATTTATTTTTATCCCGTGAGACGCTCTGACCTTTAGATTTGTTTGACTTATCGTGCGTTTCTTCTTCTAACTTTGATGGTAACTTGAACGTCTCTTTTGGTGCTGTTTCATCCTTATTCATTTTTCCTTTACTGTTTTCTTTATTATTCGTGTTCCCCTCGTTTTCACTACTCGGAGCTAATTCTTTCATCTCTTGCCCAAGAATAGCAAGCTTACTATCTTTTTTGTCCCCTTCATTCTTTCCCATCTGTTTTGTATATTTTCCTTTATTATTTTGAACCGAATCTTGTTTCCCCATTCCAAGCCCCCAGGGTTTCAGACTTTTTAGATTCTTGTTGTACTTGTTCTTCCTGGTTTTTTGAAGCCTGTACAATTTCGCTTCGGTGATATTATACCCTGTTTTACCTACTTTTACTCTGCTTTTTCGACTTTTGCGACGATGGCTGTCCCTTGGTTTGTTCGGGCCATCATTTACAGATTTTAGCTTTTGCCGCAATTCATAATCAATGAACGCCGAACCAGATTCGTGTTTAGTGACGATGTTATAAATTTTTTTGACCTTTTGCTCTTCTTCTTTTCCCTTTGGTCCTCTGGCTACCATATCCAAGTCCTTTTTAGGCGAAGCGTACCGCCACACTTTATGCAAGTTATGTTCAACTTCCTTCAAAAGTTTCTTGCTGACAAGTCCTGATCCACTGCTACTTTCCCCGGAGAAATCCAGTCCACTGGCCTCAGGTCCACTTTCCCCCCCTGAGACAGCTGCCACCGCAGATTCCTTTACTACATCCTCGGGATTTTTTTCACCTGAGCCGTTAGATCCCGTATCAAATTTTTCATCTGACAAATTCCCGCTTTCTCCTGAAAAATCCGTACTCATTCCGCTGAGTTCATCCATTTCACCAGACTCTACTTCCTTAGGGTTCCTCGGTCCTTCAACTGCCGAGGAAGTTGAACGCGACTCATGTTTTATCAACAAGTTGTAAATTTCTTGTAATGTTTTTTCCTCTTCTTTTCCTTTCGGGCCCTTAGCCACCATATCAAGGTTTTTAGAAGCAGAGGCATAGCGCCACACTTTATGTAAGTTTCTCTGTACCTCGTGCATGATTGTCTTGTTAATTACAAGCCCAGATCCGCTTGAACTCTGATCTATATCATCCGCCTCTAGCGATAACCCTGCTGAGCCGCTAGTTGCTGAGCCATCTAAAAAACCAGGGCCGCCTTCTACTCTTTTGTCAGATTCTCCTGAACTATTTTCTTCATGAAATATTTCAACATCCTCTATTGTGCGAGGATCAACCACAGTTGCCATCTCTGTTCTCTTTACTGCAGTCACTCCGTGGGCTTGGCTTTGAATAATGTCATCAGCTGCGTCATCATCCTCATCTCCTGATTCGCCAACTAACCCTCCTTCCCAGTCTCCTTCGTCATCGCCAGAAATCCTGTCCATTCTGAACTGCATTGTTTCCGAGTGGTGCTTGTAATAATCTCCGCTAAGTACAATTTCTTTTTCGTCAGCGGAAGGAGCTCGTTTTGTCAAACCAGAGGTGCTTTCATCTTCCATTTCTTCAAGCGAGCGGATTATTCTTGTGATGCGATTGCTGGATTTTGAGCCTGCAGGCTCTTGAATTTCTTCATCGGGACCCGTCAAATGGAGAACATCATTTACTTCCCTCCGACGGAGTTCGACTAAATACAGACCGCAAAAGCACATGATTCGTATACAAAGAAAATCAATCTAACCAATCCGAGAGAACAATAAAGTTGAACATTGCTTTGATCGTTTAAAACCTTAACTTGATAATAAACATCATGGCGCACTAATTGTGGACACTCTTCACCATCCACACTAGGAGAGGGTAGGGGGAAGAATCTGCCTGCCTGACTTTGAACGTTAATATGCCACGTAAATCAGGAATGTTTTTCCAAATTTCGTCTGGAAACATTTTGTAACTTATGTAACTATTCCATAGTACTAAGCCACTTTAAACACGCATGGTTTCCGAATTACTAAATTACCAATAGTTAATCCAAATTTTAACGAGATTTAACTACTAAATTACCAATGTTTCCCTTTTATTACTATTTGAACATTTTAGCGCCACTCTTTCAATAATTTTGGTCCATTTTTTGGCATTTTGCTCAAAAAAGTACATCCAAAATTGCGAATTCAAAATTTTGGCTGTTTGGAATCATGACAATTTTCAAGAAATACATGATGTAATCAGGTCACAAAGACTAAAAACGTGACATAAGCAATTCTTGACGGGCTGCTTGCCGATTGTAGATTCAATATGCTTAAAATTATCAATAATTCTAACGACCCGTTCCTAAAGCTCTAAATATTCAAAGTAAAACCCAGTAAAAACTGTACCTTCATCTTCTGCATCATCCCTTGATGCAATGTATAACAGCCTCATGCCTTTCTCGTAGCTTGGTAAGCGCACAGGTTTGCACATCTCACGGCTCTTACAGGAGACTGAGTAACAGTGTTCACCCACCCATGCAACTAGGTCACATGACCTTTGATCGCAACACCGCTGGACGCATAGCTCGGTGTCATCTGGAGGACCGAGTCTCCTAAAGTGACCAGCCTTAAGTCCTCCCTGAAGGCGCGCGTTTGTGAATGTGTAGCTTTTGGGACAGTTGTAACGTTGAAGAGTGAATGCATCGCTAATGGTGGCTGAAAGGAAAAACGAAAAGAAATAAACTCCTGAAAAGAAACTAGAAAGTATAAATATAAAAGAAGTAGAAGTAATATTTTTTATTTACCTTGGCGCGATGGCCACCCTCTGCCAAGTGCAAATATAGAAGAAGTAGAAATATAAGCAAATAAATGAGCAGTGCATAAGCATCTCCGGCATGGGTTAACTATTTCAGTCTTGTACAAAACATCTCAAGATTAACGTGCACCATTTACAAAGTAAGGATAGACCAATCTGAGTCATTCAACGAAAATGAAATCACGCGCAGGATTTGAGCATTTTCAGAAGTACGTAGCAATCATATGGTAATTAACCTGCGGTTTTTGCGCAACGCGACTCACACTAGTTTGCAATGATCTGAGCTAATTAAACATATAAATTACTCGTCCGATCGCAGCAACTTGAATCAGGAAATTGTATTCTTCCCACAGGAGATAATACTGCGTATATATTGTTTGTCTCTATAGATTGTTTTGAGGATTTCGTATACAAGAGTTAAAGTTTTCTAATAAATAAAGTTTGTGTATTCGCTACAGATCATGCCGCTACAAATCCGCCGGAAAATAGGGAAGCCGAGTTTGTTGAGATCACTGTTCCTGTTACTTTTCCAAAGAAAACAGATCTAGAGTGGCCGGCTCAGATAAAATGTCATCGAAACAAACAATACCAAGTACAGTAAAAAACCGCGAGTAAGAACCTGAAAATTAAGAACCTGTTAGCCTAAAATTTGCCATTTATACCCCTGTTTAGCCTAGAAAATGAAAAACAGATTGTTATCTTTTTAAAATCATATTAGTGAAATGCAGCTGCAAAGCTGTGCAAGAATCTTGTTTGGAGAATTAGGAGCTTGGCATTGCTGTGCACTGTAAAAGTGCTGATTTATTGATGTAATAAAAAAATAAAGTGCAAGAGGTTAATATTGTTGTATCGCATTTTGAAATTGACAAATAGGCTGATTACCAGTTTGTTTTGTAGATTGTTTTATTATTATTATTTTTCTTTTACAGAAATAAGAACCTATTTAAGAACCTAAATAGCCTAAAAGTGTGTTGACTACCATTTAAATAAGAACCTGTTTAGGCTAACTCCAGAAAATGTAGGTTCTTACTCGCGGGTTTTTACTGCATGAGGCGACTCGACTTTATTATAAAGGGAATCTGATTCCCGACGCAGCAAAACGAAAAGTGTTTCATAGCGAATCGACTTTATGATCAAGTGAAACGGCAAAACGTTGGCTAATGTTTTTGCATCGAAACGACCAGACACCCACCTGCGCAGGATTACTTTGACTACTCCAACAAGAAGGAATCAGGAGAAAATTCATGATTTTAAAATATTGCTGAAAGTTATTGACCAAAACCGTCATGAGTCGTGAGAGTGCAAATTTTGTCGGGACGAGTAAAGCACTCTAGACACTGTAGCTCGCAAGTCGTTGCGATCATGATTGTGACTGGCGCGCAGTTGCACTGGTTCATATCGAGAGCATAATTTAGCATATAGAAGTACAAATGCTAGTGTAAAAACATCTAATGGAGCAAGCCATGCTTGACGTACGCGGTCAATTCTAACAACCTCTGACAACATACACAATGGACTCTATTGAACTCATTAAGACCTCGGAATGCGTTAAAAGAATATTTAACAATTATTCCTCGAGCCCGAATGGGCTCTGAGTTAATAGAGAGGCCATGAGGGCGAAAGGAATAATTGTTTTAGTAAAATCCAGCTAGTTGGTCAACCGCCAAAAAGCCCGCGCTTTTCGCTACTATAGCCTAGTAGTACCTCAACCAATCAGAACCTACCATTGATAATAGACCACTAGTTGGATTTTACTACAAGTCTACATCTCTGATCATTTTTACTGAGTCCAAGGAAAATATTTTTCGATAAATTCCTCTTACAACCCACATAGCATATTGCATCCGTCTACTGACTTTAGTCGGTAAAATGAGTGAAATGATTAAGTCCGGATCCGGCTCCACTTCGTATGTTCTAACTATTTTATGAAACTAATCGTAAGCGGGCAAAATGGTGAATGGATACATGTTTAAGGTATTGTCCTACTGACTCCAACTGGACGCACAGTCTTAAGACGAAAACATAGGACCCATTACAACGTTAAATAACCCAAGTACACTCCACTTAACCTGTACGAAACTCGATACAAAATATAAAAGCACGTAAACGGAGGAATAAAAAGGTTAACTTTACTTACCTGGCAAAATCGCTAACTGTAACATAACCAGCAAAATTCCAGTGCGTTGGGTACACATTTCCGCAATCTTCTGATCACTAGTTTTTAATTTTTTTCACTTCACAAAATATATTCAGAAGTTCTATTTATAACCCAGTGTGTATGACTAGCAACTAAGTGTATATAGAAAATGGCGAAATAGTCGTAATTGGTATTATATTTCCACGTGATGTCTTTGTTTCTTTGAAATCCGCGCTATAAAAGAACAAGACACGATCCGAGTAAAATGCCCAGTTCATAACAGTTCCAAAGTAATTATAACTTCGACTGAAGCGATTTGATTCCGGCCATACTTCCTACGAAGGACATATTTTGCCGCATTTCACCACGAGACAACTTCATGGACAACAGAAATCAAGCGAGCGATGAATGGATCAGGAATTGGTTCTTTACCTTCTACAGGTGGTTACGGGTTCTCTGTTTTGGCGCGCTCAAAATCAAATGGCCTTGTAGCTACGTAGTGCGCATGCCTAGGCTCCGGCGAACACTTAGGACTGGTAAACGACGGGTGCGCAAAGAGAACTTGCTAGTTAATGCAAAAAGTACGGCTAATTCCTGTAGAAAATGAATATATATTGTTCACTCTGATTAATACAATTAGCCAATGAATCTTATTCCTTATCAGCCCATGTGTTTTCGTTAATTTAGACTTTATGGCTAATTAGATCCTCAGATGTTTCGGCTATTACGCTGCTCCTTGTTACCAGAATTTATCGCACATGAACTACAGTCAAACCTACATTATATTAACCCGGGCCAACTTTTCACAACGGCCACCCCTTTACAATGGCCACTTTCTTTGTCCCGGCGGACAGTCCATACATTGACTCTTGTTTAAACCTCTTTACAACGGCAACAGCCACTAAAGCGTGTCCCCAAAATAACAACTCGACAACGGCCAGTTTTTTTCAGCCACTGATACCCGAAGAAAAAAAAAAGAAATTTGATCCGTAATTCCTTAAAAAATTGTTATATTAACCCCTCCCCCCCCCCCCCCCCCCACCAACCTCCCCACAACGGCCACTTTCTTCTGTCCCCAAGGCGGCCGTTGTGGAAAGGTTCGACTGTACCATTCTTTTTATTTTATTTTGCCAATGTACCCCATAGAAGCCAATAAGGCTTATTAAAGGCATTATCTTAAGAAATATATGGGGCAAAATTATTACAAATTACAAATTAAAATACTGGCAGGAAAAGCTATGCAGTTCGTTTACAATACGGGAAATAATCGGTAATTATCAGTCGCTTGGCATGATGAATAATTTTGCATAATAGTTATCTTTTCTAGGGGTTCTCCTCCTAAAGCCCAAAAGGGTTTGCTGAAAGCTCAATAATGTGATCAGTCTAAAAAAGGGCAGGCATATAAGTGACTGATTGATTGATTGTAGCCATATTGACACGTATTTACAGAGCTGGGCACATGGATAAGAAAGCATCAATTATTTCCTGGCAAATCTTAGCCTCCCCCGCAGACATTCTTAGTGGTTCGTCACGCAATCATTCCTCTCCCGACATTCTTAGTGGTTCGACACGCAATCATTCCTCTCCCCACAAACGTTCGTGGGGAGAGGAATGATTGCGTGACGAACCACTAAGAATGTCTGCGGGGGAGGCTAGGCAAATCTCACCTTTTCATGCTTTAAGATGGAGAACTTCTGTAGACTGTTACTTTCATGTCGAATCTTCTCTTCTCACTGCAGTCTTCTCACGCGTCAATATAAGGATCTTTAGGGTAAGAAAAGCCAGGTTTACCTACTCTTCCGATACGAAACGCAGTGCCTGCTTATCTGCAAAATCCACCTATTGTGTACATGAAGCCTTTCTTTCAGGCAAGATAGTTATTCTTTCTCGGTTCTCCCGGGCGTACAGAGGGTTGAATAATCCAGCTGTTTGAGCGGTCAATCCTCAAATTTCGTCTTTCTAAAATTTACAGTATATCAAAAACGAAATGCACTTACCGTAACCTCAGGTTTGAAAGTCCATGCTGAAACATAACCGAGCCCACCAGAACAGATGTTTTGGCACGTGACTAAGTGTTCGAATAGTCGACCGCTGACAATAAATTTAAAAAAACTCAAAGCTTGATAAGCAGCTGGAGTTTAGAGATGTTTGGATGCCTTGTCTCCGGGCGTTTAGTAAGTATCTCGTCATATTTCATGAAGGATAATCGAGAGTAATATTCTGACAATTAGCATTTGTATTAATTTCTATGGTGAATCAAACGAAATACGATTATTACTATTAATATTCGTGACAGCTTGCACGTGTTCATCGTGTTTGTTTTGTTTTTACTAGGTGGCGTTCATTACATGCATGTACCATTTTTTTGCGTCTTTGAAAATTGAAATATGTCTTTACAACTTTTCTTTTCGTTAAATTGATGTTAAGTAATAGCAATCTCTAACAAAAGTACTCCATAAGACTATAATAGGGAGGGAGGGGGGCGGGGGGCTAACAGACTGTCTGATTGCCATTGTATAAGTCAGATTATTGCATATTTTACTTACTATATATCTGTCTTCTCTTGGGGAAGAACCTGGAAATCAGCATACCTTACTGCACAATCTGTAGATTTGCACATGCTACTATGACTATGCATGCAATATGTCCTGTTTACTGCTTTCTTTAACATAACCTACCAAGAATTTATTAAAAGTGAAGAATGATCATCGCAGTGAATTTTCCAATTTAAGCAATTGGAAAGAAGAAGCCTGAAAAAATCAGGGCTTCAATGGGATTCGAACCCATGACCTCCGCGTTGCCGGTGCGTTGCTCTACCAACTGAGCTATGAAGCCACACATTGGGAGCGAGGTCAATTTATTGAGTTCATGTCTCCTGTGAGGAGTGAAATGATGTGAAGTACATGTATATGAAATAATTCATATTTGAACTGTGGTTATAGATGAAAGTGAAGAATGATCATCGCAGTGAATTTTCCAATTTAAGCAATTGGAAAGAACAAGCCTGAAAAAATCAGGGCCTCAACGGGATTCGAATCCATAACCTCCGCGTTGCCGGTGCGTTGCTCTACCAACTGAGCTATGAAGCCACACATTGGGAGCAAGGTCAATTTATTGAGTTCATGTCTCCCTTGAGGAGTGAAATGATGTGAAGTATATGAAATAATTCATTACATTTGGCACAATTTGTGATATCTGGAATAGTTAGGGTTGAGGTAAATGTTATTGGCCTCAGCTTGTAACACTTAACTTAACTTTGATTTCCAGATGTAACAAAAACCAAATCTAATAATAAAAAACAACAACAACCTGGAAAATTCACATTATCAAAAAGGTAGTGAGGAAATTAAATAATTATTGAATTCAATTGGGTTGTACCAGCTTTCTGTCTAGAATAGGGTATCGTTCATGGAAATCAGTGTGACGTAAAAAATGGTAAATTCAATGTTCAGTAGAACCTGATTCAGAACCCCTAAGCTAGTTGAAAGGAATTTATTTACCGGTATCTGCTTTATTTTTTTCTCCCCAAATCACAAAATTAAAATAAAATACTTCCAACATACATGTAAAATAAAGTATGAAGAAAGTTTTCTATACCTATTGAGCGAAAATCACTCCAAATAGCATTGCAATAAGTTGCAGATCACAGAATGAACAAGATGAGAACTGCAGGAATTCAAATGTAGATGAAATTATGACCATCACATTAACTGTTGTAATCACAATTTTAACCACTGCAAACAAAGCCCCCCATTCCCCCACCCCTGTATAGAAATGAAATAAAATACAAATTCAGGGCTTTTTCAGGATTCAAACCTATAGTCTCTTCATTAGTGCTGCAGTGCTCTGCCATTTGAGCTATGAAGGTCCATTGTATGTCTGCTCCCAATGTATGATAGTCATAATTATCTTCATTTAGAAACTCTGCAGGCTGTTGCCTCATTCCAGGGTTAAGTTGCTTTTAAAAGTTCAAAGTCTGTAGACTTTTGTATTTTTGAAAAAAGGAAGTGATCTGCTAAACCTTTAAAACATCTAAACTTTTCTGCAGAACAATTGGTCCGATAAACAATTTCGTCAGAAAATGGTATGAAAAGATCCCATTTCTTACAATTTAAAATAACATTGCATTAAGAAAGCAATTAAGTGGTCCATCATCAGCAAGAACTCAACTCTCATCCAGTACCTTCATAACTGTTGATCCTTTTTTCACTTTTAAGTCGGTGTTGCTGAGTTATCATTTGTACAAACTGTATAAAGGAAGAAACTTCTCAGGGGGGGGGATTTAAAGGATGGTTGGGGCTGTGCTGTTGAAACCCTTCAATTCTGACCCTATTTAAGGCAAAATGCATTAAAATTATTATTGCAACCTCGTTTAAGATGCTAAATATTGAAATTGAATACTTTTTTTAAGATTGAAGATCCCATAAACCTATACCATGCAGAGTGGCACATATTGAGTGAGCCAAACATAGAAGTCCTCCCCGAGCGCTTGTGTCTATCTGTAAATTCCCAAGGGAACAATTTTCTATACATGGAGGCAAAGAAACAATGCATTTGTTAAAGACGACATACCGTCAAGACATCATGACAATCAAAATATGTACAAACGTTCTCGTAAACCATTTAAAGTTTTCATGCTAAAGATCAATTTCACTACAATATTGTTAAAAAACAATACTAAATTCTCAGTGATTCTAATAGTGCTTTAATAATATTAACCAATTTGCTCCTGAACCGCCCCTAACTGCCCATGCGGATCCACGTCGTTTCTACCCCTTGTGATGTCATCAGTTTTAACTGTCAAGGACAACTTTGTCTGCTAACTTGTACAGAGTGAAGAGATCTTTTAAACCATACCAGAATGAGCACGAGCACAATTCAGTCAAGGACACTGGAGAAAAAGGCAAAAAAACATGTAACATTGACCTGAAAATCTCCATGAAAATCTTGTTCCATTGCCCACTTACCTTTCCTTTCACTAATCCTGAGATCCTAAAAGCTTTCGTAAAATCTCTTCCACCAAAATGAAGCCTATACTAAATGCCCAGCAAGAGAAAAACATGAGGCAAGAAAAGCAAAAAAAGAGGGGAGGAGAGAAAGCGAAAAGTGAAAGTCAAGACTGCTGTGTCACTTTTAAACCCAAAAACTATCTCAAAATTTTGCTTTCTGCGCATGCCCGAACTTCGCAAGCTCATGATATTTTGCATCTGGATCAGTCAAGGCCATGAAGTGTACGACCTGTAAACTCAAATAGCTTCAAAATGTGTTTTTAGGCAAAATCTCCAGGAGTGAATGGGTTAAGTGGCTTAAGCAGCCATTAATCAAAGTCCTGAAATAATATAATGCAGAAAAAGGTTGTGACTTAAACCTCTTCACTATATTAAGTGGCCTGCACCTCTATCTCCTCCTCCTCCACTTTGGCCTCTATTTGTTCATCGTGACAAAATTTCTCCTATAGTTGTCACCTCTATTAAGTCTTGATATAGTCAGTATGGCATAACTCTTTAAGCCCAAAGAGTGATCAGCATCAAATTTCTCCTTGTTATATCAATACTTTGTAAAACAGAGTGGTCATGAGAATTACACACATGGTCACACAAGATGAATTTGTTTGATATCTTATCAACCTCTCCCCACTACTTCTGTAGGAAATAATTAGAGACAATAAATGAGAATTCAAAGTTTGATCTTAGGGTTTAAAGGGTTAATATTAAAAGTATGTTGAAGGAAAGAAGGTGATGACTAAGATAGAGATAGAAGAAGATGACTGGTTGTGGTCCAGTAATGCTGTTCCCATCGCATGTTTTGTTTAGATTATGCTAATTTATGACGAACCTCTTCTAAGTGGCTAACTTCATTAACCTGCTACTTGCGGGTACCTGGGGGGTGGCCACTTAATGGAGGTTCAACCATATTAATTTTATTTTTTGTTATGGCCACTTTCTTTCAGGTACAAACAGATGCCCAGCAGATTGGTCCAACTCAGTTTGTTTTTAACTTATTTGATGTTGAAAACATTCATCACGTGGTAGTGTTCCTAACAGGGGTGACACCATTCCCAGATGGAATGGGTGGGGCAGTCTACTACTGTTATCCAACCCCTGAGGGACCTACTTCACAACTTTTGGGATTTATTGCTAATAACAAGCCTAGTGCCATATTTAAACTGGCCAAGGTATAGGTTGCATTTAATGTGAACTTTTTGCTTTTTACAATGTTTGACAGAAGCCAAGGTGTCTAGAGCATTTGATTAACAGTTATTTAAAGTGCCAAAAAAGCTCATAGAAATTACACTGCACTTCTGTTGGGGAACAGAAACAAGGATATACAATGAGATGTGCCTCTGACGCTATATCAGCTGTTACCCAAACAAAGAATGCATTTATGTTTGCAAAACAATAACCCCCAAAATGAGACAGTGATTTAGTCTTGCTTCTCTGCAGTTGGCCTTCATGTTCCACACACATATTTCATTCCTCTTTTGGTTTGGTTTTGTCTTTGTCCAAACCAAAGCACATGTGTGGTGTGTCCACACCCCTCCCCAGGTGGGGGGGGTACTTGGGTTAATTTTGCTGGATACATGTATGTGCTTCTGGCATCTTGGAGCCCCTACCCTGGAATAGTATATCCTATGGCCCACTATAGTCTTAGTCTTAGTCACTTTTGGGCAAATGTAATTTTCACGATCCCAACTTAGTCACTTTCTATTTATGTATATACCTTATCAATCATTTAAATAGGTCATCCTAAAATGAATTGACACATTCAGTTTTAAATTGAAAGAAGAGCACTTTACTTTTCATCTACAGTACAACATCCTGGTACGTTTGCTGACCCTAAATATGAAGAACTTTCTTACCCCAAAAATCCGAAAATGTGCGACCCCATTCTAGTAACTCTATTGAACATGCAACGCCATTATAGTCAGTCCAGTCGTGAAAATGAGACCCCATCCAGCGGCACATCCCCATTAGGAAGTACCCCCGGGGGGGGGGGGGGGAGCACACATGTCCTCAAACCTCACGTTTGGGATACTTTGGAGAGGAAATATATATGAATGCTTCTTCTTTTGTAGGTGAGACCAGAGGAAAGAGTGCAGAACCCATTTTTAATGGACGCCAGTGGGACCACACACACAGGGGCTCAAATAGGTATATCAATTGAGCCCTTAGACCAGCTTGCTCAGCAGACACCCGCGTTCAATTCGACACCGTCAAATTTGAACTCTTTGGTTGAACATACACAGAAAATGCTGGAGAATTTCTTCAATTTTGCGTCTTCCTTTGCCAAAACGCAGGCAGAAATGACACCGAGTCCTTCGGAGAGTTTTGTTCCACTTAGCGTGGTACAAAGGTGGTATGCGTACTATCAGAGGAAAATGGCACACGATCCAAACTTCTGGAAAGGGTGATATCTGACACTGGGGGAAAAAAGTGCCTCTAGATAGCATGTGGTAAATGATAGGAAGCGTTTTTATACGTCTAATGCAGTAGACAAGCTAAAAAAGTACAGAATCAAATAAGCACTTTTAAGGTAAAATAATGCTGGTTTATCGTACTAGAATTTAATTGGCACTACTTTACAAGTCAATCGATATTCCCTCACGGTTGGCCAGAAAAGTGTTATGAGAGGGCTGTACCAGGAGACAGTCTCATACTGGCTCACCTCGCAAACTTGACGCCTAGGTTCACGCAGTTGTTGTTGTCTCGTGTAATGTGGATATTGCTGCTCATCCATAAGAAATTGATAGTGATGATCTTTATAACTTAAGGTGTATATCCACGGTCGTGTAATTTTTACGTGCGTACGCGGAGAAATTTAACGCTCGAAACAATTGTCGCGCATAAACGTAAAAGTTGGTCGAGGTTCTAATTTTACGTTTACGTGCGACCTTTCATGCATTTTCATATGGTTATGAAATTATATGACGTTTGAAATAATAATCATATTTCAACCAAGTCACACGTTAAGAATAAATTGACATTTTATTTCTTGCTTGTCTGCTTCCATTATACTAGACAGCCACTACTTGCGTGTTTTATGAACAACAAGTAAGCCATTACAACCACAGGCCGTCCTGACGTAGTATGTGTCAAATGAATATATTAATGGACAAAATAGGATGATTCGTCGAAACTCCAATGAACTAAAATAGTCCAAAAGTCAAAATATAACAAAGCAAAGCTAAGGTACCTTTAACTGATGAATGTATCCTTGTCTTTCCTGGCCGGTTAAAGTGGCATTTTGTTGAGTTTTGCAATTGTAGATAGCCTGTGTTACAACATGTGCCAGCAATCGAGAACACCACAAAAGCCCTGTAAGCCCGCGCCAAAGGAACGAAAAAAGGTCACTCCTTGAATTTCGCGCAATATTTGGAAACGCTTGCTATGCAGGCTAATAGCAAGGCTGCTAGCTTTTACTGAGACCTTAGTTATGAACTGGCGAGTATCAGGGAGGGAAATTGCAAGTAATACAGGTACTACAAAAACAGAGCATAATAGTTGTTTTATTGAACATTGGTCGGGTGGGTTACCTGTATAATCCCAGGGAGGCTTTACCCGATTGGAAGAATAGATATACACAGTAACCTTTTTCCCTCAAGCGGAAACCCTCAAAGTTCGCGCTGCAGCCATGTCCACTTTACAGTTAGGTCCGCCTGTAATCATAGGGAGTTAGTCTTTCAGCTCGTTTCTCCTTCTTTAAGAAGATCAAGGTTTCACAATGCTAAAAATCCTTTCTTTGTCTTTTTTGTCTATAACTGCCAAGGAAGACGTTCTGCGCGTGCTCTTATTTTTTTCAAAACTTCGTTTCAGACGATTTGGCCCAGTTTTTCCTTTTTACCGAGTCCGATGGGTACCCGTCTAAATCAACTGCCCAGCAGTCCTGGACCACATGGCTGCGGCGGCACTTAAGGGCCTAACCGAGTTATTTCCAATTAACTAATTAAAGTTAACTCGTTTATTTAAAAAAAATGCGTATGCGGCCGGGTTTTCTGCAGTCTGAACCAGGGCGGATAAAGGTTGGGCGGTGAAACGAGCGCGTCCGAGCAAAAAGGTGTGATGCAGTGGACTGGGACTCTGCTTAGAAATTAAATGTCGCTTGTTTTTCTTCGGTCAGGGCTTGAGATGTGGTTTGTCCATTAGACACTGCCGCTGTCACTGAATTATGGCGGCTTGATTTGTTTTCTTACACTTCTTCCTCGTTCCTTAATTTTTGCTGGTACGCTGTCTCCGAGAGGAAAATGTTGCTATTTTTTGCGGGCGGTTTAGTCGGAGTAGACAAACATTACATCTCTTTCAAAGGGTTTTAGTCTAACTTATTACTTCCATGACTCTACCACTGAATTATATTTTCGTTCTACTTCTCGCCAATGTTGATGTTATTCCAAAACAAAAACAACTAAGTACTGTCTAAAACACGAAGAAAAATCTCATCCATGGCAAACTAAAAGACAGCACATCGTCTTTCATAACTAGATGACGTGTATGCTAATTTCAGTCACCATCATCCTTCTTTTTAATTTTGAAAAAAAACATCTCATACGTCTTCCTTTTTCTTCAAAACCTCAAACTTAGTTTCCCCTCAGTTTTTACTATTTACCTTGTTTTGTTTTAGAGAGAAAAACGGAGAAAAAACCTTACAACTAACCCCAATAAATTTTGTTTACATGTGGTTGCCGGATTTGCGACGCATAGCGCGAATCGCCATGGCGCGTTGCACCCGAGAAGCAAAGTTTGAAGCAGTACAACGCCACTATATCAAAATATATCAATCTAATTTTTTGTTATGTTATATAAAATTTATCCCCCTTTAACATATGTAAAAATTGAGGTTAAGAAGTGTTAAGCTTTTGCAAACGAAACGGCGAAAGACGATTAGGTGATATTTAGTGGAAGGAGGAGGTATTCAACACTTTCAAAGTAAACTCAAATTTTGGCATTATACGACCAACAAGTTTGACTTATAGGCATACAGACACAAACATATGAAACTGTTCATTGACATTGTTATGAAACGAATTTATCTATTTAACACCGTAGCCTGAAATTACAGAAAGAAAATAGGATTTCCGGTTTGCAGAAAGGAAAATTTCGCCGGCCTTCAAGCGCACCGGAAGCGCGGAAAGAGCGCTCGTGCCAGTCCTACTCCGCATCACACATTAAATGAAGAGCGGAGCGCTCGTTTCACCGCCCAACCTTTATCCGCCCTGGTCTGAACCGAGTTCTAACGGGGTTATGCAAATCAAGCAAGAACAATAGATTTTCTTAACCAGGTTAGGTTTTTTTAAACCACCTCGCCAGGTAGTTTAACGCAGGTTAAACCCTTTTAGTAAAATCCAACTAGTGGACTGACTCAGAGCCCATTCGGGCTCGAGGACGGGTTTTTAAAAAACAAATCCGGTTAAGGTGTTTCGATACAGTTTTTCAGAGACCACACCGATATTTTTCAATCGCCTTAAAAGTGGTTTTTTGCTTGTCCGACCGCTATAAAATTTTCACCAGTAATTAGCTATGGATTCGAGTTTGTGAAACTATAATTTTAAGTAAAATCGACATTACTATGACAACAATAAACAAAAAACTTAGAAATTGATAAAAGCCGAATTTTGTGTCATCTAGACCAGCTACTGAAAATCCAACACTAGAAACTTAAAGTTTGGTGTTTAGCAAACAATCTCCGTGAGAAGTAAAAAATTCTGTATGTTATGAATTTTCAATAGCCGTGATAGATTATTTAATAAAAACGTTAAATCACTCAAATTATTGTTAAGTAGCTTCAGAATGCTGCTTAATATCATATTTTGATGCTAGAAAATTTTGGGGTATTTTCGTTCTTTTGATCTTGAAAACGAACCCGTTTTCTCACCACTGTACAAATGCAACTTGATTCAAAATTTGGACTTTTAGCGTTTTTTTGTATATCTCTGAAACGACTCGAACGTGCATAATGTATATAATAAGGTCTGAAACTTTTATTGACATTGATTCACTACAACATCTTAAAATTTCAAGACAAACCTATCCTACGAACCTGTAAAAAATCTGCGTTACAACATTCACTATTTTGACGTTATGCTAATTTTTCCAAAAATAATGCGTACTATACATACCTCCACGACTAGTACATTTCAGTGTGAGTGGCACATAGACTGATGATAGTGGAGATTCTATTTTCGCGAGAAAAAGTGCCCTAAGAACGCTGTGACATAGGCCTCGTATGGGAGTCGCTCGAGGAACGGCTGATACAGTACGTTAATCGTTGTCCGACTATAGTTGGTCTCATGGTACCCCTAACTGCAATAACGCTGTCAAAGAAAAGTAAAAAAAAACAAAGATAATTTGGCATGCCCACGAAATCAGACTTTGTGCTGGACGATAGTTATTAGAGGAGACTGGTGATGAAATCCAGACCAAGCAAGCATCAAAAGAAATTAAAGATAAAAACAACTGTACTGGCGCCTGGCGCCCCAATCCTTTGTAATGTTTTTGTTCACAAGCGCTACTTAAAAATTTATTAATCCGACGTTCTATTTGTCAGAAAGATCAAGACGAATGCTCTGCGCTATTGAACGTTGTTCACCCTCAAACTTTATTAACTATAATGGTCTGGCAAAAGGATGAAGCGGAAAAGGTAAGGCTATACCGGGTGGCCAATTAACCTTTCCTCAAAATTCAGTTGGTGCCGCGAATTGAAGTGCCACATTTCAGAAGAGTTTTCATGATTTTCAAAAATATCAAAATGAAATTTGAATGGTTGATTACTTCCTAGTTGCCTTTTTTTAATTTCTGTTTTTGCTTTTTTGTATGACATCGTTATTGCATTTAGGTGTACACATTTCCATGACCAACTTATACACATAGTTAAAAATAATGAGGCATTTTAAAAGACTGTCCTGGTTAATAGCTTAATAAGTCGCGATGAATAAATGTTTAATATCGCACCTTGTCATTTTTGTTTTTATAGTATTGTCATTATAGTATTATTTTGTTTGTTTCGAAAATGTTTTGGCCTTGTAATTGCGTGCTTCCAGAGAGTCGGGCGTGTATGTATATTTGCAAAATCAAAATGCTTGTGTCTATCTATATAACCGACTCTGTTACACTCTTTCATAGTAAATGTATCTCTCTCGATTTGCAAAAACGAAGTCATCAGGAAAGTCATTTTTACTGCCGTTGTTAAGATGACAAAGGAATCGACCATTCGGTCGCTTTTTTAAATTAAACGATTGGCAGCGACAGGTCCGAAGGCAGTGTGACGCACAGACTAACGCGTCCATTACTTCATGAACAGATACTTGGTGTCCCATTAGCTTGTAATGTTCAAGACTTGTAAACATCCCGTCGTTATCTAAAATACAGAGTAAATGTAATACACAGTTAATAACAATGAATAAATATTAATGAAAAAAGAAAGAAATTTTTTTAATCACAGTTGTTAACTTCCGTATCAACGCCTTCCACTCTGCTTGTTTTTGAACTGCAGCTAGGCTGGTAACTGCGTCCCAGGTTAGGGTTGACTTCAGGGGCCCATTTCTCGAAACTCCCGGTAACTTTTCGGGCCCGAAATCAAATATTCAAATCGAAATATAAAGAATAAAAGCGCGGGTCCTGGCTAACAAACTACTGCATTTTGTTTCATTAACTGATAGTTTTATCACGTTAGATGCCAAGCTATATTGAAGCCTCTTTCTTGCACGTAAACGACAACAGCTTTGCGGGCCCGTTAGTTATCGGGACTTTCGAGAAACGGGCTCTTGGCAGGGCCGCGTAATATTTACGTGCGTAAAATTTACGTTCGCAAATTAAATAGAGGCAATGCATGAAAGGTCGCTCGTAATGGTAAAAGTTGAACCTCGCTCAACTTCTCGTTTAAGCTCAGACCTTTTTTTCTTGCCTCTATTTTTTTTTTACGTGATTAAAATTTACGTGCGTTAACGGGCGTAGCCAAAAACGCGTCAGTGGAAATCAACCTTTATCTGCCATTTAGATTTAAAATGATCGATATACAACTACTTGATGTATTACTGTAGCACATTTAAATACTCCATTAATGAAACTGCTGAACGGCAGGTTGATGATAATCACTTTAATTACAAGTTCAGTAAGTTTTCATGGCCTGACCAGCTGGCTGTCAACAGAAAAATTTCTAGCATTTTGAGTATCAGGTTCAAGAATGAAGATGAGGCCAGGGAAAGAAGAAAGACGAAACAATCCTTCACTTGTGAGCAGTCTCTTGAAAATAAAAAAAACTGATTTGATATGTTTAACACCGAGAGACTGAATAACACAGAGGGAATCAACCTGTGAGAAGAGAATCTTTTGTCTTCTTCGTGATCGAGGAAGAGAAAAGTAGGCTCTACCTGAATCACCAGCTGAATCACGTGAAGCCCTTTCATTTAAGCCGTTGAGGCCCGAACTTCTGGACTACTAGCAAAGTTCGAGTGCGAGACGGCTTTAAGCCCAGGTGCGAAACCATATCCTAGCAAAATTCAGCGCATGCTCAAAAAAGATCGTACTCTATTCATGCAAAGTCTTTTTGGTGAGTACACTGCACAAAAACAAGCAAACGAAAGAAACTAGGCTCTGCAGCTAGCAGGGTATGAGCTGGTGAGAGGGAATAAGATAAGGGATAAGATTACAGAAATTTTTCTGGAAGATTCAGGTGACTGAAACGAAATTATACATTTGTTGAGTGACTTGTAGGGCAACGTTTTAATTTTCAACTTCCTCTCTTACGACAAAGAAGTTTTTGGATGACACTTACATGAAGCGTTGCAAGCCGTTGATGGGGACACCATAGTGACGTTAATCCTCGTCATGAGGCTAATCACGTGACTACACCAATAAAACACATTTCCTTTTGCTAAGTTACACGAGCGGTAGACACTTTGCACTTCATCAGCCGTGAGGTATTTGTTCCACACATTCAGGTTACTCAAGCTTCCGTTCATGTGATCAACGAGTGTTCCATCTGGTTGCATCCTGGCACCTATGACCATTGTACCGCCTCCTTTGAGATTTTTTTCTGATAGAAATAAAGAGATAACTATAATGGCTCACCAAATTCAGTAGCCTTCACTAATGGATCAGTTGTCTGCTTGCTAAGCTCGTTGAGCTCCCTCCCAGAGAAAAGGAATCTCTGCCTGAATCGCTTCAAGCCTTTGAAGTCGCCGCAGCCTATACTTCTGGACTCGTCATACGTTTTTCTCTCGTCTCGTTAAGGTTGCATTCCTTTTAGCCATACTTTTTTCGGATTTGGACAATCCAGATTGTTTGGATTTTCGTGCTAGCCGGAACAAAAATCTGAAATAAGATTGATCCATACAGAAGGTGCCTGCCGCTCCGATCTTCTTCTCAATTTTAACGCATCGTTTTTTACGTCTTTCTGCTAAATAAGCATCTTCTCCAGGAGAAAGGGAAAAAAATTGCTCTTTAACTAGTGGTGTTTCATACTGGGACTCGTCACCTTAAAATTATCTGGAAATTCAGAAGACAATTACGAATTCTCAAGCGCTGAGAAGCGCGCTCTAAACACACGCAGACATTGGCCAGTATAGTTTTACGGTGAGAAAATCGAGGCGTTTTCACTTCCTAACGGATTTAGAGTGACAGTGGAACTTGGGTTCAGTATACTACAATCCTTTAGTGGCATAGAACAACGAAGGAGTAAAGTATAACTTTCGCCTGAACTAACCTTGACCTGCCATGTTTATTGATGAACGAGCACGTTCTAACGATCGAAAAGCAGTTTCATTAAATGGAACAAAGATCTGAAACCAGATTGAGATACCAATCTGAACGATCCACGTTCAGAGATAGATCGTTCGGATTGCAATCTTAGATTGGTTTAGTCCTGAAAGGAACAAAAAATCGAATTTTCGATCGCAAAATCCGGATTTAGATTTGGCTAAAAGGAATGCAACCATAGAGCGAACATCCATTTACTGATAAACCCATGGTTATAACCAAGCCGCTATCAGAAAAAAAACAAGCATACTATCAACACCAAGCACACTACATCGATTCATCCAGTCTTTCTCGAGTACGCCGAAATCGCCCGAGCAAAGTAAGTCTCTGCTGGGAAGGTTGGTTCACATGGCATTTTATGCCGGATTTTCAAATGTCTGTCAACACCAATTTCGATATATCAAAATTCACATTTTGGCAGCGAGGCTTAAGGGGATAACACCAAGGAAATACATTATTCAATTCCGAGCCTCAAGATGATTTTGTTGCTTTATTCCCCCTCGGAACCAAATGAATTTTGATATATCGAACCTGGTCTATTTGAAGGAATACTTCGCTCACATGGAAACGCCTCATACTTTTACGTTGTTCACACGGAACTGCCGAACCAGTTTCAATTTTTTTTCTCTGTGGTAATGCCATCTGCCCTTGGGTAGAGCGCTACTTTAGCAAATCTAAATTAATGGCGTCTCCCAGCTGAGTTACCACGCATCCGTGCAACCACGCCGTAGCCGTACAATCTATTTAGACGGTCAGTTATTCACACAGCGCAGTTCACATTTTCAACTTTGACCTCAATTTTGACGTCCAAAAGGAAGGGTGGTCTCGTGTGAACGGAATACTAAGTTAACACAAATTTTCCACCGGTCGAAAATTCGTACGGGGCCGGCCGTGTAAACATCCCTAAGTGCATTTTATACCCATCTTCAGTTATTAATTATCCTTTTTATTTTAATAAATGATTATTTAAATTTAAATTTGGATAAGTTTAAAGACTGAAGTGATTCTCACTAATATGTGTTATAATGACCACCAAATCACTTTGCTTCCAAAACATATTTTCAATGCTTAGTTTTTCAAATGAGGCCCTCTCGTTCAGCGACATATATATAATCACATATTAAATGCTAGTTTGGACTTTCATTCGTACTAGATTGCTACATTTTTTAAAAATGTTCAGCATAAATCAGTAAGCGGTTATGAAATCTATACACTGATAGTTACGTGCGCTTTAAAGCTACTTGTGCTCTTAGGGTTTCATACCTTCTCTAAACGGACGAGGAAATGTCATTTCATGAACACCATCAAAGAAGGTACTTGTTCTTGTATTTTCCTGGTCCCACATGAGGCAAGCATGGTGCCATTTCTCATCTTTAAGTTGGATAAGTGAAACACTGAAACTGATACGCTATCTGTAAGAGTGAGTGTATGTACTATACTGCCAAGAGGTCAACTCGATTTTATTCTTGGGTTTTTCTAAAGTTTTTCCGGATATCTTATTTGATTTATCGGGGATTTCTTAGGCAATCTAGAGGCCAGGGGGGCGGGGGGTACTTGGGTTAATTTTTGCTGGGTGTGTGCCGCTGGCCTCCTACCCCATTATAGTCTATTCTGTGGCCAATTATAGACCCCATCTTAGTCACTTTTGGGCAGCTATGTAATTTTCGCGATCCTTACTTAGTCACTTTCTATTTTTATGAATTCCCATTTTTTAGATTGAATGAAGAACACTTAACACGTTACTTTTCATCTACATTACAAACATTCTGGTACGTTTGCTAACCAAGTAAATATCAAGAACTTTCTTACCCAAAAAAAACCGAAAATGTCCGACGCCATTATAGCCAATCCAGTCGTGAAAATGCGACCCCATCCAGCGGCACATCCATATTAGCCTCTTATAATGAAGCCCCCCCCCCCCCCCAACAGGGGGGCTAGAGTTACCTAAAACCTAGAAAGCCATACGGTTACTGCTGCAGAAAGGGTAGAAAATCGCGATAAAATGATGAAGAAATCGCGGCCTTAAAATCACAACAAAAACTTCACAAACAGTGCTAAAAGAGAGCTAGAGAGCGGCTTTAAAAATTCACCCGGTCCGCATTTGTTTGTTTTTTTTTACTTACGCATATTTCTGGTCGTCTATGTAGGTATTGACGGACCCTCCTTGAGTATTCACGAGGTAAGCTTTATCGTACTTGGAGTTGGAATATGAAAGCAATGCCATAGTATTCCAGCTTCCTGCAGGATACCGGTAAATGAGTTTAACCCAGAAACACACAGAGAATGATATCATATCTGGAATACCGTCTGTTACTAATACATAGCCATTGGAATCTTCCAGAAAATGGAGATCTATAGATTCTGTCAAAGAAACAAAATATTACCAATTATAAAAAAAAAAAATATGCAGATTGAGGAAGGTACACGTGTTACCCACTTAAGGTGGCTCGATACAGTTCTTCAAGGTCAATACCTCCCAAGTTTGAGCACAAACTACGTCGCCATAAACAAAGTTTTGGAAAAAATTACCACCACAGTTGTATTAGATAAAGATGAAAATTTGTTATGATCAGGGTTGCAATGGCATCGGAGTTGTCATAGTAACGAAATGATGCTATTACCTATTTTACTTGTAGCAGTATATCTTGGCACTGGGAACTGTTTTTCCACGAAATCGTTCACGGGAGCTTTTTCCTCCAATAGCGGCCTCGATGTTCGTGAAGCGAAATCTGTAAGAGCGTTATCGAGATATTTTGGGATGAAGTTTTTAAGGTTAGAGACACAGTAAAAAATTGACAATACTGTTGTTTGGCCGTTATCTGTAGAAAATGAAGTGCTTTTGACATGCAATTGCACCTCAGAGTAGTTTCAATCCTTTTGAAAACGGGTGTGAAACATCATGTAGATATCTCCAGCCGATTGCTAGAAAGAAGGGATTGATTATTATGTATCGAAGCGCTCTTGTTAGCGGTTTTGTAAACATTTTGGTCTTCTTTATCAAATTAGCGAATAATTTTTAAACTGCTCGAAAGATTTTTAAAAAATTTAAGATTTTTGAGATTAACCTTCCCTTTATATGACCTTTTAGTTTCAAGATTATTGATATATTTTAAGGCAGTAAAATAAGGGCTGCAATTCGTTACTTTCTTATAGGAAGTTTCGTCATTACAAGTGAAAGCCTCTCATTATTCAAGGCATTGTCTCCAAGTTTCATTTTCACGTGAACAGCAGTAACTAACAATGCATTTGACATATGCAAAAATGCTAGCTATTGTTGTGCACGAAAATATGAAACTTGGAGACAATACCCTGAATAATGAGAGGCTCACACTCGTAAACACAAAATTTCTGCCAAAATATTAACGAATTGTAGCGCTTATTTTACTACCTTACAATATATCAATAATCTTGAAACTAAATGGCGGGAAGAACGCCAGAGTTTTAATGTGCATGTCCAGCCGTTTTTAAGCCCTGTCAATGTCAGCATTGTAATTATTAATTTATTATGTATTATAATTTTAAAAGGTGGTCCTATTCATAAGCCTTATTGGCTTTCTTGGGCTTCCTTGCCTTATCTTTTTATTCTTTTAAGTTTTCTATTTTGTGTATGGCAAAAATGACAATAAACAATAAACAATAAAGGTTAATCTCAAGATCTTTTTCTTTTTTAAAAAAATCTATCGACCGGTTTAAAAATTATTCGCTAATTAGTTAAAGTAGACCAAAATGTTCAAAAACCGCTAACAAGAGCGTCTCGATACATGCTAATCAAATCCTTCTTTCTAGCAATCGGCTGGAGGTATCTCCATGATCTTCCACACACGGTTTTAAAAAGATTGAAACTGCTATGAGGTGAAATTGCATGTCAAAAGCGCTTCGTTTTCTACAGATAACAGCTGAACATCACGCAAGATTGTCCATTTTTACCGTATTTCTAGCCACAAAATCTTTATCCCACGATATCTTGATAACGCTCTTACAGATTTCGCTTAAACTTCACGAACATCGAGGCCGCTATTGGAGGAAAAAGCTCCCGTGAATGATTTTTGAAGAACAGTTCCCAGTGCCGAGATATACTGCTGTAAGTAAAATAGGTAATAATAGCGTGCAGTCAGTGATTGGCTGCAAAACTGATGGACCTTCAACTGAATGAAATTATCGGAACGCAGCATTGCGAACCCCTGACAATCTCTAGATGAAATCAGAAACAGTATCCAAAGCTAACACGCTCAGTCTTTTTTCACACTTTTTCAATGGATTTGGAACGATAACCTTATAATCATATTTTTCAGCGCAAAAAATCAAATATCTTTCTGGAAAGGGAAAGTTTATGAGAAGCCTTACCAGAGCCGCTGATTTCAGCAGATTTCACAGTCGCTGACTGGATGTTCAAGGAAAACAGCAACAGTAAATGATAACTGAAGACCTGAAATGCAGTGCATGGAATGGCTTGGACAACAGCTCCCTGCATCCTGCCAGCAAAGTGAAGTCAGCAGAATATAATGCCACAGCAATTTACATTGACAACACATCGCTAACAAACTCCGTAGTCTTCCACGCGTCACATATATATATATATATATATATATATATATTCCGATAGGACGCTGCATTATATTCGCGAAAACAACGTTTCACGTACATGATGAAACTACTAGATGCCGTTGAGCAAAAATCAGTGAAGGAGTAGGATTGAACAATATTTCTTGCTCGAATGATCTCCGGCAGTTACATTAACCCTACATGCTCGTAATACTAGGTTCAGTTCAGTTTTTGATCTTTTTTGTTCTGACATAAAATCTGCATTCCAACATCGAGAAAAGCTAAAGAAGCTTAAAGAAAAAACACTCAAAACAGCGCTCAAATCTCTCTATTGCTTCTAAGAGGCTAGTAAACCTTAGTTAGTGTTTTTCCAAAGTCGGACGGTAGAGAGAATGATTGCCGTCCCTTCGCCTCGATTCGACTGTCAAATTTACTTTTAATTTTCCCTATAAGTTCTAGAATAACATTCGATGGCCAGCAGGGAGCTAACTCTATTCTCTCCTTGCTTCCATTTCATGCACACTTTGAATCATTGTTAACGATAAGCAACTGCGACACGTATTTAATACGTACGTGCACATCATGTCTGCCTCGAAGGTCCTCGCAATCAGCCCACAATAGTGAGATTTTATCTTTTTGAAAAAAATTTAATATACGAATTTTATTTGTAAGGCCCTGCCCTGACCTTTTTTAATATTATGAAATATGAAATAGAACAATAGGCCACAAACCTGTTTTGTAATGAAACGAATAATTATATATTTACTGCATGTCACACCTTGTCTTTTTTTATATTTTTCACTCATTTTTAAGTTCCTGAACTTACCACGTCATTCTCATTGAATGCCCTTTTTTCTTAGTTCCTGCGGAGTTTTTCCCTTTAATAAATAAAGTGCAGTCGGAGTTGTCAAGCCACAACGGTTAATAATTATTTCAAGAGCAGCAGCATAACGTTCAATTCATGAGTACAGTGTTGGATTTAATAAGCGCGTCGATTAAATTAAAACCGAGAGAACACTTGAGCAAACAAAGTGTCAACTCTCTTAAGAACTTTGCGCATAAAAAGCCAATATGACCCAACATGGTATAGGTTGCAAAGTACACACCGTAGATAGTTAATTAATGATGCGCTAACGTTTCATTTGTTGGATGAACTCTATAAATCAACCTTTATTTCTGCCCTGTAACTTCTAGTATAGTGCATACCCTATCAAACTTTCTAGACGCCAGGTAGAGTACATTTAGATTTTTTTTTTCGTTTCTTATCTTAGTATGAGAAATAGAAGCAAACAATCAGATATTAAAGTTATATCATCATGTTAAATTTACGTAATTTATAATTATACCTTGTCAAATTAACCATATTTGTAAAAATAAACGTTTATATTTATCCCGTCGGAGAGCTTTTTTGCCTCTGCGTTTTTTCTTCTTCTATAGCTTTCATATTTCTATTGTTTCTCAGTTCGGTGAATTTCATTTCACTATGAAAAATTTGAATGTGGGGTCATTTATTTTCACCCCGAAACTGATAACGAATACCTTGAATCCTAAAAGGGATTCAGGGAATTAAATGTACATTGTAATCCAGTAATCGACATTTAGTTCAGGAACTCTGTAAATCTCTCAAATGGCCGGATTTAGTAAAGAGGTATATATTGGTGGAAAGAAATCCAGCACAGAGACCTTAGAGGGTTAGTAATAATATCTTAAGACGGGTCATTTAAGCCTGCTCGTCTCTTTTCCGGGACTGCCTAATAACCTTCTTTGAAAAGAAAATTCACTCTTGCTTCCTTTGATTAGGAAATACAGGTAGCAGACGCCTTATGATCCCTTAAAAAAAGGCAGTACATTTTTAAAAGTCTGGGAATCAATGGGAATAAGGTTATCTTGAGCTTTTACATGTAACCATGTTATTGCAAATTAGCCACAAAAAAAAACTAAAAAGTTGTGACTTGACATTGTATTTAATGACATTCACTGCATCTTATCACGTAAAAGTATACAAGTCAAAAATATTAGCAAGAGATCATAACAGGACCTATTATCCCTGAATGAATATTATTCTGAACTTCTGTGAAACTCTTACAATGATAAACAAATTATCTTTAACAAGCCACAACTTTTGTCTCCAAAAACTTTTCAGCTCCAATTTCCCTTTAGACTTGTCAACCCAATCATACTGTAGACACAGGTCCCAACTTATAGTTTTATAAATCTATAATATTGGTAGCAATCCTATGTTTCCCATACTCTTCTCAAGTCATTTATTATAGAGCCCACAAAGATAAACTTCTATGTGTACAAATCTCAGTGAGCGGTCAACATGCATGCAATGGCTAACAGTGTGCTGTTATGCTCTGAATATTACAATGTTGCCTGTGCATAGACTATATGGGCAGCAAAGCTATTGAGGCTGCAAGTTTTTGGAGGAAAACTGTGGCCCTATAACAAGATCTAATCGCCTGGGAATCCAGTTGGGTAGTCCATCACGTGATCCTTGTAGTAAATGGTCCAGCTTGCCTTGAATTCACACTACACCAGTAATTACAGTGATAAATAAATTGTTACATCTTGAATTAGTACTAAAGTAAACTCCTAACTTTCACAGTCTACTGTGGAAACGTGTATACTGAATTCCAAAAAAACACACAAATTTGAAAACACACATGACGTAGACGACATACTGACTGCATAAAAATAAATTTACATGTACAGCTAGCTGGACATTTGAAAACGTTACCCCTGAAAAGACCACTTCTATCAAGCCGTTTTTGGGGGCCAAAAGCTACAAATGCACATGTACATGTACTACATGATTGTATCTCCAAAGTAGCCGATTTAAAAGCTATAAGACTGCAAACACTGCCAGTGTTTCTCCTCTCCTCTTTCTTTCTCTTTGCTTTTAATATTTTTCCTTTATTTTTCTTAGTTTTCTGACTTTTCAGCCTTATCAGACACAGAAGCCAGCCTTTTCCCCTCAAATGGCTGCAGATTTTCAAACATCCGGCTAGACATATACTACAAGAAAGCCAACACTTCACAAAGTTGCACTTTTACAAGAATGAGCCCTACATTTTCTCCATCAATGCCTGTTTAAGTTCATGTGGTTTAAAGACTCCATATTCAGTTATAATGCCTCCTGTTATCAGTTCTGCTGGGGTGATATCAAATCCTGGATTCCAACAGCCAATCCCATGAGCTGCAATACGAACATCGCCCAGTGTTGTCAGCTCATGGGCAGGTCTCTCCTCTATTGAAATGTGTTCACCACGTTCTAATGACAAATCTATGCTGGTAGAGGGTGCAGCAACATAAAATGGAACCATATGATATTTGGCTGGAAAAGAGAAGAAAAAAGAGAGAAAGAATAAATGTGTTGTGCCAAGTTTTGAGTAGTTTGAGATTAAATTTAACTACTATATTATCTCAAATAAAGCTGAATTACTGACAGTTAAGTAGTGTGTAGTCTTTTCTGGTTACCTGATTCCCATAATTATAATTTGGCAAATAAAGCCTGGAGTTCACACCTGTTCAAAAATTTTGCTAGCATACGCAAAAGCTATCCATTTGAATCCTATATGTGCTGACACTTATACACAAGTATTATCTTATAATACTCCCTGTAAAAAGCAAACTTGATCAATCATGCACAGATGAATGCTTATCTCTATATACGTTTATGGGAGCAAAGGGTGTCCAATCCCAGTACAGCTGGTCTAACGTGAATATTACAGGTAATGAAATGCATCACGCACCAGTAAAACTACATTGCGGTCAGTATAAAACACGGACTGCGGACTGCAGACCATGGACTGCAGACTGGGTATAAAACACGGACTAGGTATAAAATGCGGACTACGGACTGAGTATAAAACACAGACTAGGTATAAAATGTGGACTACGAACTATGTATATAAAAACAGCTTCAGAACGGTAAAACTGAGGGCTTGCATAAAACAGTAGTTCCAGCTCCTTGCCTCACACAAAAACATTCCGTAAGCCGGTCACGCAGTCTATATTCTCCTCATGTGGAGAAGGAAAGCAAAATGCACGGACAAGGAAGGTTATGCCGCTACTCAAGGCAATTGAAATTAAACTCTGAATTTTACCAAAAGAAGGAGTTGGAAGAGAACCAATCAGAGAAGCACCAAATAAAAAGAATAGTATTGGTGCTGGTGTTAGCTGAGTCAGAGTAAAATTCTTAAAGATGCCTCTATTCCGTTTCAAATAAAGCCTTGGGAATATGAGGAAATGAAGAACTCAGACGAGAAGGTCAATATAGGGGCATTCCGTGAAGTAAAAAAAGCAGTATTTAGGGGGAGGGATTACTCACCTGTACGTGAATAATAACCAAAATGAGTCATCCAACCCAACGTGATATTCTACGCGATGATTATGATGACATGATTTACACCCTCCTACTGACCCCTGGAAGGGGGTACTCCTACGATTTTTTTGTTGGGGTTGTGCCCCCTGGTTCTCTAAATCCTTACCCTATTTCAGAATAAAAAGTGTAATTTTCCACACCCATTTTCAGACCTGATCTCTAAAATCCATACCATTTACAGGCCTGGCCTAATTTAGCCTGTTCCAGGCTCTCAGATAAAGAGGATACTATCCAGTTTCCTGCCATTTTATTTTGGCGCTTTCTCAATTTGGCAGACCCAACTATCTCGGAGCCTGGAACAGCCTAGGCCTGATTAGGCAGAAATTATGTCATCATTATATATTATAGATTAGAGCACAACACTAGATCATTCTCTTTTGAATGCACACAGAAAATTCTTCAAATGCATTTCAAATCCGCATATTTCTATTTCGTTCATTGAAAACCTGAAAACGATAAATACATTCGTACATGTACGCTCCCAAAGGTTCCTTGAAAACCATACGCGATTCCAAACCAAAATGGGCAAAGTGTTTTCAGACAACCAAAATGGCCAATAAACCATACCCTTTGGGGCGGCAAATACGTATATGGCTTATATAAGAGAGTACCCCCCCCCCCCCCCCCCCGAGTCCTGACCCCTTTCATGATTGTTACAGACCAAGACCATGTCTAAAATGGGTGTAGAAAAGAGCATTTTTGTCAGGCTCTTGATTCAGAGAACCTCCACCAAGAATTTCTATCTTATACCCAGTCCGCAGCCTGCAGTCCGCGTTTTATACCTAGTCTGTGTTTTATACCCAGTCCGCAGTCCGTAGTCTGCAGTCCGTGTTTTATACTGACCGAACTACATTGTACATGGTATCTAGACTAAACTGGTAGTTCAGTTTGAACACTGCATATTGATTAGACTACTTCAATGCAAGTTATTCAACTATGTTTTGAGATAATTGATAAATGATAACTAATTTTAATCTTGATAAGTGGAAACCCATTTTTTGTAAAGCCCATGATCAGTTCTTACAATATTATTAGAGTTCTCATAAGATTAGGTCTAGAAAGGAAAAAATATATTCAAAAAAGTAAAAAATACAACAAAGGTTGAAAATGTGATATACTACATGTATAACAAAAATATGATGTACTAATGGTTCTAATAAATTCCACAAATTAAAGATCTAGAAAATTCAAACATTTTATTTTTCACTTCTACTTCTAAGCTGATTTATGCTAATGCATATCATGCTTCAACACAAGCATAATTATGTAAAAGTTACACAAGAAAGAAAAATTTCTACATTTATAATTTCAATGCCTCACACTAACCAGATATAGCTATCTGATATGTTCCAATCTTGTTTGCTGTATCTCCATTAGCAGCAACTCTATCTGCACCAACAACCACCACATGCACTCCCTTGGTCTTCATGAGCAAAGACACCATGGAGTCAGCTACTAAAGTGGATGGAATACTCTCATAGACCAATTCATAGGCAGTCAGCCGTGAACCTTGGTTGTAAGGTCTCGTTTCTGTGCAGAAGACATGTTCAATCCTCTCTTGTGCATATAGCTTTCTGATGACTCCCAGAGCAGTTCCATAGCCAGCTGTTGCTAAAGAGCCAGTGTTACAATGAGTGAGAACTTTCAACTTTTCAGAGCTTGTCAGCTGTACCATGTGATCTGCCCCATGCCTGCCAATAGACTGATTATCGCTCACATCTTTTGCCCACATTCCTTCAATTTCATTGATGACTTTTATCTTGATTTCCTCAGGGTCACTTGTAACTGCAGATAAATATGTAACAAAAGACACTAGATCTTTTGCAGTCTTTGATATATTTACAGCTGTTGGTCTTGCTGTAGTAAGGTAGTCAAGCTTCTCTGTTATAAACTTTAGCAACTCTTCCTCAGAACTGAATGACTGCTGGAGCAGTTCCACCACCAAACTCAAGGCACCAACGATAGCAATAGCAGGGGCACCACGAACCTGAAATAAACATAATAATTTATATCATGGTACTCCTTAATTTTAGTGGGAAATTTCAGAGTTAATTTATAATTGTACATGCAAAAATACAAAATTGCCATGGCAACACAAACAAATGATTCCATACGTCTCAGTCACTGCCAGGATGGCAGCAAGGTTTAAAAATGTTATGAATAAAGACATCAGGACATTAAAAGACACTTCAGAAAACCTAAACACACAAAAAAGAACAATTTATCAAGAAGGATTCTATCAGGTATTTTGTTGAAAAATTCTGAAAACTATGAACTAAAGCCAAAATTCAAGCTCCACACTTCTCAGTGCAGGGAGTTCTCAATAGGACAATTGCATGATGACGTCCCTTTACTACAGCTACCAGAATCCTTGAGAGTGTTGTTTTCTTGTGCAAATTAAGGTTATTATTCTTTTATCCTCAGCGGAATTGGCAAATTTAAATAACAAAGCAAAAACGAAATGAATTCTGGTAGTTGTAGTCAAATATCGTCATCGTGCAATTGTCCTATTGATAATTGATACAGTCATGTATGATAAACATGTCAAAAAACCACAATTGTGAGCATTAAATTGTCACCAATTTATAATTATTATATTGTTAAATAGGTACATTTAGGGAATAATTTGACTCGTCATCATTTGAATAAACATACTAACACTCTGTATATAGCTAATTCAAAAAAAAAGTTGCTTGACAATGGGGTATTTGTGCATATGGAACTCACTACAATGACTTGTCCAAAGCAACCTTCATTGAATCAACTATGTGTACACTCCAACCTCTAATAATAACCACCTCTCTATGACAGCTACACTGTATGGATGCAAAACATTTAAATAAAATTACTGGAAAGTTCAATTGGAAATGAAATGGAATAGTCCAAAATATTTGGGACCAAATGCATTACTAGAGAGTCAAGAACTACAAGTGCTCCTTCCTTGTTTCTGTAGCTCATTACTCAGCAAGTAATGGAAAAAAAAATATTGTGAGAAAAAGTGTTTGTGTACTGACAATGAAATTTCACAAAGATCACAAACAAAGTGTAGCTGTGTGATTAAAATGTAAACTGTGAGGTATTGAACTCTGTCCAATGCCATTATAAAACGGAGCACCAGATGGTTAATGATTGACCATGCTTGAAAGACGTTTATCTGGCATATCAGCTTCTAGTCTGCCTTTGTACTGTTCACACGTTGCTTTTTCGGCCGCATCAGGGGGGCGGGTCTTATTCGACCTCTGCGCCTCTGTTCCTTCCTTGATGCAGCTCTGCTCTTACCGGCAAACAATATAGTTGATTTATGTTACATGTATGTATCACCTATATTTATCACCAGCGTAGAATTATATCCTTTGCTATAAAATAACTCAGGTTACTCTGTGAGACACATAGAAATACAATGTACAAATACAAAGTAATCTAGCACTTCAATCAGTTGAAGAAAACATCAATGAGAAACTGCTCTTCATCTTTAGTAAGTTCTTTGTTACACTGAGACAGTTCCTGTGGTTCCTGCATACATGTACTCGAATGATCAATATTGCTTTTAATTGCTAATGAGGAATTAAGAACTGCACAACTGTCTTTTTGTTGGGATGTAATGGTTTAAAAAATGTCATTCTTGACCTTTTATGATTAAGAAACAATTTATCCCTCCGAACTGGACTAAATCCAGAAGACTTTCTGTCCACTTTCTCAAAGAGCCAAAGCTTTTCATTTTCTAGGTGGGTGCGTACTTGCTCCAAGGAAGTACCATGAGTGTTGAAATATTTTTCACGACCACCTGAGGAGAGACAAATTTGTTGTGCAAAATTTGCCTTATCAGAAAATAATGCCCTTTCATTACATTTCTTCCTCTCAAAGAAGCACAATGACACATATCTCCATGGCCCAATGGGGAAAACAATCCTGCTGGCCAAAGAGAAAAATAGTTTCCTTGAAGCTGACACTGAATTGTACATGTACAATTGTGATCCCTCGCTTTGCACCTGCTGCACAAAATTTGTAGTTTTTTGCATTCACTTGGTTGGCATGCATACAGTACTTGGTTTAAAAGCAGTTCATAAAATAGACTTTTAGCCCCTTGCAAGATACAAGACCATTGCAGGTTCTGTCCTTAATTGCATGAATGAAAACTGAGATGGCATAATTATTTATTTAGGAACGTACCCTAAACAGTCAAAACGTTTCAAAACGCACCTTGGAGCTGCAGACGTCAGACAAAATAGGACACGTGGACAAATGTTTGTACTTAGCAGTCCACTAAAGCAGGATATTCTTCAGGTTTAACGCAATAATTTAAAAAAATCGATGGTGTGGAAATAATAATTTATGTGGCAGTAATACTTAGCTTTGATTTAGTAATTAACTCCGCTATATAAAACTTAACTATTTTCAATAGCACGGCGTTTATCTTTTGAGCCAAATTTAATTTGTTGCCTCTTAAGAGAAGGGACCGGGGGAACATTCACAGTGTATCAAAGGCATGGCTCTTGCCCTCACAGTTTTTATTTACCTTATTTAAAACCAAACACATTCCTCTTTTTTCTGCTTTTAAGTTCATTAAAGCTAACGAGAGCCTACACTATTCACGCACAAAAAGGTGATAAAAAACCTTTTCTTGCCAGACCAAAGGAGCACAGAGGAACAAGCCCTCCACAAAACTTGCCCACCCTCCGGATCTCACCTTCATCGATCGAATTGCTTGCCAACCCTCTTCAACGCAAGAAATTTCCTCGTAAAGCGACTCATGAGGAAGGAGAAGTTGGTTTAATATCTCCAGATGTCCACTGTGGTACTTAATCGCCAAAAGAGACATCTTACAAGGCGAAATCGACCACTTTGACACCGAGATAGACCGTGACAACCCTTGATCACATGTAACCCACAACAAGACACGTTCAGGGCGGAAAAACGTAATGAGCATGCGTGAACTTTTTTTGCCCAGATCCCCTGGCCGGGTTTGAAAAAATGGCGGGATTTCAAATATTTTTTTGCCTAAAAATTAAATGTTTCCACTCATAACCTGGAAAGAACAAGCAATTTGTCTTCAAAAGTTGCAAGCTATGGTTATAACCTTCTCATTACTTAATTTTCTCGAAGAATACCTCGTACTAAAACGGACTTTAACGACATTAATTTCCTTGCGTTGTGCTGGAAATGTGCATGCGTTGGTCCGATTTTTTTCAAGATGCATTTACAAAATGTGTTCATAAAAGGAAGTTCCTGGATATATAAGGTCTGGAGCTCCATTGTGGATACAAAAACAACATATCTTTGTACAGTGATTTGCCCAAAACAAATTAACGCTTGCCCACAATGTGTTTGAAGTCACTGAACTTTGTCGCACTTGAGCTTATATTTTAAAACCCACTCTCGATCGGACACTCTTAGTTTCGCAGATCACTAAAATATATACAAAATCCTCAACGTAGAAGTTATTGCGTTGATATGTGGGCAGAAAAAAGGTCAATCTTTATCTAGTGAAATCTTCCCAAAAATCGGATTCAAAGCAACTATATTTTTTATAAAATTGATCGTTTCAAGCAGATAAATTTTGCTTTGTCGTGTTGTCAAGTTGAAAATGCATCACACCTGTCAAAAACCTAGCTACGCGTAAGTAAGATTCAAAAGTTAAAGCTACATTATTGCAAAAACGTCTTTCCAGTTATTCATACTATTTAATTAATTACTGACTGAGATCACTTTAAGGACCACAGACGCCACTTAGTCCACTTTAAGCTCGCAAAGAGACGAGACAAGCAAAGAACAATTCCATCACGCACAAAATTCAGCTTTTAAGCGAACTATAAAAAATGCTTCAATCATGTTCAATAAGCTTGCAAAACAACAAATTATCATTAAAGAAATGAATTTTTTGTACGAAAACAACCTACCTAAAGATCTTTAAAGCAAAAGATCACAGTTGCAAGCTTCGCAATGATTCACCATTTAGCCTTTTTCATAACTCGTCCATGCGAGGGTCTTCATTCAAGCAAATTAAACTCAGCAAATCATTAGAAAATACAGAAAACTGCCCATAAGGGTTT
The DNA here is from genome assembly GCA_038088405.1 of Porites divaricata. Classification (NCBI taxonomy): domain Eukaryota; kingdom Metazoa; phylum Cnidaria; class Anthozoa; order Scleractinia; family Poritidae; genus Porites; species Porites divaricata. The sequence continues at coordinate 1,433,461 of JBBMOI010000006.1, forward strand.
GTTTTGCTCGCTTCAGTCAAATCTAGCTCCAGCAATTGTTTACGGGCAAAGAAACAATTGTTTTGAAGTCACTGCCGGCAGTTGTCGTTCTCTACTTCACAGCCAGTGAAAAGGAAAATTTGCGTACAGAAAGAAAACAAATAATAAATAACTATTATTACTTGAGCAACAGAAAAAGGATCGAAGTATTCTTTTCTTCTCGAGTAAGCTTGCTGGCCTTCTATTTCCGAGAAAGTTTTACATGTAAGCGCACAAGTTTCAGTTCACTCGCATGCGTTAGTAATATGGTTCTTTGACTGAAGACATAGATAAAGCTGGTTCTGCAACGTGAAGGTAAATTAAAAAATCTGGGCATGTAAAAAAAGTAACCGTAACTACTAATAACAGAATACAAGGGGGTTTTAATTCAGCTCGGCGATGGAAGGCGAAGCACTGGACACAAAATCAACTCACAACTCGAATGCACGATTATCAGAAAAATACTCGCCTCTTTGAAAATGTTCAAAACGTTTATTCCACCTCAGACTGACGGAATGATCTGTTCTTCCTTTAACATTGGTTGTTCTGAATCCATAGTAATTTTCAAGTGACGAAAAAACAACAATAACAACAACAAAAAAAACGAATAAAAAGGCTTTACAGACCTCCACAAGGAGCAAACGTTCGCACCTCGTGCATTTCACAAACAAACACAGTCGCCTTCAGTCAACACCAGGGCGGATAAATGTTGGGCGGTGAAACGAGCGCTCCGCTCTTCATTTAATGTGTGATGCGGAGTAGGACTGGCACGAGCGCTCTTTCCGCGCTTCCGGTGCGCTTGAAGGCCGGCGAAATTTTCCTTTCTGCAAACCGGAAATCCTATTTTCTTTCTGTAATTTCAGGCTACAGTGTTAAATAGATAAATTCGTTTCATAACAATATCAATGAACAATCTCATATGTTTGTGTCTGTATGCCTATAAGTCAAACTTGTTGGTCGTATAATGCCAAAATTTGAGTTTACTTTGAAAGTGTTGAATACCTCCTCCTTCCACTAAATATCACCTAATCGTCTTTCGCCGTTTCGTTTGCAAAAGCTTAACACTTCTTAACCTCAATTTTTACATATGTTAAAGGGGGATAAATTTTATATAACATAACAAAAAATTAGATTGATATATTTTGATATAGTGGCGTTGTACTGCTTCAAACTTTGCTTCTCGGGTGCAACGCGCCATGGCGATTCGCACTATGCGTCGCAAATCCGGCAACCACATGTAAACAAAATTTATTGAGGTTAGTTGTAAGGTTTTTTCTCCGTTTTTCTCTCTAAAACAAAACAAGGTAAACAGTAAGAACTGAGGGGAAACTAATTTTGAGGTTTCGAAGAAAAAGGAAGACGTATGAGATGTTTTTTTTTCAAAATTAAAAAGAAGGATGATGGTGATTGAAATTAGCATAATTTCACCTTGCACGCGCTGCACGCATTTATAAAATACACGTCATCTAGTTATGAAAGACGATCTGCTGTCTTTTAGTTTGCCATGGATGAGATTTTTCTTCGTGTTTTAGACAGTACTTAGTTGTTTTTGTTTTGGAATAACATCAACATTGGCGAGAAGTAGAACGAAAATATAATTCAGTGGTAGAGTCATGGAAGTAATAAGTTAGACTGAAACCCTTTGAAAGAGATGTTTGTCTACTCCAACTAAACCGCCCGCAAAAAATAGCAACATTTTCCTCTCGGAGACAGCGTACCAGCAAAAATTAAGGAACGAGGAAGAAGTGCAAGAAAACAAATCAAGCCGCCATAATTCAGTGACAGCGGCAGTGTCTAATGGACAAACCACATCTCAAGCCCTGACCGAAGAAAAACAAGCGACATTTAATTTCTAAGCAGAGTCCCAGTCCACTGCATCACACCTTTTTGCTCGGACGCGCTCGTTTCACCGCCCAACCTTTATCCGCCCTGGTCAACACACAGAAATGCCCGCCTTGAGCCTGCGATAAGGGTGCGCAGAAGCTTGCGCAGAACGTTTTTCCGCCAGGAAGCCTAGTCCCTGTACGGCGTTTTCCCAGCCCCTCTCGGTCAATTCATTTCGGTGACGTATCCGAGGCGAACGGTCGGGAAACGCCCTCACATTTTCGATCGGATCACGTGACCCAAAACGCTTTGGCCGCGCGAAATAATGAGGCCTACGGACTAGGCAACGGCCGATGCGTTTCGGGTCACGTGGTCCGAGAAAATTTTTGAGGCCTAGACAAACTCGGAGAAGTGAGACATTTTGTCTCACTTGGGGTGGAGCTCTTCCGCGCTGATGAAAGATGTCCAGCAGCCATGGAGAGTACAGAGGATAAAGAGCTAAATGTCTGTATCTTCCATTGAAAAGTGAAATAAACCTATAAATTGACTCGATTTAACGAACACGACGCCTAGTTAAGTAATTACACACTAATAACCGCATCTAGAATGTATAATCGGAAGGTCGTGTTACTATACGGCTTTTTGAACCGTCCAAGTTCATATATATTCATACAAAGCCGACCTTTGAAAAACAAAATGTATTTAAATTTTGTTTGATGAGCTCGATTAAAGTCGATATCATAAAACAGGAAATAACCGTATTTCGCTTTGATACACTTTGAACTGGTAAAAAGTTGAGCATTTCCTTCAGTGCATAGGGTCTTTATTTTTCAGTATATTGAATCGATTCAGAACTAATATTGAATTGCAGTATTCGGATGGTTGCCCAATTGAGAGGCTCTCAATGGGGTCAACTCAGTCAACTGTCAGCCGTCAAACGGTCAGTCTAAATTCCAACCCGTTAACCGTTGAATATAAGTAAATTTTTACCGTCAACCGCCAAAAAACAGATTAATATTAACATTAAAACCAGTGAAGGTCAGCTGGATCTTTAGTAGACCTGGATCAGTAAAATCTTGAGTACCAAATTTTAACATAAAAACAGTAAACTGAACCTTACGGCAGGTAGAGAGATAGAAAAATAAATAAACAAAACAGAAATAAAGTGGTGAATTATATTTAGCTATACTTGCCCGATATTTCGGTTTGCAACACAAACCTCCAACGGGTGCTATAATAGAAAAATTAATAATTTCAATGCATTTCAGATCTCACTATTTCAGTTAATCTTTACTTAATTTTTGCTTGTAAAGAATCTCAGGAAAGGAAAGATCAAGACAACAGCTTATATTGATTTTTACCAAAGTTGCCTAGTATGGACTTAAGCCCATTTTTTAATAACCGCCAAAACCTTTTAGAATTTAACGGTCAACCATTCAAAATAGAAAAAAATTTAAATCAACCACCCCATTTGGTTTGTTTTACTTAGATATTATGTAGCGTCGAATAATATTATGAAATGAACTGCCCAGCAGTCGATACCTGTTTAAACAGGCTAAAAAACTGAGCAGTGTAATACAAACATAATATAGTGATATAATAATAGTGACTATATTCAATCAAAAAATATATTTTGGAGAAATTTTTAACTGGCTTTGTTGTTTCAGGGGCACCCAATGTCAATTTTGGAAAATGTCTGTTCGGAAGACGATTTGAGATCTAGAATTTTCGGAACATTTTTTGAAAAATTTCTTGCTTGCCTGCCTCTCCTAGGATTTTCGAATATCTAAAAAATAGTTTAATTGCCCATTTTAAACGGATTTTTACCCTAAAAAGGTCATCTAAAATTTTCGGAAGCCTTTTCTCTGGCTGAAATTTTCGAAAAGGTAAGTTTTGATCCCTATAATTTTCGGATCACTAGACTTTCAGCTAGGAAATCCTAACAGATGAAAAATTATAGGGGATAAAAATATGCTTATATCTACAGTTTGTAATAAAATACGTTAAAAAATGCTATGTTTAAGTGGTTTTGAACTATAATCTCGTTGGGTGCCCCTGTTGTTTTATTAGTTGACTGCTTTTAGGAGGTCTGTCACTCTATGCCATCTCAAGATTTGTTAATCAGGGAAAACTTAGCTCTGGTACTCAGTAAAACGGTCAGAGCATGCATATCGATCGCAACCTGAGCAAACAAAAATGTTGCAACTAATATAGTAATATTTACATAAAATATTTTAAACTATATCACTGCGTGACACTTTTTTATTTTATTGCGTGGGTTGAGCTTATTTATAGAACGGTTGTAACTATTTGTCGCATGATTGACGTATTTATTTTTATAAAATAACCGTTAAACAGGCGTTTGAATCATTTCTTTGGGAGCAAGTGGTGCGGCTGTATAGAACACGTCTCCATTCAATAAGTACTGGTAAGATTTATTTGCAATAGTCACCCTTTTACAATTTTTTTAACATTTGACTGGGACTAGTTAGCGAATTAAACAAAGCTGGAAAGACCGCCTTAGAATCAGTGTAGTTGCCAAGTTTAAACGTGATTTGTTGAAAACTACCGAAAATACAGCTCCGACAAAACCGTGAAATTTCAGAGACGTTTAATTGTATGGTGGGCCGGTGTTGGTGGGGGGACAGAATTTGCCCTGTCTCGCATTTATAAACTAATTGCCTCCGGTGTCTAAGTTCGGTCGAACTATAAATCATACCGATTTTCATACCGGTTTTGATAAATGATCATAAGAATCCTAGTGGACCCGATAAAGATCGTGAATGGGGTCGTAAACTAAACATCGTGTGCCTTTTGTCATCAAACCTATGAAAGAGAACCTTATTGTAGTACCGACACTTTAGCTCGCATAATCTATAATAATTTAGTTATAAACTATGAAAAGGAAAATAGAACGGATAATGACTGACAATCGATAGCTCGAAGCCATTGCTGAGACGTTAAAGAAGCTAAATGTTGCATACCACATTAATTATTAATTATTCATGAAAAATCAGTTTCTTTAATAAGCATTTTCAGGTCTAATGAACAAGTATCGACCAAATGTTTACATAGTAAGCCTCTAATCTAAACAAATCTAGACAATCAAGGTATAAGATATAAGTGAGTCTGGATGTATACAACATAACTTGCCAAGTGATCTATCAGAACTACAGTGTCAGTGTCTTTCATTTTTCAAGTTAAAGCTAAAAAACTCTATCCTTAAAAATCAAGCATAGATATACTCAAGATCTGTATTTTCAGTGTTATCGTTCTAATTTGAATTTTTTCTTTTGGTCTGTTAAATTCAAATGTCTACATTAATTAACGTGGAAAAGAGAGAAAGAGCCAGAGTAAAAAATAAAGAAACAACGGAGAGCAACAACGTTGGAAGAAAAACATGAAAATATTTTATAGCGGCGGATAGAAAATGAGAAATGCTAACGGCCACCAAGGTTAAAATGAGCGACATTAAAAAAGTGTACAGGAACACATAAAACATTTCCTCCATAAAACATGTAACTATGAACTTTATGAAAATTTCACTTTGTAGTCGTGCAAAACAATGGCATAAAAATGTACGAAAAAGTGTGCTGTGTGTGCAAAGTTGTTTTTTTTCTTTTTGTTTTTTTCTTTCTGGCCAGAGGAGACACTGGCCAGAGTGCTTCGGGCGTGTAAAACGATTACTTTTTGTTTTACTGGCGTAATAGATGTTCTACTGGGCACAGTTGTTCGAAAGCCGCGATCAGCGCTTCAAACACCCGGGTTTCTTTTTCTTTCGTTTAAAAAACATTTCTTTGGATAATTTCTCAGTTATTTTTAAGTGCGTCCAATCATCAACTTGTTGGCAAAATGAAACCGGGTCGCAAGTTTGATTCTCGCCCGGGGCATGAAAATTTCCGAAAAGAATTTTGAAGCAATAACCTGGTGAGGAAATGTCACACTCATTCGTTAGTAACAAATACAAATGAAAGAAATGAAAGTTAAAAAATTTTTTAGAAAGTTAAATCTAACCAGGAGCCCATAGAGATAGGCTCCTGATCCAACCTGCCTTTCGCTATATTGAAGTTCGCAGAGGATCAGTTAGTGCCGGAAATAAGCTTGAAAAGCTAGCTTATTTTAGATAAATCTTCTCTCGAATTCTCAAAATAAAATTGCGGTTAGTTTCGCAGAACCAGAAACGGAATGTATTCATTAGTTTTATCATCTTATTCTCAGTAGTCTGCTACACAGCCGTTTTTAGTGTCGTCACGCAATGCTCCTCCCCACTAACGGCTGCTGAAAACCGAACTACATTCCTTTCCCGTGATTAGCCAATTATGATTCAGCTCCCATTTTCTGGAAGGTGTTGGCGCCACGTTTGCGGTACTGTGACTTCTCCAATCACAGCTTTGCTATTATCGGTACCCCATGTGTGAGTGACAGAATAGTTAAAATCGTCGCGTGAAAACAAGCAATTAACTAACTACAGTAGTGTCGTCGTAGTCAAGTCCTATTTAAAATTTAGGAGATAAGTAGCAGCAGCAAGCAAGTTGAGCAAATTGCGATGCACAACATGGATGTGCTCATAAAGTTGCCAGGTATAGTTTCGGGAAATAGCTCATCGATAATTTATAAGATTGCTTTTTGAATCAGTGCCCTTGAGAGTTGAGTCTTCACAGGAACACAATGAGCACATCCGGGACATTAAATTTCTTCATTACATATCAGTACATATGCACGTTAAATGAAGAACCAACCGATCCTGGTAAAAGTCTTCTAATAATAATAATAAATAATAATATTTAATATTTATATTGCGCATTTTCTATAAAATAATCAAATGCGCATAATCATTCAGTTTTCTAGGCCTATCAAACCTTTTTTTCACTTGGAACTTTCTTGACCGCTTAAAATAAACTTTTTTGCAAATTAACCTTTTCGTTGCTTGAACACAGAGCCCGTCTAAATTCAGCGACGATTGCTTGATTTGTCGAAAACTGAGAAGCGTGCTCGCTCCCTAGCGCCCTGCGGCTCACGTATTGTCAAATTTCTTATACATGATTGGCTTGTTCGTTAGACCACAAACACAAAGGGAAAGCCGTTAGTTCGGTTTTCAGCAGCCGTTAGTGGGGAGGAGCATTGCGTGACGACACTAAAAACGGCTGTGTAGCAGACTATATTCTCAGTAGCTATCTTGCAAAAACATGTGACCATTTTTTTGCTTGAAGTCCAGAAAGCCAGGATAGGCCAGATTGTTGCAGTTTTCCAATGACACTGAATGACCATGTTCATTCAGTTTTCCCATTTAGACAACGGATTTAGCCAATTGCTTTTGGCTTCGGACTAATTAGGAAGGTTTGACCCCAGAAAATTGCTGTGTTCATGCGTTTTGCTTACGGTTTTCACGTCAAGAATGCTCTACATTCAATCCCATGATACCACTGATATTAGATCTAAGGCTATTCTAGAACTGCTTGATAAAATATACACTACTTGAAAAATAGCCTTTAGTAATTAAACTCCGTGAACGATAGTTTTTTGGTATGGAATGAAATTATACGGGTTCTAAAAGGTGGCACCTTAATTGTAAAATTGCAGGTTTCCTCCCGTTTTCAACTGTTTGATGAAAAGGGATAATAAAGTCCAGTAATTGAACATTTTTCTGAATACGCCTTCTTTTGAGTTGACGGTCGGAATCAGATTAACTATAAGAACTTTAATTAACAATAATAATAATGTTAATAATAATAATAACTTTTTTATTGAGGGTAGCACTCATCAAAAATATCTCTCGATTACCTGCACATGGCCCTTTGAAAAAAAAACCAAAAACAAAAATCAATCATGCGACAAAAAACACTGACTAATAGGCGAAAAATTGGAGATAAACTAACTAAGGAATTACTAAAGATTCTCCATTACAATTTGCAAATTTCATTCGTCTTAAAAACGAGCTGAGCCAAAACCATCCTACAATCAGTAACTATGCTTTCTCAGTCAGGATTATCATAGTGTTCGCATTTCTTTAGTCAAAGTATCACATGTCATGATTCGAACTCAAACAGAAGCTACGAAACTGTGCCTGGATGGTGCTAAATCAAAGCATTTTAGCCAAATGTCTTTTCTCCGAGCTCTTTGTGAACGGATATATTGACAAACTGCAAACAGTAGCCTCCAAAATTGGGTGAGCCGGGTAGCAATAGACTAGGCCATTGTTTTATAGAGAAATGGATATGGACACGAAATATATTTTATCATAGACAAGCTTTGCCAACATCTGTAGGTTGACTCCAACCATTCTGACCTGCAACGCTACATAATTAAGATTTTGTGATAGTTATGGATATTAGTTACAGCAGGTTTAAATGAACGTCCGACAACAAGTACAACATGGCGCAGACAATGTGGCGTCGGCCCTTATCAATCGGGCTCCAGTTGATCAAACGGTGGATAGCGCTCATTATCAACGTATAAATCTCTATCCAGTGGATCATAGTGCAATTGATTCCCCTAATACTTATCCACTGGATGAGATTTATCCGATGGATAGCTCTATCCAGCTTTTGAACAGCTGGGGCCAGATGGCCTGTAAACTTCATAAAAGGAGCATCAGTTATAAAATAATTTCATCGACTAAAATCGTAGGTCTTATATTGGCAATGAAACCGATCTAAGTGCCACTATGTTAAAACGGGTAGTTTAAATACTCAGTATATACATAAAAGTGAACCTCCAGATACTGCATGTGATCTCTTATATAACTTATACGCTCCGAGACTCCTTTTCATGAGAAAAATTGCTAGAGTCAAAACCCTTGTAGGCGTGTTTTGTGAATGCTCGCAAGACATTCATGACTTTGTCTTAAGTTCTTAAAGCTCTTTAGTGTGTAACCTCAGTTTATCGCTCTTTGCTTTCATTTACCTCGTTTTAGACCTGAACGGAGAAACTTTACACGGTTTAATTCTGTTGAGTTTTCTTTTGACTTAAAAATGCTGAAGATACGTGACTTGTCGTGATTAACATTTCCAACTTAATTCAATTCAGTTGATAGGAACCTGAGGGCTAAAATTGAAACATGGTTCGACTACAACTCCTCGTGTCCGTAATTGTGCTGGTTGCAGTCTGCAATATCCAAGTGGTAAGGTTTTATTACTGTAATCAACTCAGGAGTGAGAGGAGGTTGTTAAAAAGAGCACGAAATAGGTGTAATATTTGTATATTGTGGTCAGTATGTATCTGAACGCTTTTTCTTTTCTTCTTCTTTTCTTTTTTCTCGAGCCGTGATACAGAAATCATTTTTCACCGGCCAAAACTGACTTACCAACAAACTCTATAAAAAACAACTTACCAACACACGCAGCACTCTAAGAGAATGCCGACTGTGCTTTTCTGGGAGTGCTTACAAAGTTAAAACTAAGTTAAAAAATCTTCCTCTGGGTGCCTTGATGAATTGACGTTCTGTAAAGGGTTTAGTCTAACTACAATATTCGTCAAATTTCGTTGAAACATTAGACTGAAAGTGAGCATTTTTCATGTTAAGCCTTCTCAACCAACTAATTTAACTTTTCCCCACAGTTTATCTCTTCTCTCCTTCCTCAGTGTTGGAATTTGCGTATATCTGCAAATGGGCGATGCGTGAATCAACATTTGGGAGGCCGGCACAAAGTGACAAGTGTTTCAACAAATTTGACGCGTACTGTATTTTCAAGTTGTTCTAGAAGAATGTCAGATGACATCATGAGCCACTTACAACATCCTGTATGCGTGCAAAGATTTTAAAATCTATCTCTGACAAAGGAAGAGACTTAACCTATCTTTCCTTTTTTTGGGGGGGGGGGGGATTATTTGATTATATCCCTTCGACTGGTAAAATGTTGTCCAATCGCGCGACCCTATTTAATTTCCACAAAACTAGAGAATAGTCACTGAACCTTTCTCGGTTGACGAAAGGTGGGTTAGCTCAGTTGGAATAGCGCCGGTCTGCTGAGCGGGAGGTCGTGAGTTCAAACCCCGGCCGGACCATCAACCAAGGTCTTTAAAAAAACTGGTGATATTATGCTTGCTGTGAGCCTTTCTCAGTTCAGATGATCGCGTAATTGGGCGGTGACGTTAAGCCGTTGGCCTTGTCTCCTTCATCCTTGTACTTCAGTTAGAAGGGGACGTAAAAGAACTCGTGACATTGTTCGAAAAGTGTAGGGGACGTAGGCCTCGATGTCATAGTCTATCTGACTTGTGCCGTCATCGGTCTGGGTGGGCAAGGTGTGATCATAACACGGACTGAAGTGGCTGCAAGAGTGCGCCTTTACATGCTGACGTCCGATCTCACCTCTCTGGTTCCTCCGCAATTCATCCATTGGCTGCAAGTGAGGAAAGTTGGCACCGTTTCGTTTTTTTTTTTTTCTGTTTTTTTTTTTTTACCTTTTCCTGTTATGTACCTGAAGAAAATCAGTATTTTGCTCTCTGCCTGAAAGACTGTGAGAGATGCCGATTTTTCTCCGAGAGCGCGTCATTGAACGAGAGAAAAACACGAGCATCCGGGTCGCTCGAACGAGTGCCGCGTCCAGCTGTCTTCACCAAAGGCGACTTCCCGCATGCGTGACTTATCATTGGCACCTTTCTCCCTTAGAAAAGAAGTTCAACATACTTGACGGGCTACTCATAGTTAGCCGATTTAGTTGATAGAGTTTTTGAGTAGGAAAAGAGCTTTCCCACCCTTAAAACACTCAAGGCCTGTACAGTGTATGAATGTAGCAAACTTATGAGTTCTAATAATTATTTCATTGAGACGCATACCCTTCATACTTTTCATTCTCAATAGCGAGCTTACAGACGAGCTTTTGCTTATCCGTGGATAAAAGCACTGGATGAATTTCGCAGAAATGCAGGTAAATAAGTCTGACAGGCACTATATGTACATGAACAAAAAATACAATTTCAGTAAAGAAAAGGCTATGCCCCTGTATAAATACTTATTCTACAAGCCTTTCAGTCGAACAGATTAATTGTTAAAGTCGTTTTTTTAAAAAAAAGTGTAATTAATTATACTGAATGTACCACAACCTGTTCTTGTTCAACTGCCAAAATATACAATTTTCGCGTGCTGATTCTGATCTGACCCGCGTGTATTCGGTAACGGAGCTTGTTGAATAAGTTTAGCAGCCCAAACGTGGATTTGATTCTCTCCGTAGACAAAGAAATTTATTTTTCTCTTCATGTGAGCACATTTCACAAAAAAATGTAAAATACCCATAATGTAAAAAAATATATATATTTTAAGTGGAAGTACACATTACTAGGAGAACGTCTACAAAAAAATTTTGCAATCTAAATACAACGTGATTTTTTTAGAAGTTTTTTCTTTAAGCGTTCAATTTGCGCCATTCTGACACTCCATTTGGCTTAGTCTTCTGTCGGACGCCTCTCGGAAACAAAGGGGCTGTGAGTTAGATTAAGGAACTATGACCTAAATTAAAGAACACGTGAATTTAGATTCAATAAAACGAGTATGGAGTTCAATTTACAAACTTAAACAGCTCCTAAAAGGTAAAACATGGCAGTAACAATTAGATGCAACAACGCTCAAAGGCGTGGCGACCCTAAGAAAGAGATAGCAAGCATAAAAATGATCCTCATTTTCAGTTCCTGAATTTATTTCGCATTACGTCACATATGAGCTAGTCAATTTAGTGACCATGTAGCGGAACGGGTGTGCCAAAGTAATTTAGTAAAAAAATTGCTAAAAAAGATCTCATTTGTTCAAAACGCAAAATTCTTTGAAAGAAGTTTTTGAAGTAAAGTGTTCTTTCAGTTAACAAATAACAATTTTTACGTTATGCTTGTGAGCTTGTGCGATCTGTTAAGTGCCCTGAACTACTAGAGTTAAATCAGAGTATAAGGTGCATAGGTAACTCATAGTTTTGTTTGTTTTTTATTGTTTCTTTCGTCCTACAGCTTGTGACATCGACCTCGGACTCGTCATGGATAACACTAAAGGCAACTTTAGTCTCATAAAGAAATTCACCGAGCATCTTGTGGGCAAATTTCAAATCTCAGACGACGGCACGCGTGTTGGAGCCATTACATTCGGGCATGGAGCACATATTCTTCTCCTGTTCAGTGACTTAAAAGGCAAAGAAAACAACTTTCAGAATGTGAAGAAACAGATCAATAGATGGCGTGAAGGTTCTCCTGTTTATGGTAACAAGACTAGTATCAGCGAAGCTCTACGTGTTGCTAAAGATTTCCTGTATAGGACTTCCAGTGGCATGAGATCCGGGCAAGTAGAACAGGTAATAAGCCTTCTTCATACCTCTACCACCCCTGAGGAGCCTTGGCAGCTCTCGCGGCGTGTGTCTTAGACGGTCGTGTGTGTATTGTACGCCCATTGCTGGGTTGGATCATTCCCATGACACTCAACGCCCTTTGCAAACACTTAGGGCCTGTTTACATGTAGGTGGGGGACCCAAGGTAGGTGAGGTAACCCTCTTAGGTGGGGTATACCAAAAAAAAATATCCCGCGTTTACATACATCCTTACAACTCCGCCATCCCGGGGTGCACTTTCTCAAGATTACCGAATAGTCTCTAAGGCACGTAAACAAAAAAATGGCTGGCAAACAACGTGTTTTGTCGATTAATGCTCTTTGAATTCTACACTCACTAGCTGCCCTTACTGCAACCTTCAGTGCGGTGGCTTTCTATTGTTACCTTCAATGATGCAAAGCCACCGCCGAAAGTAAATTTTGCGCGAATTTGACCTCTAGTCTAGTCGGGTTTGTTCTCCAAACTAGAAACTAAAATACCTGACTTCAAATCACTTTCAGACGATACTTTAATATCTCTTCTTATGAATTCTTCTGATTATTTGATTAACTGTCAATTAGTTTCATTTATCTCGCAATGCTTTGAATTAAGAACCAAATTAATATCAATGAATGAATGAATGAGAACTGTAACGTTTTGTAATGTTTTGCACGTACTAATTAGTTGCATTAGTTCTTAAATTTAGACTAATAGCTTTTGCAATACTGTAATTCATTTATGGCCATGCAAATAAAGCATTTGTTGTTGTTGATTAATGCTCTTCTACACTCACTTGCCGCTCTTGCTGAAACCTTCAGTGATGTGGCTCTCTATTGTTTCCTTTAATAATGATGCAAGGCCACCGCCAAAGTGAATTTTGCAGGAATTTGATGTATCAAGAATCCGATCCCGGCTAGGCGGGTTACCCCACCTTGAAACGTTTACATGGCAAAATTTGACCCCGGCTGAGAGGGTAAGACCGGGCTACCCGCCTTGAGGTGATCAAATTAAAATGAGAGATTATATGGACAGGTGCGTTACCCCACCTAAGCGGGTTACCTCACCTACCTAAAGGAGGGGAAGCCGACGGTCGGCAGACCCAGCATGCACTGCAGTGAACTCACATTGATTGTGACTTCTAAGTAGACAAACGATGTTTTCACCAGTTGATTGGTGATTTCTCTTCCGAGCAGCTGCTACATGACCCGTTTTCACAGTGAAAAAAATCGTTTGCGTCTTTGATTTGCTTTAAGTTATTTCTGTACCATAATGTATGTTATAACAGGCGTTTTTCTTTCGTTTTCGTGACAGGTACTCGTGCTTTTCACAAACGGAAACCAAGTCAGGGGGCAGGTAGCTTCTACTCTCACAAGAATTCAGGAACTACAAAATAAAGGAATAAAAATTATCATAGTAGGCATTCAAAAACCAGACCCTATTGAGCTGATGAAAATTGCCGGTGGAGTAGAGAACGTGCATTGGCTGAATTCTCAGGACAGGATTACAAGCATCGCTACCAAAATATTTCAGAGTGTATGCAGTAAAGCCTAGGATTTTTACAGCCTTCGAACTTTGGCATTATAATAATAAATGCTAAACGAAACCTCCTAAGGGCTTGGAAATATATCATATGCATACCAGTTTAACGTAGTTCGCGGGAAAAATAACACTGAAAGTAACGGCCGCGTGGTTCTAGTCCTGGATAATTGTTGCAAACTAGATGTTTTGCAAAGATTAATTAACACGTAGGTTACACCGTTGTTACTTCTCTCTTGTTTCGTTTCAAAATAAAATATTTAGGGATAATTTCTTGGTGTATGGTTTTCATTCATGGCTAGAGTGAACAAGATTTGACGCTAACATAGCAGCGGGGACAAATTCGGAGTGATAACCATAAACTTAACCACGGCCCTCAGTTTTTATATGGGAAGAATGGAAAATACGTACCGTAAAATTCCGAAAATAAGCCCCGGGGCTTATTTTTTTCAACGGCCCTTTTTGAGGGGCTTATTTGTTTTTTTTGCGTTACCGGTTTTGGGGGGCTTATATTTGGAGGGGCTTATACATGAAGGGGCTTATTTTCGGAATTTTACGGTATGATAAAAATATCGCCTTGTCTTAGCGTATCGTGTTGCAAAGAATTAAAACAAAGCTACTTTTGCAGTACTTTGGGGACCGTTCATTTTTATTGGGAAGAGGGAGGTGGGGCTGGTGGGATTCCATGGGTAGTTCCTGTAGTATATGATTACCCCCCTCTTCACAAGAAATTTTGGGGGTGCCCCGCCTTGTCTCATTATTGTTTCATTTCAACAAAATATAATCTTTAGGGATAATTTGCTATCCTGTCTTAAGAGATAAATACTATAAAACATTACGTTAGGCAATATTAGCAGATGTATTTTATTTTTAACCTGCGCTCTTATATTGAGTTTGGGATGCAGTTTTGGTCTAATCGGCAAACGTTCATATTCCTATACTTGGTTTGGTTTTCTTTGAGCCCAAATCTCTTCTGGGAATTACGAGACATGGAGTCATGAAAAATTTGCCATTTTGTCGATAAAGCCCCGGAGACCTGTTGCAATTTTTAAATATCGAACGTGGGCTATTCATCAGTTTCACATAGACCATGATGTACCCTGTTTACCGCCCAAAATTTTGTATAACCGTCCGCCAATTAAGAACCGAGAAGGAAACTGGGTTGAGTTAACTTTCGTAAGGACTTCTGGGACTGTTACTGGGTACAGGGAAAAGAAATTGGCCAATAGCTGAATAGCGCGTCCTCAGTAATGTTCCCTGAAGTCTTTGGAAACTAACTCGGCCCAATTTCTTTGTCGTTTTAAAGCGACGGATTGTTTCCAAGTTTTCCTGGGTATTAGAGTCGTCCTAAAAGAAATCGAAGACAATGGTTATTGGGGGGGGGGGGGGGGGGGGAATGGGGGTAAACAAGGTGCATTCTAGTCTATGTGTAAATCGATAAAGATGGAAAAACGAAAAGGGTTCCATTGTTAAATTATAGGAAACATCGATAACGAAGATATCGAAAACGATATAGAACCATGCGAGGAGCTAGCGCCTCAGTTTAGCTTGAGTTGAGAGTCGGTCTGGTGACACAACTAGGGAACTTAAGAACCACGACGACGGCTTTGTCGACGACGACCGGAAGTGAGTTACAGTGTACTGCACTAGCGCGACTAGTAAATTCCGTCGTCGTGGTGTCGTCGACGACGCCAAACAAAGTAGAATCACGTCGTCCTGCAATCCACAAGCTTCGGCAGGTATAAATCCACTGTTTTAAGCGATTTTTGAAGTCCTTTGCATTTCTTTATTCTCGTAAATCCAGGTATCGTTCTTTTTTTCTCCTACGAGCGATGTTGATTGAAAATTCGACTAATGAATTGTTTTTACTTCGAAGAATGACAACAGCAAGACCAAATATGTTTGAATATAGAGGAAATAAACTTTGTATGGAAAACAGCTATCACATCAGCATGTCTCTTTTGTATTTGTATTTGTATTTATGTATTTGCCACACGATTACAATAATTACAAAAAACTACCAAAGAAAATATAGGAAGAAATGGCGAGGAGGCCTAAAGGAAACTATAAAGCTTATGTTAATTAGGCCTCCTCAATTACAATTTTTCGAAGATGGCACCAAAATTACGGCGACGGATACAAAATAATATCAGGTGGAAAATTAAACTAATCAATATTACGGAAGTTTACAAATAATGTTGAATATTAAAATGCTTTTTCGTAAGATTTCTGTTGGAGTATACTAATAATTATAATACAAAAAATGCCTTAAGTGTTCTTTTAAAGGGAAAAGGTGAGGAAGCGTTGATGATATTGGTGTTTAAGGTGTTGTAAAATTTAGGTCCTTGATAAAAAACGAAAAATTGTTTGGTTCGAGTACAACAGAAAGGCAGACGAAATTTACACGAGTTTCTTGTATTATACGAATGAATTTGACTTTGCAATGAAATCTTAAAGGTAGGGTATGGTTTTGATAGGAATACATGAATAAGCCTAGTTGCATTAAGTATATATCATGAAATTTTAAGATACCAAGATTTTGAAAGACTGGATCAGTATGTGTATCGAAAGTTGTTTTAGCTATAGTTCTGATCACTCGTTTCTGTAAAATCTCAAGACGAATAAGGTTAGTTCTGTAGGTAGAGGCCCAAAGGAAGTTGCAGTAAAAAAAAGTATGAAGAGACTAGAGAAAAATATAGTGTTCGTAAGGTTTTCGTAGATAAATAGAAACTGGATTTACGAATAATTCCTGTAAATTTAGAAACTTTATTGGCGACATGTGAGATTTCAGATTTCCAATTTAAATTTTCATCCACGATTACTCCCAAGAAAACTGTTTCTTTTACTTGATCAATTTTCTGGCTATTAATTAAAAGTTGAATAGTTTGATTTGTACGCTTTTGGCACGGTTTAAATACAATGAATTTGTTTTTTTTTCAAGTTTAGTTTTCCAAATCTAAACTCTGACAGATACTCGGACTCGGTCATCTCATTCAGTTGAAAGCTGAATAATCTTCGTAAGGAAAGCAGGTTTTTCTACTCGAAAAGGTCAGACAATACAGAAAATTATTCATCGTCAATGAAATTAGACGTACGGCTTAAAAATAAGATCTTGCATTGTTTTAAAAGACGCCAATGCGGAAAAGTTTGTTGCGAACGGACATTACAGTTTTACATTTGTGTTTACATTCAGTGTCGTCGACGTCGACCTACCGACCGACTGCATCTTAAGTTTCCTTTTTCCCGCCGAAACTGACATTCCATTAGCTGGAGACCTCAATGTGCTTTGTGTTGATATTGAGGACCACGGAAAGAAAAAGTAATTATTGATAATGCAGACTAAAGGGATGGTGGTTCGTTCATTTATTCTTTCATTCAAACAATGACAAATTGACAGATTACCTCTTTGATCCGTGCAGAATAGATTGGAGCAAGTGAGAATGAGCTAAGAGAGCGAATCCCCCATACATGACCCTCTTCCCATGAAAATGTTTTTCAATCTACTCTTGGTTCTGTGTCATACTGCGTGGTTATTTTAAGGACGCCACCTTATTGGTCGGTTAGAGTGGCGTCATGGAAACAACAGACAAAAATAACCTACGCAGCACGCGCGCGAACTTTAAATAGATTGAAAAAAATTATCATGGGGCACAGGGATTCGCTCTCTTAGCTCATTCTTCTTGTTTGGAGAAAGTTAGTCTCCAACGATATCCTGGCAGGGAAAATGCATTCCATAACAGTTATTCGCGCGGATTTCGCTCTATTCAGCAGTAGAGATTCATTTGATAACCGACTTGTTTGATTTTTAGCATCCTGCATATCCAGTAAAGAATGATGGAACTTTCTCTTCGATTGCCAAAATCGGCTTCTCAGATTAAACATTGTACTCCCTATTTGTCCTCTCATTGGCTAAGAGCCTGCAGCTATTTTTGGAAATCAGCCCTACCTGCAGATTAGTTAGGATCTACTTACTTATCTACTAGCGGATAACTGACTAATCTGTAGGTTGTGCTCGCAATGCATGATTTCCAATAGCAATATCAATTCAGGTTCCTTGCGACAGTGTGTTTGTCATTATTTCCTTCAAAACAATGTATAATAAAGCAATTATTAGATACGGTTTTATGATATCCAGAATAATCAGCCGAGTCGAAGGCCTAGGCTGATAAAAGTTACCTCGACCTTTGATTGTTCCGGGCATGACAAAAACCTCATCCAATAATTTTGTTATAATTCAGTGTTATACTCATTTAAAAGTTGCATGCATCCATTTTTATTGCACAAAGCGAGATATCTCATCTCGGTGAAATAAACACTTATATGGCCTTCCTTTCTCGATTTTTACTGCTCTTGCTGCTTGTCAAGTGCAAAATTTCATGGTGCTTGGATTTTCACTGATAATTTGTCTCAGAACTTGCAAATTCTCAGTTGTGTAAAAACAATAATTATTATATGGTCAATATGAATATAAAAGAAAAATATTAAAAGTATACGTATCAAGTATCTGGAATAATATAAGAAGATTTCTACAAATTTTTAATTACAGTATAAAAGTTCTTTTTTTATTACTTGAGGTCATGGCATGTTTTTTGTCTACCACCCTTATTAGGGAAATTGATTGAAAACACTGTAAATGGTCTCTACTGTGATCAGAAGCGTTCATAGTTATAGTAAGGTGAATTCTTTATTTTTTTTATCGTCAGGCCATTTTGTTTGTTTTTAAGGCTACTATTTTACGAATTATTTTATATGTTTTTTAGATATGAATTGAATTCTCACTGTAAATTTATGTTGCCGAGTGTGGCGATTGACACTATTTTACATGCGATAAAATCATATCCGTAACCGCAACTAATATCGGTTTGGTACAAATTATGCACCTCCTGCACTTAAGCTTGTAAAATGAATATTACAACACCATATAAAGAATTCAGACTCAAAGAAACGATATTCAAGGTGTCCTCCTTAGACGGGTGGAATAACACTGATACTTCGAGTTTTGTTTTACATGCAATTTTGATCAATGACTTTTTGGCCGGTATCAAATAAAAGTTAGTACAAGTTGACACAGTTGCCTTCCTAAAGGCGCTTTTGCGTCCTTTGTTGACCATGGAAAAAATATCATGTATCATAGCTATAATGGCTCTTATCAAACCTGCTGACAGGTGCCTGTGCGACATCGGAAATATTTAAGCAGCCTCCGCGCAGAATCTATCAGCACTTTAAACCCACACCAGCTTTACGACAACAAGAAAGATCGTCGTATTTACATCAGGAAGATTGAAGTTTAATTCTAAATTTATTTTAAGATCGATTGCAGATCGATTACCTCTAAGGCTAACTTGGAACTTCTCGTAATATGCCCTTAATTTTGACCTTGCTTCTTTTATCAGCGTCGTCTATTGCTTTTCCACCAATAACTGTTCCAAACCGAGCTTTAGTCGGACATGTCTACCGTTCTTCATACAACATAGATTGGATCACCTGCATCCAGTCCTGCCAAGATGATCCAAAATGCTTTTCATATAACTTTGCTCGCCTATCAAATGGTCTTAGTCAGTGCCAAATGATCGACTGTGGTTTGAAAGATTTCTGCAACATTGAAGCCCTTTTGTTTTCTACTGGATCAATATTCCAACAGATAGTACCAACAGGGGTGAGAACATTTTTTTTTTTTTATAATACTAGGTATATTTTCAAATTTCCTACAAAGGTGATAGAGGACTAATCGAAATATTATTAGCATTAACGCTCACAAAGTTCGAAATTGCTTTTTATCTGCTGTACAAATAGTTTGGTTCACTGACTAACTAAGATAGACTAAGATAAACCTCAACATCAAACACCCAGCTCATGAACCAGACTGCTTCTCTCGGAAATAAATGTTTGGAGGGTGAGGAGCCGGCGCTGACCACCTCGACCGATCAGCAAGAATATAAATACTACTGTAAAATTCTTGCCATATTTAGAACTTTTTTTATAATGATCAAAAGTAGAAAGATTTCAATTCATCGTTTTATTGCTACAACGCTGTTTCGTGTGATCAAAGGGTGGCCACACTCATCAGGCAATATCAACAAATGACCGTTAAAATACATAAACTGGCAATAAAAGCCTAACTTAAGGTTGCTATGCGATATAAAAACTTTTATTATATATTTATCAACAGCCTGTGCAACTGACAAAACTAATTATCTTCAAACGAATTCTTGACGAAACATGGCATTAGGCGTTAAAATGACTTTTATGAACTCCGTACTGATTCTTTCAGGAATCAAAAATTTGCAAGTCTTCATTAAACAGCGGTGACTCGGAGGCAGGTGAGTTATTGAAATAGATACGATGCAACAGAAAAATCGCATATCAAGGCAGAAATTTCAGTTAGAAATTCATTAAAAAAATTTGGGGGCGTGGTCAAAGTTTGCTTGTCGCCAAGAATTGCTGTTTTAGTTGCGATGCGTTTTTCTTGGTAATTACGACTAATGGCATATCCTCTCCCAGGCTCATGGCCTGAGTAAAACTTAATTCTGTATTAATATGAACAGAAATTAAATGAAATTTATTATAATGATTTCTTTACAATGTGGTACACAAATGCGGGTACAAACAAACACCGCAATGTAAAGTGGACATAAAGAATCCACAATAGTTGGAGTTATTTAAATGGCTATTTCCGCCGGAGCATCACTGTACTGAAAACAAGACACGTCTACCAGTAACCAATCAGCTTACAGTGTGGCCTCAAACTCTAGATGCAAACAAAGATAATGCAATTAAATCAGACTGCGAAATAGCCGGAGGAAAAGCATTTTGCTATTTCCAAGCACAGCCGAAGAAATGAGCTGGAGGCCTACTGGCTACCAGAGTAGGAAATGAGCCTGGACCGTTTTTGAAAATGGAGAGAATACTTATCGTTTTCAAACAAAAACGGATACCTAAGCAAGGGGCCTTAAAGTATGCGCTCGTTTTCCTGGAATTTTAATATACATTATTTCTTTTTTTTTTTACAGAAATCGTAATCTAGTTATCTAGGAGATTTGCAGCTTGCGCGAATTATAACGGGAAATCTTAGAAATGTTAAAAATAGAAGAAGGAATAGCACATTGAACAGTTTTATTTATTTATTTATTGTTTGTATTCGTTTACCTACAGCTTGTGACATCGACCTTGGACTCGTAATGGATAACTCTAAAGGCAACTTTGTTCTCATAAAGGACTTTGCCAAGCATCTTGTTGGAAAATTTCGAATCTCAGACGACGGTACCCACCTGGGAGCTATGACATTCGGAAAAACAGTGAATGTTCGTCTTTTGTTCAATGACTTTAAAGGCAACGAAAACAACTTGCAGAATGTTAAGAAACAAATTGATAGCTGGCATGGAGATTCCTTTGTTAATTATAGAGACACTAGTATCAGCGAAGCTCTACGTTCTGCGAAAGATTTCCTGTTTACGACGGTTGGTGGCATGAGATCCGTACCAATTCAACAGGTAATCACTTAAACCTTGCCGGCCCCATGTAAGGTAATCCAAGACAGACTTGGATTCCGGATTCCAAGTTCTGGATTCTGGATTAGTTGTCAGTGGAACTTGGATTCCGGACTCCAATCGTTAGCGGGATTCCGGATTCCTTGAGCTGGATTACGGATTCCAAAACCGAGGAGTTCGGATCCCACAAGCACAAATTTCTCGGATTGCGGATTCCGCGAGCAAAAATTTCTCGGATTCCGGAGTCCAGATTCCCTTACATGAGGTGATAAACCAAAAAAACACAAATTCCTTCTATGGGCAACACTTTTCTCACTAAAACGTTTCTGGATTCTTTCAAACGATGTACGTGGAGACTTGGCAAGCCAGGTGTGCATTGCTCTTCCTTGCTCCTTGCTCTCTTACTTCGCGCCCCACTCCACTATTAGAGCGCCTAGAACAGGCTAGGCGGCTGATTGGATAAAAGACTTCTCTCACACCCATTTATTTTCGCACTTATTTTCTAGAACCTATTTCCGAACATAAACTTCCAACATGCCTATCTCAGCTAGTATATTATGTAAAATCAGAGGCTTTTTTCTGTTTTCATGACAGGTACTCGTGCTTTTCACTAACGGGAAACAAGACAAAGGACAGCTATCTTCGACTCTCAGCGAAGCTCAGAAACTTCAAAATAAAGGAATAAAGCTCATTGCTGTGGGCATTCAAAAACCAGATCCTGATAATCTGGTGAAAATTGCCAGTAATCAGTCGAACGTGTATTTCCTGAGGACTCCGGACAAGATCGATAGCGTCGCGAAAAAAATAGTTCAAAGTTTATGCGGTATAGTCTAGGTTTTGAACAGGAACCTAGAACTTTGGCATAGGGTAATTTCTAAATGTAATTCGGTCGGCGCACCCACATTAAAGTTTACCCTTCGAATTAACTTAAAGTCGAAGTTTCTCTCTTTCTTAGCCGCCAAAGATCTCTCGGTGGATCGGCAGATGCATGCTAATGTTGTCTTCTCCAATCTGTCCTTATAAATCAAACAACTGTAAAAAAAAATACGAGGAACAATGATCGCTGATGATCCACTGCCGGAAAGTTTTTAAAAAAGAACAGTTGCACCTTGAATTTAAGTCCACCTGTTCACCATGATAGGCACCAAAGTTTCCATCCTGTGATCATGGAATCAAGCGTGAAAACTGTTTTCCAGTTGAAATCCTTGGCAATCCGTTGAATCTGATTAGCTCTCAGCAGTGTGATTTATTCCCAAATGGCACCATTTTTTACTCTAAATCGCATCTTTCTCCAGCCAATAAAAAGGAATGACTAAAACAGCACAACCAAACAGATTTCAAATCTTTTTTAAAGTAACAAATCAATATGCAGGTAAAGTAGATGTAATAAAGTGGTAATTAAACTGAGTGGAGTGCAATTTTGGTCTGAAATCATACTAACTTGTGATTTCAAATCGAACTCTCGCTGCGCGCTCGCTCAATTTTGAAATCACGCGTATAATTTCAGACCAAATTGTACCCCACTCAGTCCAATTACCATTTATTTATTAATTTATCAAGATCCACGTTGATATCAGCTCTACTGAAGGGAAAATGAGTTAATAAGTATTGGGTATTAATAATATCGAGTTATCGAGGGCTCGAGTCACGAAGCCAAAGGAAGAGATTTATATCTGACGGACAAACTTTATACACTCTACAGGCGAAACCAGACCTATCACTCATCACATTGACTGTAACTCCAAAAAGCTCATTTACGTGATACAATGCAACCACTGCTCCAAACAATACATAGCTGAAACCAAACGACAACTCAAAGACCGTTTCAACGAACACCGCAGACTAGTTGACAACCCATCTAATATCTCTAAACCCACCACAGTCGA
This sequence comes from Porites divaricata, assembly GCA_038088405.1. NCBI lineage: Eukaryota > Metazoa > Cnidaria > Anthozoa > Scleractinia > Poritidae > Porites > Porites divaricata. The sequence goes on from JBBMOI010000006.1 coordinate 1,456,495, forward strand.
TCTCAGAACACTTTCTTACTAAAAATCACTCTGCATGCTAACGACATCACACTTATCTCACTAGAGCTAATTAAATCTAATAGAGACACTGTGCGAAAAGCTAGAGAAGCATACCTCATCGAGAGAGGTAAAACTCTTGAACCATTAGGTATGAATAAGAAAGATGAAATGTAATACATTCTTTATTTCTTCTATTTGTTATCGTTACTTTTGATAGAGTGAAATGCCTCGTTTCACTTGTTTTGTGCTAAGTACGACTCATTTCATTTGATTGTCATGAGTAATTTCATTTTTAAGATCTTTGCCAGCAGCAATGCGATAGAATATGCCGTTTGGACATCGGGCGTCGCAAAAGATCCAGGAGTAGTGAATATACTTCGAATTCCCTGATCAGTCTTTGATGTACGAAAGATTCAGAAAAGAAAAGATTGTTCTAGCCTTGAAGTTTGTAGAATTCACGTAGAAGCAAAAGATCCCAAATTAAACCACGAGGAAGCAAAGATCCTAAGGTTGCGAAACGCGACACAAACATACTATTGTGACGTTTCAAGATGGCGCAGATTTGAAACCGAATCACAACCTCTTTTCTCGATTTATGCACAGGCCACCCAAGAACACATGGAACAGCCAAGGACTTAATTAGGAAGCGTCTCCTTCGTCGACGCAATAAGGCAAATAATACGCTTTTGAATACTCTTAGAAAGAATGACGTTGAAGCCCAAGTTAAATTTACGTTAAAAGATATGGAAAGGGCTAGGTTCTCCTTTTACTGATGAAACACTTAAGAAAGACAGTTTGCTGGAGTATGCATGTGCTTTTAAAAATTTCTCGGAATATTGGCGGCTCGGTGTGGTAGTGCAGTGGTAAGGTTGAAAGATTAGGATTCGAAAGGTCCGAGTTCTACCCTGGTTTGGGATTTCCTTTAGTTTAATAGAAACTCTCTTAATAACAGGTCTTAAAAATGGCAGCGACCGTTTACGTAAGGGACAACTGCCTCGTCTAGCCTGTGCCTAGCTCTTGGTCAGTGCAGACAAACGAAAAAAGCTGGGAAGCCAAGATGGCGGCGACGACAAGAACAACAATAAGCAACACTTTTAGATAAAATTAACAAATCATCATCTTGGCACGCGCATCAAGCTTTTTTGTACATTTCTTTGCCTTCTTAACGCGACAAGGGGTTCATTCATTTGCAAACATATGCGTATGGATGTCGCATTTGACTGCTGGAATTCTTTTTTTTTTTTCAGGCTTCAAAACAAAAAAACGTCCAGCGGGCAAATGCGACAGCTATATGGACCCCACATCGACCCTACATCGACCATAGGACCCTGAAACTTTTTCATCTTTTTCGGAAAAATTCCTGTTATCCCTCGTTTTGTATCTGCCAATTTCGACTATCATTAGTTTGTGGTAACTTATTCGTAATTTTTCTACCTTATTGGCGGGTAAAAGACTTTATTTAGCTTTTTTGGAGCGACAGTATTTCGCATGATTTTTATTCGCGGGTCTTTTATTGTTAATTTCGCGATTTTTTCTCAATCGTGGAAAGGCGGAAAAGAACGCACGAAAGTACCACTACAGTTAGTTTTTAAGAGTGTTGAAGTGGCGTTTTGCCAATATGATATATATATATATTCCAACCTATTCTTCATTTTTAGTCTGAATAATGATATTTTGACTCCACTACACAACATCAAAAGGCAAAATGTAAAGGCAAATAAGTTTATTTTGGGACGGCTTGGCGAGAACCAACCTTAAAAGTAAGTATGAAATACAGCAAAAGGAAAATAACTAATATACAACACTCGTAAATAAACTAGCTTTCACAAAAAGACAGAACTGCAACATCTGGTCGATCTCAACCTGAATCCCCCATTTAAGCACGCAGACTTAGTGTCAGTTAGACTGCCAGTTAAGCTGCCAGTTAGGCTGCCAGTTAGGCTGGGGAAACTAAATAAAACTCTGATCAACGAATAACTGGGACAGAGAACACTGAAGGACCGCAAAAACTGAGAATCGTTCACTTACGTACCCAACAAGGCATGTAGGCCAATTGCCAGTTAGGCTACCAGAAAAGGCTAGGGCACGACATTAAGGGTAAACAAATGGCTAACAACCCTTACAAGAAGTCTGTCACATTGTAAGCAATCAAACTGTGTCAAGCTAGACATATCTCGCCACTAAAAGAGCGGTCCCAGAACAGCTGTACTAAGCATACATACACGAAGAGCTTTCTCTTTGAGATCGGCTAGCGTAACACTGAGAAATTTCCTGATAAGGTGATATATTTCGAGTTCTTAAGTAAGCGTACTCTTGTACAACACCAATAATTTGTTTATCTACGAGAAAGCGGAGTTCAGCACTTTTCCTGACTCGTTTCTAAAAAATCACAAGTTGGGAGTTATTTTCGACATCCACGAAGCGCAGTAGGAAGACAGTTTATCAGGGCAATTTTGTAATGCTGTTTTGGATCTTGATAAGATGATTAAATCATCTGCATAGAAAAAACAAAAAGATCAGATAATGCATTTTGAAATGCGAAAGGCAGCGGTCGTCTAGATAAAAAGCAGTGGACCTGAGATACAGCCCCGCTGACAGTGACCTCTCACATATTGGAAGGATCGTATTTGCTCTTAGGAAATTTTTATTGAGCATTTTTATGTAGAGTTGAAATATATATATAGCTTTTAATTAAAATTGTAAAAACAACGACCAACCTTACTCTGCAGCAACTTATATAGAAGGCCGACATGCCAGACTTTGTCAAAAGCTTTTTTAAAATCCACAGAACAGGCATAGATCTTTTCTTCTTCTTCTTCTTCTTCTTCTTCCTGGACGACTCACCTCCTTCAATTCTGAAGATTCTTAGTGAGCGTATAAATAAAAACTACAATTTAAAATAAGGCTAAAATGCTATGATAAAAACTAAAAAAAAGATAACAGCAATGTCAATAATAAAAGTCAAAATTAGCATCGTTTGGTTTGGCCTTGGTCAGATGGCAGGCTTTTCTTGAAGGCCTTCAAATTTGGTGCATTTACTGTTTCATTGGCCAGGCTGTTCCACTCTCGTATCGTTCTCGGGAAAAACGAGTACATGTGGTAGTCCGTCTTTGAGCGGGAGATTTTGTACGCGTATGAATTTACATGCCGTGATCTCCTTTGAAGTGGAGTCATGAACTTTATGAATTTTATACATCATGTAGAGTCTAAGTGTCTGTCTGCAGAGTCTAAGTGTCTGTCCGTTTGGTAATGAACGCCGGCACTTAATTTATATAATCTTGTTTCTAGCAAAGGTTCGAAGTGTAAAGACATGGTCTGCTGTGCGGTTGTTTAGTAAAAAGCCAATCTGAGATTTGTGAAGTATATTTGAGGACACGACGTGTTTGAGGAGTCGTTGGTGTAAGACAGAACAATGTATTTTCCCAGGCAGCCAGGAGACACAGATGCCCCGGTAGTAAACCCACCACAGTGGACATTTTGCTACCATGGTAACATGAAGTCACACTTCATTTCCTCTCTATTCCACGCTTTCCGGTCGGACATCGCGTTCCTCCCTGTCAATTCAGGAGTCCCTCGAGATCATGACCTGCAAAAGGTGGTACTTTATCGTCTTTATCAGTATTTACCAGCTTTTCTGGACACATGTACAGGCCTGCCCAGAGGGAATGTGCACTACTGAACGGGACTCAGGTCCCATGCGAGGTGCCATCCCTACCCAATCCCACAACCCGTAAAGGTTGGCCACACCACCGGGGTCTACGACCCCTACTCTTTTCGAACAGTGGTGGGGTTCTTTTACGTTCCACAAGAACAAATCAGTGCTGTGAGACGGCACCTACGGTTTTTCGTCCTTATCCGAGAACTAGAGACTAGAAAGTCTGTCCATTTGCAGATGTCATTACAAAGGCAGCACTTTCTTCTTAGTTATTTAAGACCCTGAGTGTTGGTCCGGCCGGGGTTTGAACACGTGACTTCCCGCTCGGCAGACCGACGCTCTCCCAAATGAGCTAACCAGGCGGCAGTGACTGGTAGAAGTTTGTCGTAAATCTGCTCACGTGTTGCAAATTTGCTCACTTGACCTGTGGATATTTTGGACGCGTCGGAGGAAGTTAGTTGGAGGAAGTTGGTTACATGCTCCCTCTTGTTGCCGTAAGGTCAGTGTCGAGTGTCAGATCCCTTTATAGAATAACTTAGATAGTACCCGCGTTCTGATTGGTTAGAAACCTATGGTAAATTGTGCCGGTAAACTCATAGAAAACTGAAACATTTTTCTACCCCGGTCCGAAGAAATGGCTCACGACGAGCTACCAAATTTTGATATTATTTCCGGCGGGGCTAAAGTGCAGGTCACAGGTCACAGGTCAGGTTACAGGTCACAGGCCACAGGTCAGGTTACAGGTCAGATCGCAGGTCACACACAAAAACAATAGGACACTGGACAAAACTGTTTTTGATTGACATTAAATTATACAAAAATAAACAAGCCAAGGAACTTCAATTATACTTTTTTCCGTTCTGAACTGTACCAAATTCCACACATGAGAAAATATATTGACGTTGATCACGCAAGGGGGACTTGCGTTACAGCGTAACCAAAGTTGGTTATCAAAGGTACGCAAAATCACGTGATTTGTAAGAAAAAACGAATCTCAAAACGAATAGTTGTTGCGTTAAGAATATCATGACGTGTTTGTGGATGTTTTGAAAAGCATTCGAACTTATTTGACCACTGAAATACAGCAACTTTCTTCAGACTTTCCTCGTCGTAAATTCTTCTTGCCATTAGATCGGTCTTCCATCTCTTTTGAAGATGGCAGCCTGTTGTTCACGCTTCGTACCAGCCACAAAATGCTTCTGTGTTAAAGTGTAGTCGGCCAAGAACTTCAGACACTGCTATTTGGGCCTCTCGGATAGTTGCTGGACCATATTTCTCGGCTCTTCTCCCAATTAGAGCTTGCAATTCTCTCACGTTCTGTTGCACAACAGCTTGAAATAACTCTGTTGGATTTGCCTCATGGCCCTTAGGTGGGAGCATTCCGCCATTACAACTTACATCAGCAGTTTACAGAGTCAAAGATTCATCAAAGGATTACAGTGCTGCATGTCAATGACTCGCTCCAAGTTATCTTGGCTGCACGGGTTATTTTGACACATGATTTTGCACACCTTTGTGATTTCGTTACCAAGTTTGGATATCCCATATGATCAGCATGGGTGGAATTTAATATTGTTTAAAGGACAAAAATATCGTCAAGTTTCCTTGGCTTATTTTATTTTTGTATAGTAAAACGTCAGTCCAATTTCTCGGGTGTCCTATTGTTTTTGTGTGTGACCTGTGACCTGCATTTTAGCCCCGCCGATAATACGTCGTCGCTGGGCTTGCAAGAGCCAGAAAGCGAAGCAAAGGACAGCGGTAAAAAGAATGAGGTAGCCAACAACAAGAGAAGATTTGCACAGATGGACGAAGAAGAACTCAACGACGTTGTAAATAATTCTCAGGCGAAGCTAACTAAAAAGGCAACTTAGTGGGCTGTAACAGTTTTCACAGGCTGGTTACAAAAATCTCGCTCTATTTTCATTTTTTATTACAGAAAAAAATACAATAACAACAAGCAGCAACAATTCAAACCGAAATTGTGGTGTTGACAGCAAATGTTAGCATTGTCAGTGTCAAACCAAATCGTAAACAAATTATTGATTTTTTGATTCAGAACTAAACTACTTCAAAAGAGAGATTACGAAATAAAATGTCTCGCAAACGTGTATATGTTTCGCTTATTTCAGAAGAACAGCTTTCTTAACGCTAAGAGTTCATTTTTTTATTTCTGCAGAGTGGAGTAATCAGAAAGAAATTGGTATTAATTTGGCTGAAATGAAAATTACCGAGTTGGACGAAAGTCTTCGCCAATTTTATGCCGAGGCCTGTATCAAGGAGGGAGAAAATTACAGCAGAGCAACGTTACTCTCTCTCAGAAATGGCATTTGTTACTACCGCTGCGCACGCATTCCGTAGTTACCATGAAACCACGTGCATTGAAATGTGATACCTTGCGAGTTTTGTCATTTTTATGGAAGCCTTTGCTCATGGAACTCAAAACAGTCGGTAAGTTTTCCTCTTTCGGACGTTGACTTCGAAATTTTGAACACTGAATTCATAGTGGATTTATGTTTTGGTTTTAGAAAACCTAACTCGTGCGTAGGATTTACCGAATTGGATTTGAATTTGTTTGGAACTACTGTAACTACATTGTAAATTGGATTTGACACCACAGCTCAGGTTGTTGATTTATTTGGATCTGGATTTATTCGGAACGTGGATTCCTTCATGGAATAATGACAAGATTTACGTACGGAGTTCGAGTGTTCGACTTATTTCCGTAACAGTTTTCGACTGTTTACGAGTGTTTAATGGATGAGGACATGTGAAAGCAGTGGAAACGTGTTCGAAGATGGCGCAGCGTGAAGATTCGTTTGGCTCAACGCCAACCGAACGACCTTTGATACAAGAATTGCTTACTACTAGATATGAGGATTTGGACACTGGATTCAATGAAACGGACTATGCAACAGCATCTAAACCAGGAGAGAGCATTGAAAATCTGCAGTTAAGCGAAATGCGTGCTTACGAGATCGATTTGGAGAGGAAAAGGGCAGCTTTGTTCAATTCCCGCGCTGGACACATGGGAAATTTGACAAAGATACGTAACAGGCTTATGGATTTGATAAAAGAAGATGGAGCTCGGGAACATGTATTGAACGGATGCCGTCAGTTTGATGAAGCTTGGCGTAAGTTTGTGAATGTTCATGAAAACTATTTGCAATTGTTGAGAGAATATTATGGTGGGGACGCTTGTTTGTTAGATAAGGCTGTTGAAAGTTATGACGAACAAATGGAGCGAAAATGTAATCTTGATCTTTCTGTGAAGTTATGGCTGGGAAAGAGCGAATCAGGGCGAGTAGGAATTGAAGGCAATCGTGGTGTAGTTTCGGAGAAAGTAAGCAAAGATGGGCGTAGTGTGGTTTCCAGATCAAGTTCGAGATTATCCTCAGTGTCTCAAAAAAGGGAGAAACTAGCTCTAGCTCAGCTAAACCTTCACAGACTTAAACTTAAGCAATTATTGGAAGAAGAAGAACGAGCTGTTAGAGCAAAAAAGGACTATTAGAAGCTGAAATGGAGGCAGAAAAGGCAGCTGTATCACTTAAAATTTATGAGGATGACATGAATGAAAGGAAAACAGACATCGATGAAGATCTTTTACCCTATTTGTGCCCCTCTTCATTACAAGTTCCGAGTCAGAAAAGTGCAGCACAAACTAGTGAGACCAACTTGGAACAAAGAACTCAATCAAGTTTATCTATGACAAACCCTGCAAGCAAGAGTACTGGCCACTCCTTACCCCCTCTTCCCTCATTCACGCCATCATTGTTTCCTAAGTGTTCTTTGGGAGGTAATGCAGTGATTGAACAATCAAGAGATTCAGTGAGTGCAAGTGAAACTTTTTTCATTAATGTTGCAATTGGAACTTCATGTAAGCCTACACAGACGGTGACTAGTCAGTGTGTTAAAGAATCTTGGTCTCCAAACTGGAAGAGACCACTGACCCATACCTTGCAAAGTGCTCAGCACCAACCGACAGAGACTCAGCAAAATGATGATGGTTTGGAATTGGTTAAAGCATTAAAACAGGTGGTGGTGATGCCCAAGGTAGAGTATCAGCACTTTGACGGTGACCCACTGAAGTATGTCACCTTTTTTCACAACTTTCAGACATATTTGGAGAAGGATAATCCTGATGACTCCCGAAGATTACAATTTCTCATCCAGCACTGCACAGGTAAAGCAAGGGATGCGATTGAAAGCTGCTCTAACTTGCCTGCTAGTGAGGGTTACCGAGTAGCGAAGGAAACATTGCGTGAAAACTTTGGAAAGCCACACGTAATTGCAGGGGCCCATATAAAGAAGCTGCTGAATTTACCTAACCTTAAGAATGCTGATGGAGCATCTCTGTTAGAATTTGGAAGACAATTGGATACCGCAGACCGAACACTGACTGGAATGGGCATGGAATATGTAGCTGACCTCAATCATATGAACACACTGAGAGAACTTGCTAAGAAGCTGCCAATGTTTCTTAGAGCAAAATGGACTGAATGCGCGGGGAAGATAATTGATTCAGGGCATAGACCTAAGTTTCAGGACTTTGCCAGGTTCATAAAAGGAAGGGCGAAGTTGGTGGACAACGAGTTCGGGCAAGACATGAACAGTGTGTTTGCAAGAGAGACTAACATGCGGAAAAAGAAAGTGAATTCTGATGGAACTTCACCACAACTGCAAACATTCGCGATTGGAAGTGGTCTGAACAATCGTCGTCAAAGTGGAACCTTAAATGCACAAATTGTTTGTCTCGTTTGCTCAGGGCAACACGAAGTTTGGAAGTGTGAACTCTTTAAAAGCTTACCACATGAAGAGAAAAGGAAAGTTGTACAACGAGGTGGACTTTGTAACAAGTGTTTAACAAAAGGTCACATTGCTAAGGATTGCCCAAAGGTGAATTTCAAGTGCCAACACTCTGGATGTGGAGGAGGTCACCACACCTTAATGCACCGAAACCCTCCCCAACAGCAGTTACAACCAATTGAAGTACCTGATAGATCTCGTAATGAAACTGGGGCCGGTAATGGTAATGGAGTAGCTGTGGCTGCTGCTGGAGCGGGAGAAACGCGTGTGTGTCTTGGAATTATACCCGTCAAAGTTCGAGGTAAAGGAGGTGGTAGAGTGATAGAAACATATGCCCTTCTTGACAGTGGCTCTGAAGTAACTTTGTGCCATGAACGGCTAGTGAAGGAACTTGGATTAGATGGTCAAAGATTTGAATTCACCCTGACCGGAATGACAGGCTCTGAAAGGGTGGATAGTAAATTGGTGGATCTTGTGGTGAAATCGATTGATGATTCTGTAGAAGTGGAACTGTGTAATGTGAAAACAGTTGTTAATATGCCAATTTCGACAAGTTGCATCGTAAAGAGAGAAGACCTCGTTCGCTGGCCTCATTTGCGCGGCATTAACATTCCCAGTATTGAACATGGAGAAGTTTGTCTTCTGATTGGTTTGAAGGAAAGACCAACACTTTTCCTACCGCTTGAGTTAAAGACCGGTGGAGACAATGAGCCAATAGCCATACGGTATAGTTTAGGGTGGACTGTGATGGGTCCAGTGGGTGACCAGAAAGAAGATCATGATTGTTTAGTGAACTTTATGTTTATGAAGGACGGTCATGTAACACAAGGAAACCTTCTGAGGGATGAAGTTTCCAGGGAACGAGTCAGTGAAGAAACAAAGAAGTTGAAAGATGAGAATGAAACAGCGCAGCGGTTCGCGCCTACAGAATATGAGCCTCGTTTCCATGTTAATGTTGCTCAAAGTGAAGACGGTGATGTACCCACTGTTCACAATGAAACTTTGGGTCGCCAGCTTGAAAAGCTTTGGAAGACCGATTTCAGGGACTCGATCGTTGGGACAAGAACATTGCCATCTGTTGAGGACAATAAAGCTTTAGCTAAGATAAGAGAATCACTTCAAAGACGAGATGGACATTTTCAAGTTAGATTACCGTGGTGAGAAGACCCCCCGTACTTACCCAATAACAAGGTGATGGCAGAGCAAAGACTTGATCTCTTAAGAAAACGGTTAACTAAAGACAGAGACCTGCACGAAAAGTATTGTTCTGCAATTCAAGACTACCTAACCAAGGGCTATGCGGAGAAGGTGCCAGAGAATGAATTAGACACAAAGGAGCAGCCAGTGTGGTACCTACCCCACCACCTGTAACGCACCCCATGAAACCTGGTAAAGTTAGAATTGTCTTTGATTGCGCTGCAAAGTATCATGGAATATCCTTGAATCAACAGTTGTTACAGGGCCCTGACTTCACAAATCCACTAGTAGGAGTGTTGACCAGGTTTCGGCAAGAAGCAACTGCCATCGCAGCCGATATAGAAGGAATGTTCCATCAAGTTTATGTTGACCCGAAAGACTTTGATGTGTTTAGATTTCTTTGGTGGCCAGATGGCCAACTCAATGAACAGCCACAAGAATACAGAATGGTGCGACATCTGTTTGGTGCCACGTCCTCACCTAGCGTTGCTAACTTCTGTCTAAAGAAGACTGCATCGATTTATGGGGCAGAATTTGATCCTGATGTAGCCCAAACCGTTGAAAGGAACATGTATGTGGATGATTTAATGAAGTCTATTGATACTCCGACGACAGCAGTGCGGCTTTCGACACAGCTAAGAGAATTGCTAGCAAAGGGCGGATTTAGATTGACCAAGTGGTTAAGTAACGATAGAAGGGTACTTGCTGAAATTCCGGAAACTGAGAGAGCAGTCTCTGTGGCGAACCTTGACATAGAAGAATTGCCAACTGAATGTACACTTGGATTGAAATGGGACGTAGAAGCAGACAAGTTTATTTGGAGGGCATCAGAAAGGCTTTGGCATCTTGTGCAGAAAGAATCGATGACGAGACGTGGGATGTTAGCAATTGTCAGCTCGCTGTTTGATCCACTCGGCTTTATAGCTCCCTATACTATGAAAGCCAAACTACTGCTACAAGAACTTTGCCGTAAGAAATTAAGCTGGGACACTCTGATTGATGAACCAGAGAAAATGCAGTGGTCGCGTTCGCTTGAAGATCTCCCACAGTTGCAGAAAACTGATGTTGACAGATGCTTTAAACCGAAGGATTTTGGTGCAGTTAAGAGTGTTCAGCTGCATATCTTCTCTGATGGATCTCGTGTAGGTTATGGAGCAGTGGCCTTTCTGCGCTTTGTGAATGCCTGTGGTAGAGTCCATTGTAGCTTTGTTATGGGGAAGGCAAGATTAGCGCCCATACATGAAATCACAATACCAAGATTGGAATTGTCTGCAGCAGTCATATCAGTAAAGCTAAGTCAGATTATACGTGAAGAGCTAGAAACCAAGATAGATCAAGTTAATTATTGGACTGATTCTATGACCGTGCTGAAATGCATCAATAACGACACGAAGCGCTTTCATGTGTTTGAGTCAAACCGCCTTACTATCATCCGAAGCACATCGTCTCCCTCAGAATGGAGATACGTTAGTCGAGATGACAATCCGGCAGACGATGCTTCAAAGGGTTTGAAGCTTGAAGAACTAACGAAGAATGGTCGGTGGCTGAATGGACCAGCGTTCCTGTGGAAAGAAGAGGCTAATTGGCCTGCAAAGATTAATGTCCCGGAACTGAGAGATAGTGACCCCGAAGTGAGGAAAGAAAGCAAGATCTATGTGACTACCGCTTCTCAAGATCCTCTTGACATGTTAGTACATCACTTCTCCTCGTGGTGGAAAGTAAAAACAGCATTTGCTTGGCTGATGCGCTATAAACGGTTCCTGCAAAGTAAAGTTCTCGAGCAGAAGCTGGGAGGCATGAACGCCAGTACCGACTCCCCAAGCATCAGAAGGGTCTCGAAAGGGAGCCCTACAGTCGAAGAGCTTCAGGAAGCTGAAAAGGAAGTAATTCGACATGTACAGAAGTCAGCGTTCCCGGGAATGTTCAAGGCACTTTCAACCTTGTCAGACGAAAGGCAAGCCAAAAGAGTTATGAAGAAGGAAGCTTCATCGATTTTCAAATTAAACCCAAAGTTGAGAGGTGGATTATTGTCAGTAGGCGGTCGACTGGAGAATGCTCCTGTGGATGAAGATATGAAATATCCCTTTATCCTTCCAAAGGATCATCATGTCACAGAACTGATAATTTGTCATCACCATGAGAAATTGGGTCACTTTGGACAAGAGTCTGTGTTATCATCTCTCAGAGAAAGATTCTGGATTGTAAATGGACGTTCCGCGGTGCGTCGAGTTTTGAAGAACTGTATTGACTGCCAGAAAAGAAAGGCTCCTTCAGGACAACAACTGATGGCAAAGTTACCGCAAGACAGAGTAACTCCGAACGAACCTCCGTTCACGCATGTTGGAGTGGACTTTTTCGGTCCACTAGAAGTTAAACAAGGCAGAAATAGAGTGAAACGGTATGGTTGCTTATTCACGTGCTTAACAATCCGTACCATACACATTGAAGTTGCTCACAGTTTGAACACGGATTCCATGATTAATGCCTTAAGAAGATTCATTAACCTCAGAGGTCACCCGAAGGAAATTCGAAGCGACTGTGGAACAAACTTTACCAGAGCTGATAAGGAGCTGAAGGCCTGCATCGATGAATGGAATCAGCAAAGGATCAATGGATTTTGTGCACAAAGAGGGATCAAATGGATTTTCAACCCTCCTGGGGCAAGCCATATGGGGGGAGCTTGGGAGAGAATGATAGGGTCTGTACGTCAAATCCTAAAGGCCCTGTTAAAGGAGCAAGTGGTCAACGATGAAGTGCTGTCTACCGTTGTGACGGAAGCAACTAACATTCTGAACAGCAGACCCTTAACGCGAAATAGTGATGACCCTACAGACGAGGAACCGCTTACTCCAAATCACTTGTTACAGCTGCGACCATGTACTAGTTTGCACCCCGGAATTTTTGAGGAGGAGGATCTGTATTGCAGACGACAATGGAGACAGGCCCAATTCCTAGCAAACCTGTTTTGGAAGAGATGGATCAAAGAATATCTCCCTACTCTTCAAGAAAGAAAGAAGTGGAATGAACCAAAAGAAAACCTTAAAGTGGGTGACGTTGTCTTGCTGATGGATGAGAATTTCCCGAGAGGTCAGTGGCCGTTAGCGCGTGTTTTGGAGGTGTTTACCAGTGATGATGGATTAGTACGTTCTGCCGCGGTGAAAACGAGCTGTACTGTCACAACACACGCGAAACGACAGAAGAAAAGGGAAGTGAAAACTACAACAACAGTTCTCAAACGGCCGATAACGAAACTGTGCCGTCTGGAATTGTCAAATTCCTAAATAGTCCGTCTATTTGTTACCTCTGCTGAAAGCCGGTATGCAGTGCCTGGAACATAGATTGAGCTTGGAGATTACTAGTCAGGGTGACGTTGAATTGACGATTAAGAAACATTTGTTTTAAGGAACTTTAGTTTATTTCGAAATTGTTACAGGATGTATCTGTTCGCATCGGTAGCTGTTAAGTTTATGTAAACGAAATTTTCTTATTTAGATTTCGTTTGGGGCCGGTGTTACTACCGCTGCGCACGCATTCCGTAGTTACCATGAAACCACGTGCATTGAAATGTGATACCTTGCGAGTTTTGTCATTTTTATGGAAGCCTTTGCTCATGGAACTCAAAACAGTCGGTAAGTTTTCCTCTTTCGGACGTTGACTTCGAAATTTTGAACACTGAATTCATAGTGGATTTATGTTTTGGTTTTAGAAAACCTAACTCGTGCGTAGGATTTACCGAATTGGATTTAAATTTGTTTGGAACTACTGTAACTACATTGTAAATTGGAATTGACACCGCAGCTCAGGTTGTTGATTTATTTGGATCTGGATTTATTCGGAACGTGGATTCCTTCATGGAATAATGACAAGATTTACGTACGGAGTTCGAGTGTTCGACTTATTTCCGTAACAGCATTGAAAGATTTCTTAATTCACCTCCCAACAACCGTGGTATTTCCCTCACTAAAGACCCCCAGTTTGTTCTCTCCAACCAGATGTTGGACGCAAAAATAAAACAGCTCAAGAAAGAAGGCCTTCAAAACACAAACCACAAGCCGGCTATCGAGCTGGAAGATCTTGAAAAGCTAAAACACAGTGAAATTCTTTCACTCACCCAGCCCTGGTCCCTTTTGAGAACTGTTTGGTTCCACATTTCACTGTTTTGATGTCGCCGTGGCTTTGAAGGTCAGCGAAGTTTGAAAAGAAGAAGTTTTACATTTGATGTTGATGCTAAAGGTGACCATTTTGTGTCGATGACGCATGACGAAAGCACGAAAAACCACCCAGGTGGAGTTTCAGACGTAGAAAGCTTTGAAAAAAATGCAAGAATGTACAAAATCAGCAGCAAAACAGATGGCTACACTGGTCTCGAAGTTTTTCTCTCAAAATTGCATCCTGAATGCGAAGCGTTGTTCCAATATACCAAACGAAATTGGCGGCAAACTGACAAGATATGGTACGAAAATCGGTCGCTAGGAGTAAACAAGCTGTCAGCAACGATGAAGGAGATCAGCTCCGCGGCCAACCTTTCCCGAGTTTACACCAATCATTCAGTAAGAGCGACTGCCATAACCTTGTGGGCAAATGCTGGCCTCACAAATCGTGAGATCATGGCAATATCTGGTCATCGCAACGAGTCGAGCCTACAAAGCTATCACAACATGCCGTCGGTGCATCAACTGCGTAAATGCAGCGACGTGCTCAGTTTAGCTCTCGGTGAAGACCAGTCGAATGAGCAGACGCCAAATCAGCTCGGGGTAAGGCCACCACTGCAACAGCTGCAAGTTCCTTCCATCAACACTTCACAATATCCACAAATCAGCAGAGCACTTCGGAGTTCAAGCAGCTGCTCAATTTATGCACGATCGAGAATGTTAATGTTTACAATTACAAGCCATAAAATTTGACTTCCTGTAAAACAGCTTTCATATAAAGTTTCCATTGAGTTCAAAACGTGTTCTGGTCAGAGAAGTTCTACTGTTTCTCGTTCGATGGACTGTGAAGTTTTGTGAAAGATTAGCGCTTGGCGCTTGATTACTTTTTCAGTGCTATTGTATCGTTAGCTATGATTGGCTTATGATGACTTTAGAAAGAAGACAAGATTTGATCACGCTTTTAAAGATTTTTTTGCCTAAACGACTCCGTTTTACTAAAAGTTATTTTATAAAAGCAATAGACCACACTTTCTATGGGTTTACCGGCGTGATAACCCACTTGGGAAGTTGGGAGAACACTCGAAAAGCTTGTAAATCACGAGCCGATCCCAACATCCCGCGTGGGTTATCACGCCGGTAAACCCATAGAAAGTGTCGTCTATTGCTTAAATAAGAGCACGATTTTGGTTCATTCAGGGTGTTGATCAGGTAGAGCTTGGGACTTCGGGATTGGGTCTTCGAAGGTCAAATTCAACCTCCAGTGAATTTCGCAATAGTTATCTCTTTAAAAATTCAACAGAACTTCTGCAAATGAATTCTCACCACAGGTGGCCCAAGCGTAATATCACAGGTAGCCCTGTGCGTAATATGAAAGTTTGTATGGGAGACAAACAAAGACCACGACTCCAGGTAACAATATTTACACTTTATTGATAACTTTTATCGTTTTTACTTCATTTATTTCGTTTCAGACTCTATTTCTCCCATACAAACTCTCATATTACGCACAGGGCTACCTGTGATATTACGCTTGGGCCACCTGTGTTCTCACCTCGTCAAAAAAGTAAATATGGCCCTTGCTTAAAAACTACACCCATCTGTATTACCCACATAGAGGACATTTAAGCAATAGAAAACGTTTTCCGTGTTTGCATAGGCTGATAAAAACAGGAGAAATGCCATTGCTTTTATAAAATAACTTTCCTAAGAAAAAAGAAAAACTCTCTTCTTTAAAGCATTGATTAAAAGAGAAATTCTTACCAGTCGGGAAGTCTTGTACACGAAGTTTGTACGCGTAATCAGTCTTTGTTTTGCAAAAAAGATGCTTTCCAAAATACGGGTTTTTCTCGCTTAGAATGTCAACTTAAGCGAAAAGAAATTGACGCACCTTCTTTGTAACGATTTTCCAAGTTTCAGCCGACGTAGGAATGGGTAAATAAAGTAAACTTGTCGAGTTTTGAACTCGAAAACTTTTTCAAATTCGTGCTTGCAAGATTAGCGCGCAAAAAACAAAACATCTTGACGTCAAACCATGTTTACATACTCTCATGCAAACACTCCTCTCGGCCAATCAGAGCGCGCGTACTATCTTTAGTTAGTTGTTTTATAAAAAGAGTTTTTGCAGTCCGCCGGCTGCAAAAACATCGCTTTGTGGACTTCAAGTCTAGCTTATATTTGGTAGCTTCAGTTAAATTTTTGACAGTGCTTGGATTTTTGTTTCAGTTATAATTGAAAATGGATCAACTGAGCAAAGGCAAAACGATTATTACGTACTCGTCACGGAAGATAATACGAAAATAACAAAAAATAATAAAAGAAACTGCTTTCCGAGGTAAGAGGTTTTTACTGAAAAATTCATTTGTCATAAGTAACCTTTTTTACTACTTTTTTGGTTAGGTTTATTTCATAGCGTGGTTTGTTCAAATTAAATTTAAAGTTAAAAGTCTCTAATGCCCAGGTATCAGTTTTTATCGGCGTCAGGCCTCAGCCTATCAAGGCCACTTTTTAGTTATCTCGGATAGTATTTTTCCTTTACTTTTCCGATTTTTGATTTTCGAACAGGAATAGATAATTTACTTCGTTGCAGCCTTTGGGATCGACACTTTAACATTTTCTGAAACCAGGTTCTTTTGTACAAATTCATTCCCCTCAGTCTACAATTAAGATTTTTAAAAAAAGAACACGGCTATTCGAACACTAAAAAACTGCATCTAGAATTATGGAGAATTATAAATTTACTACATCAAATGTTGGAGAACTGCTTAAAATACCCTCTGTATCCCAGTTTGTGTTTGTTTTCCATGCAATTTTAATCAATGACTTTTTGCCGGTCGTAAATAAAGGTTTACACAGTTGCCTTTTTAAAAGCACTGTGGCGTCCATTGTTGATTTATATTTTAAAAGTATTCTGTATGTATCATCTTCATAATGCCCCCTATCAAAGAATTCGACGGGTACTTGAACGACATTGGAAATATTTGGGCAGCCTTGCAGAAGCTATCTGAGAACTGCATTGACACTTTTACAAGAATGATCAAAACCGAGATTTAAGTTCGCTTTTTCGCGACAAAAACTGAACTGAGTTTTGCACCGAAGAAAAGGTTCAATTAATACATTTGTCTTACGTTTAAGGCCATTTTGCATTTTCTTGTAAAATGCCCTTTATTATGACCTTCCTTGTACTATGGACATCGTCTATTGCTTTTCAACCAATAACTGTTCCAAATCGAGCTTTAGTCGGACATGTCTACCGCTCTTTATACGACATAGAATGGATTAACTGTATCCAGTCTTGCCAAGATAATCCAAATTGCTCTTCATATAATTTTGTTCGCTTATTAAACGGCCTAGGCCAGTGCCAAATGATCGACTGTGGTTTGGAAGATTTCTGCAACTCTGAGGCCCTTTTGTTTTCTACTGGATCAATATTCCAACAGATAGTGCCAACAGAGGTGAGAAAGATTATTTGATTGTTGTATAGTAATCATGGCTCTTGTAGTAATTTATTTTCCGCAACGCCGATACGGCAAAGATATTTTTAATAGCATTAACGATCCCAAGGTCTGAAATTCGCTTTCCGTCTTCAAAACATATGATGCAATATAAATTAAGAATATAAATATTCCAGCTGTAATTCGTTGTTTGCCTGACCTGTTCAATCGATAAAACCGATAATCGATAACAATTGATAAAATCGATAAAAATTAGTTAATTGTATCGGAAATCGATAAAAATCGATAAAGGGATACGTTGTGAGTAATTAATAATTATCGAATTTTAGATCGAACTTATCAAATTTATCGGCGCAATACGTCACCACGTATTTAAGGGCAGCGAAGCATCAGAACTTCCCGAAAACCAGTCTAACAAAAAATCACTCTCGTAGGATGAGTTTAAAGATTTATTTCGCAAATCAAATATTGAACAAATACGTAACATGATCGGTAACAACTTCTTCTTGTATTTTACTTAAAAACTATTCAAGTTTAACACCGTTAAGACATTGTACGACGGTAGTACAGTGGACGTCGATAAAACGAAGGGGCCACGGGACTGACAAAATGTGTTCGCTATGTAGAGGTTTCGTCAGATCGAGGTTCTCTTTTCATATATCTTATCATTACTGGGGCGAAGAATATCGTTCGTTAGACTGAGGACTTCGTTATATAGAGGTTCGGTTAAATCGAGGTTCCACTGTAGCTGTCATTTCAAGTACCGAAGATACATTGTAGTTACCATTTCTAGACATAACCACCAGTAGACATTTTGTTAGGAAAACCCTGGGTGCAGCAAAAATCATACTGCATAGCAGAGTTAAAATCGTCCTATAAATAATGACACCAAAGTAGATGATGAACTCCGCAGCTAAAACAAAAACGATAACTGATATAAATGTGAGTGGAACTCGACATTACAATACATTAATGAAAACGATAAAATAGATAAATCGATAAATTCAATACCTTAAAAGAGCAGCGATGGTTGTGAGTATCGATTTCTAACGATTGATCGATAAAATTGATAACGTGTAAATTTAAAAATCGATAGTTATCGATTTATCGAACGGTTTTCCGTTATCGGTTTTTATCAATTGAATACGTCGGGCTGTTTGTCAATATGCTAATTAATCTTGTGTCACTTAGAAAATGTTTGGGTTGACAGGGGCGGATCCAGAAAATTCAGAAAGCCGGGTGGCCGGGACACGGCTTAACAGCTCTATTCTAGATACTTTTTATTTTTCTGAGACGAAATTCTATAAAAATAATACAAAATTTAAAGGAAAAGGGATTGCAGCGGCTCCCTCGGCCCACACCTAAATCCGCCCATGGCTGACAACAATTATTTGAAGTAAACATGGCCAGATTATCAGTAAGATGCCTAGTAAAGTAATTGTAAAGTCGACACCTGGCGGGGATTTAATTTTAAGGGTGTAAACTTATGAGCTTTTGAAATTCCGAATTCTTTCAGGGTACAGAAATTTGCGAGTCTTCATCGCACGATCATAAGTCACACGCAGGTGGGTGGTTTGAATGAAAGAGTTAGTGATAAAATTTGAGTCCCATTTTCTGAGACTTTGAGCCTGAGCGAGGCAAAAACCTGGTATCGCTGAAATTAACCTGTCCCCAGTTGTTCAAAAGGTGGATAAAGCTTTTAATCCACTGGATAAATCACTATCCACTGGATAGTTCAATTGGTTTCCCTATTTCTTATCCGCTAGATAGTGATGTATCCGGTGGATTAAAAGCCCCATCCAGCTTTTGAACAACTGGGGACAGGATTATAACAGTTGTTATCATTATAGTAATGCAGTTGGTTTTGTTTTGATCCCTGGTTGTAAGGAATGTCATAATGAGAAGCAATAAATCAGGGAATCAAAATTGAATATAATTTTATAATTTGCTATTTTCGAATTGGCCATAACGCATTTTGATTATATCCCCCAAAATTTGCATAATCATTGTTCTTAATTACTTTCGGACGGTATTAATTCCAAGAGGAAATTGGAAAAAACGGCTGTGCAAAATTTTTCCACTCCCGGCTGTCAGTGCAAAAACAGTGGGTTACCGTATAAGTTAGACTATCAGGGATATCTACGCTAGACACGTGACCAGCCTTACAAAGGCCTTTCGCTGCCCCTCTAATGCAAAAGTCCTGGGGACGAGGCTCATTATTCACTTAAGGTGGCTCGACTGGAATTTTTCTTTTGAAGGGGGGTTGGGGGCGGGGGAAGATTACCACAGCTGTATTATATAAATTTGAAATTTTCTCATAACCTGAATTTTATTGCAATCGGAGTCGCCATGGCAACGTTACGACGCCACTAGGAGTTTTTTTTTTTTGAGAAATAGCAAAAACATAGAATTTGCATCAAAAAGCACCCTCTGTTAAATCTCTGGAATATGCTAATAACCAGGTAAAGAAATTAGTGATATATCATAACATCACAGCAACTCTTTGCAAGAGTTTCTGGGATGTTATAACCCGAGTAAGATAGTTAAGTATTGCATCCTACACGATGAGCCGTGACATTCACCTTCTCGGCTGTCACTGCTATCTGTCACACAAGCCAATTATTAGCATATTCCGGATATTTCTTCCGAAAGTAATCGAGAAGTTCTTTTTTATGCAAATTTATTTCTTTTTCTAAATGTGAACGTGTATATGAAACTTGAAAACAATGCCAGTGAATAGTGAGGACGCTCACTTGTAAACACAAAAACTGGTGGAAAAATTGGTTATATTTGAGGCCCTATTTAAAAGCCTTCTCTGTTTTCAATGTTCTTGAAACTTGCAGGCTATATGTATTGACAATTGATCTCTGGATTGGCAAATTTATAAAAAAATTTTTCGAAGCTGCGTTTCCAGAGCTTATAATTTTTTTAGAAAATTAGCTAATTCTGTGAATAGCATGCTATTTCACTGTTTTTATGATGCTTAAGACTTCGTTTCAAAAATTTCGAAAACGCTCTCATAGCCTGAATTGTTCAAACTTTGCCATAATTGAGATAATTATGGTAGGTACAAACTCCCTTAAGCGATTTCTTAAAAAACTTCAGGTGCAGAGGAACACAAAGATAAAGAAAAAACGTAATGGCGTCATTACGTTGCCATGGCGACTCCGATTGCAACAAAACCCAGATCATAAAAAATTGAAATCTTTAAATAATGCAGTTGTGGTAATCTTTTCCATAATCTTTACTCATGGCGACCTAGTTAATGCTCAAACTTGGGAGGTACGCCTCCCAAAAAATCCAGTCGAGCCATCTTAAAAGCTTTGTTTTCAAGCTTTACCCTGACAAATAAAGAATTGCACTAAACATGCCAACAAAAAACGTCTTGCAATAAAATGACATTTTTTTCTTCCATGCCAGATTTTAGCTTGCTATTTCCCTCACCACAGTCAGTAGAAAACTACGTTGAAGGTCGCCGAATAAACGAGGAATTCACCAAACTAAGCGCGTGCTTCTGGGTAAAGGCCACATCAAACAATATATCAGTGTTCAGTTACAGAGGAACCAGGGGAAAAAAGGAGATGGCGCTAGAAATTTATGACACCAACTACCTAAAGTTAACTGTGGGCGAACAACCCAAGTAAGAAGACTGCTTAGGCACAATTTGCAGAGGTTTTTATAAAAACAGCAAAACTGAGAACAAGGCTGTCGTGACTGAACCGTGCTATGAGAATATATTTTCTCAGTGGTAAACCGTGAAAAATCTGCCGCGATTTTATACGGTTTACTGCCCAAAGAAATAAAAAAATCTGGGAAAAATGTTTTATTCGACGTCTGCTAAAAACGTATAAGCTACACTTAATTAAGGTCTTTGATGTTAAGGACTCACCAAGAGAAAGAAAAGTTATTACATGATCCATTAGCCCAAGCAAAAGACTACTGCAGAGAGGGCTACCGACTACTCCAAAAAGGTAAAGAAAAGGGTTACTTACCTTTTTTACAGACAACATTTTTCAACAACAATTCGTACTCAGATGTATTTTAGGACGAACATTTCTTGCCTTGTTTTGTGAGACCTGGTATTGAGACCCTATGTTGTGTCATGAATAGCTCGCTTTTTTTCAGGGACGGACCAACGTTTTTCCTACCAAATAGCGCAGAATCCATTTCCCTATTAAGGAGATTTGTGTTGGGCCTTACAGCTAGACACCAATATTCACACTATCATACGCAGAAATGATTGTTATACTGTTATTATCAATATTAATGTTGTTGTTGTTCACTTTTTTTGGGGGGGGGGGGGGCGCAGATCTATTTTAATAGACCCGATATACTGTGCATTTTGCATGGTTTTGTCCATGTTTTTAAGGTTGGTTTTGCCCATCCTACACATTTTCTTTGCGAGACATCAACGCAACACTTGTTAGCTGTTTCAGGCGTTCGGATAACTGAGTGCGGCGCGAACAAAGAGAGCGAGAAAAAAATACGGTGGTGAAAAGAGGTTGTTTTTTTCTCTGCTCACATCTCTTTACGCCGTCCCCACCGTCTGAACGCCTGGGACAGGCAACAGAATAGTTGTACTCTTGCCCTCTGGAGGCACGTGATGACATGGGCAGCGTGATTTGGTGGGTGTTAGGGTTCAATTTCAGGGCTTATAACAGAGTGAGCGAGGGGATTTTCTCAGCAGATGTTCTGTGCTGTATGTTGTTACGCCATCTTGACGAGCTACAATAATGGCGAAACAGCTGTTGGAGGCTACAACCCCACCATGTTTTGGGTTATATCTGTGTCGTGTTGATGTCTTGAAAAGTTAATCTCACGTAGTACGATCAGCATTGCAGACTAATTCAATATATTGTGTCTACTTGGTATATTTTCTGATCAGGTCTTCTTTAGATCCTTCGTTCTGAGGCATATTCGTTTGCGATCCTTTGAAGTTAATGTTCACAATTATTGCTATTATTTACCATTGTTGGAAACATGTTTACAGATAAACCTTAAATAAAAGATTTTGGGCTGAGACCTTGAGATATTGTTGTGCAAGTCTGAGGATGTCAACGAAAACTAAGAATACCTTGAAAGGCTGTCTATACAAGCTCTGATTACTATTCCTATTATTATTACTATTATTAATATCTCTTTCCAAAGAAAATACTTCCAGTGTTTATTTTTCAAATTCATTATTCCCTTCGATACGAGCTAACTTAATTACCTTTATTTACATCGCATCCAACAGAAACATTATAGTAAATTCAGTCAACGATGGCCACTGGCACCACATATGTGCAGCTTGGGAAAACGCTGAAGGACAATTGGCTATCTTCAAGGATGGTTCAGTGGTGGATAATGAAGTAGGTTTTCAGGTTGGTTATAATATTCTTCCCGGAGGAAAGTTGTTCATTGGCCAAGAACAAACACGAGAAAAGAACTTCGATTCAAAACGATCATTTGTTGGCGAACTGGCAGATTTCAACTTCTGGTCAGAGTATGTGACGGCCATTGAAGTCCTTCGCATGTCTAAATCTTGTATGAATAGAAAAGGAGATGTATATAAGTGGTCTAAACTTAGGCACAGGATTAAAGGAAAAGTAGCAGTCATAAGGCCTTCCTCGAGCTTCTTGTTGCTAAGTGTTTAAAAACACTGGTTTATTGAACCACGAATTTTCAAAGGCAAGATTTGGGCGACGGAGGCGGAGAAGTCTGGCGCATTTTTCATCAAGGACCCTTGGTCAAATGGAGGGGGTGTGCAATGAAGTTTTTCTATATATCACGACTGATCCTCTATTTATCACTGACTGATCCCTTGGTATCACTGATCTCGACAAATTTTAAATATCTAGATGTTAAAAGCTGATAGACCGTGGCCTTTTAGGCCTCTTTTTGAGTGCTCTGAATAGAATTAGAGGTTCTTAACAATAAAATCATTCTAATTGTTTAAGTACCGTGAGAAGCTCACTCAATCATGTCCATAATGGTCAACTCTAGGGACTTACGGGTAGTAAACGATCTTGTTCCCCAATAATAGAAAATCTAACTTCGTGCATAGGGATGCCCGACAGGCCGCGTTCTTGGCTTGGCTTGCACTGTCGCGCAGCATGCAGTCATTTTGGAGTACGCTCATTTTTAGAGAGGAGACACAGTTAAGGGTTTGCCAAATATTTACGATCAATGAAACTTGAAACAATGAAGTTGGAGTATAAAACTGCGTAGTAGTTTACTACTTATTTCAGGTGTTAAATAAAGTCACCCTATTACAAGGAATGCTTTTTAGTGAACTGGGCTAGTTGAGTGTTTGTGCTCCATTTTAAGGGGCCAATAGGTACTGGTAATGGATAGGGTCCGCTGAAGTTAGTAGGCATCCACTTTCGCATGTCGCGTCACCTGCTATGCTTGCGCTCCGAGTCATTGGTCCCAATAATGAACTCGTTCCACACTGACCGCCATAATTGGTTAGTTCCCTATATAATCCAAAAGCATTGGTTAGTAATTTATCCGGTCGATAGCGCTGTCTCGAGAATGGAATGAATGCATGCCGGCCAAGCTTAAGCCCTTGCTAACGATTAGATAGCAAGTAACTAAAATACGATAATACATACTTAAAACATCAGTTTATTCAGCTCACATGTTTGTCTACAGTGACAATCCTAACAGTTCACTACAGTTATCTAGTAAGTATAATTACATTTTTGAACCCGACCAACGTTGTCCTAGCGCGAGTATTTATTGTAATAACTGTTAACGTCTGGCACGACAACGCTGCATTCTTCACAATTATATATACCCAACCCTGAAAGCCCCAAAGAAAGTCACCCTGGGGTCCAAGTTGATTCTTGATGGTTGCTGGGTCTGGAGACTAATGGTATCGCCTGATCGTAGATGAATCAGCCCACCCGAATAAACATTGCCAATATCAGCCCGGCCATCCATACCCTTCTGAAGATACCGAAAAGGCTTGTTGTTCACGTAGAGAATGCAACCGTTGTAGAGTTGGCCTTTAGCGTTACGATGGATGTAATAGACCTGTCCATACACATAATATACCCCAGTCTGACTGACAACCATTTTATTGCCTCTCATCTCCACACCTTGTTGCCCATCCAGCTCAAAGGGTTCCAATTCTGCAAGAAATGCTTATTGGTTTATTTGCCACACAATAATAAAAATTGCAAATAGTATAAGATGTAAAGTAGGAAAAGGAAGTGGCGAGGAGACCTAACAGAAACTGTAGGAGCTTATGAGAGGTTAGGCCTCCTCGATCTACGGGCTAGAGCTGTTTACGTCAATTGAAACAAGATGGCGTAAAGTCAAGGACAGAAAAGATTTAAGATCGGTTTTCAGGTCCTTTATAATTTGACCTTTAGTGGTCTTTAGTGTTGTTTTCTAAAAGGAGGAAAGGGATTGAGAGTTGTAGGAGGGAGGGTGGACTGGTATGTGGGTGGTGCTTGTTCATATAATAGAATCACAAGTCCGGCTACTTATTGTAATCAGAAGCATGAATAATTAAGATGCAATACAAATTATAGCCTGTGTAGGGGCGGCTGTACACAGGCTATGCTATACAAATTACCGTATATAGAATTAATGATAAACAAAAAACTTAAGATACGCGAGTCTAGCTAGAGAAAGAAAACCACAACATTAATTAACAATCGAATGAATATACGGATTTTTTTATGTTGGACTAGGGACATTAACTTAAGTCTCTTTGTGCTCTTAAAGCTGAGGTAATGTTAAGGACGCCAATTTTTAAACTTTTTAAGTAAGATTTGAAAATAAGTGTATAAAAATATAGAAGGGCAAGGGAGGATGGCCTCAGTTTTTTTTTAACTACGTCGAGTTGCGAAGAGTCAGTACATTATTCAGTCATGTTGTCAACTCTTACATATCCCAGTTGCGCATGCACAGCTGTGGCTGCTATCAAAACGATAAACAATTGGTACAGCATGTTTATTTGTCTCTTCAACCTGCAAGATAAAGATGAATACCTATTGAAAAGCTTTGAAGAAATGTGCATTTAATTGGCATAGTGGGGAATAAAAATACCCTCAAAGCAATCCTAGCCGCAACCCCGTATGCGGCTAAGATTTCTTCCCCCCCCCCCCTCACCCCTCCCCCTCGGCGCCGGCCCCAAACACCTAGTACGCCTTTGTAAGTTCAACAATCAAAATAGGTGTGCCCACAGGAAAACTATTGCCCGAGATCTGGGTTACAAAGAGTCCGGTCGTGTCTATTCCTCTTGATGCGGCATTAACCTGCACCCTATTCGATGAAAACAAATTGGAGAGAAATACAGTAACTCATTCAACTAAGACGAAGAAAAATTTAATCAATACTCCTGAGCGATTTTTTCCAACATACTTTAAATCTTAAAAAAGCAGGCACGAATTTCTCAAGTTCTTGACTGACGGGGGCTTCTCTCCTATACCCACCTTACAGTATTTTTCCAACAGTGTTGTGTGACAGCTATAATGTTTTGGTAAAATCCAACTAGTGGTCTATTATCAATGCTGCGTTCTGATTGGTTGAGCTACTACTAGGCTATAAGTTATAGCCCACTAGCAGCGAAAAGCGCCGGCTTTTATGGCGACAACGAAGGATGAAAGGCTGGCTTTAACTAGCTAAAGTTGTTTTGACTTGATATTTTTGACCAACTAGCCTCATGGGCTATTGACTCAGAGCCCATGAGGGCGAGAGGAATAATTGTTAATTAGGTAGGCTGACAAAAAGTCCGAAAGAACGCCTTGAAAGAATGACGTTAACTGCGATGCAAGAATATTTTCAAAGATTTTGTTCATAGCCAGTGAAACCGTCACCGGTCGAAATAAGGTCTTATCATTCTCGCTGTCCGAGCCTATAGGAATTGGGGTGATCTGTCCTCTTTTCCAAGCTGCCGCGCCCAGATACTTGTACTGGACAATAGCAGCAAAGCGGTTCTCCAATACTCTCAGCCGCGAGCTTTTATAATCTGGGCGTATTATGTTGTCTTAACCTGGTGACTTCCTGATATTCAATATCCAGTAATAATTGCTTACCGCAGGTAGAGTCAATAGGTGAAAATGAAAAATAAGAAATTATATCGCCATTGATGGCCATTACACTCGGATGGTCCCTAAAATCTGTACCGTAAACCTCACTCACCACTTGGAGTCTCTATGTGACTCGCAACGTTAACGAAATAATCATTGATAATAATCATTAGCAATATATACGTGATTTATCAGTAACTATTTCATCACCTTCTTTAAGAATAATGTCATTCGACTTGAAATCGCGCCTCGAGTGTAAAAACGGACGGTACGTATTCTATATTTGGCGAAGGTCTTGTTTCATTTCCTCGGAGCTTTTCCTAAAGTGTGTCTTAATTGCCTTGCTACGTAAAGCGATCGGCTGCGCAGTAAAAATAGTGCTGTTAAAATAAGGGTTGGTAATATGTGTTCGTAAAATCCAACTAGTGGTCTATTATCAATGCTGCGTTCTGATTGGTTGAGCTACTACTAGGCTATATATTATAGCCACTAGTAGCGAAAAGCGCCGGCTTTTTGGCGGCAAAAAAGGATTGAAGTCTAGCTTTACCTAGCTAAAGTTGTTTTGTCTCGATATTTTTTACCAACTAGTTGGATTTTACTAAAACAATTATTCCTCTCGCCCTCATGGGCTCAGAGTCAATAGCCTATTCAGCCTTCGGCCTCATGGGCTATTGACTCAGAGCCCATTCGGGCTCCAGGAATAATTGTTAAATATTTTCAATGAAACTGTTTACATTTAAAGTGAAGATACTTAAAGAAGTCAGGTTGTCAGAAAATTCCTTACTTCTTCTTGAAATTCAATTTGGTTGGAAAAAAGGAGGCCAGAAACATTCAGAAAGTATGATATTAGGTGCACCGGTGCCCAGTATCCGGCCAGTGTTTTCTTTGCCGCTCAGAATCAATGACTAGCGTACATTATTCGGACAAGATTTATTTCACAACTATATATATATAACTATAATTAAAGCTTAGGATATATAATATAATGTGTATAATGTAATTCTACTCAACTCCTTATGGAAATTTGATTCACTCAATCAGTGTGCATGGCTTGCAATTCGCGTAACTGCATTTTCTATATATAACCGGAGCCGTCGAAGTTGAACCGGGAATTCTCATACCACTTTCATACAAATCCCCGAGTTGTGACCGTTAGAATGGGGTTGCAACGGTCTGAGAAATATCTCAGAGGGATTGAGAGATGTGAAAGAAGGAGGGACTAGTGCTAGAAAAGCAGCCTAAATGTGGGGACTAACTATGAAGAAATCAACACTGCAGGTTAGAGTAAATGGGAGAGTGTCCTTTGACCGTAGGAAAGGCCCTTCTCCATTCTTTTTTTTTTAACAAAAAAATGAAAAAAAACCGGTTCGCTGATTGGCTAATTGAGCTTGCAAACCGCGGCTTTGGCCTGTCCACGGATTCGTTCCTTATGATCAGTGAACAATTTCCTAGACAAGGAAGTAAGAACTATACAATTCAGAAAGACAGCACTGCCAGAAAGGTGGTTTCGGAGTTTCATCATCTTTTTAATTCCTTCCCCTTTTATTAAAATATCTGCCAGTGTACAATTTTGATTCAAATTTCTTGCTTTTCATTGAACAAACGGGCATTCCTATAAGAGTTCCCTCCAAAATCCGCGGCTTGAAACGACACACGAATCTTAGCAAACTAAAAGCAGCTCTCGCCTGCAAAATATTTGATACTATGATCTCCTTATGATCTCCCCTATTCTAACATATACCAGCGAAATTTGGGGTGTGTATGCCAAACCAGATCTTAAGACCTTGGACGGCTCACAAAACGAGAAGGCACACCTTCAATTTTGAAAAAGATACTTGGAGGAAAACAACAAAACCTCTAGTATAGCTTGCAAAGCAGAGCTTGGTCGTTTTCCTTTAAATATGACTATCAATCAAAAAATTCTCAAATACATTTTGTATATACAGTCTAAAGAAAAGAGATAAAGATGAGGAATCTCTCGTCAAACAAGCTTTTGTAATGTCATTTGACTTACACTGTAATGGCAAAAAATAGCTTCCACTCACATTCAATGAATATATCAGAATACTTTCTGACTTTAACCCTGATTTATTAGATATAGCTGTGGTAGACAGCTATGTAAGTTCAATGAAAATATATCTCATATTGGCAAAACACCCTTCAATATTCTCAAAAACGTTAATTTTATAGATCTTTTAAAACCGATCATACCACCTCTAGTAACTTAGACTTAACAAGAGGATTAGCTGGGAGAAGGGCTTTAGTAAAACTACGAATAAGCAATCACAAACTAATGATAGAAGTAGGCAGATACAATTAAACTACGAAGGATAATAGGCATTGCCCTTTTTGTGGATGCAATGTAATAGAAGACGAAATTCACTTACTTTTTCAATGTCCCATACTCTATGATTAGGAATACATTTTACTATAAAGTCACGAACTCTGATTCCAAATATTACCCAGTTACCCATAAACGGTTTGATTAATTTAAGCAATAGACCACAGTTTCTATGGGTTTACCGGCGTGACTTGGGATGTTGAAAGCTGTTTTACAGGAAAAGTCAACATTCATTCATGCGAACGTACAATGAAAGAATAAGTTCATGGTTTGTTTACTACAGAAGTAGAAATTAATTGAACATCAGACTGTTCGCAGCTGTATTTTGATGAGTCGATCCGTAAGAATTTCGTGCTTACAGACGGAACTGGCAGGTATTGTAATGGAGGACTTCACTCACATTTTACAAGCCGCAGTGGTTTAGGATCTGTTTTCTGGACTTTATTATGATTAAGAAATGCCTCGGTAAAGACGTGGCTGCATTTGCGAAGTTGTTGCATGTAACTTTATATGCACGTACAGGGACCGATGGAAATATGTCAGTGGTGGAGAAAGGTTTCTTTGCCGTAGCCACATATTCGCGTTAATATTTGTCAATTTGTAAAGTCAGGTGGTTTTTGGTAGGTTATGGCATCGATATCACCGAATGATTTGTGCAAATGTTGGAAAAAACTAGCCCGAAACTCTGACATCTTTCATCATCATATCGTTAGCAGCTTGTCTACAACCTACAGCGACCGATTTTGTACCATACCTTGATCAGAGATCTCTTTTTGGAACAATTTCTTTCATTAAAGAATTTAATTTTGACATAAAATAAATCAAGAATGCTAAAACTATCCGTTTTGTTGCTGGTTGGCACATGGTTAAATTTTCCTGGAGACTTTCAACACCAGAAATTCACACAGTTGTTGTCTTTCTCTGCAATTTAATTGGCATCGTCGTGAAATGTAAACCGCTTTCCAGTTTTGTACTTTATTACTTTTAAAGCTCTGGCAGTGATAAAATGTGGAAACGAACGCTTTTGATATTAAGAAGGGCAGGGTAAGTAACTTGTGCTGTTTTTTAGCCTTTCTAAAATCATTGTTTGCAGATCAATAGCCGATTTTGTTTATGGCTCGTGCTCCGGATGCCTTTTCCTATGGGTTTACCGGTATAATAAACCATAGATTTTTGACCAATCAGATCACGCGTACTATCTCAGTTATTTTATAAAAACTGATGAACTCTTCTAATTACCTTATCAATGTACAATTCTTAAAAAAAAAATTTCAGCTTGATTTGATGTTCGTGACAAATTATTATCAAAGTAACGTAATTGCCCTGTGTTGTTCTTTTGACTTTGTTTTCTCATACAAACTTTTAATGTTTCCACCATCTTGTCCTGATTACCCAGCATGCCCTCGCAACCGTAAAGGGGTCCGCTATGCCAATGAAAAACGACACTTGTTCTTAAAGATAGAACCGAAGTCTACCAAAGATATCAAGGCGATCGCTGCGTCAGTCGTTGAGATATTTGTTTGTGGTATGTTAGTGGAAGGAGTGTCGCCCGGCCTTTCCATGCTTGGCGCTTATTCCCTTTTTTTAATTGCCGTTACTCCAAGCGATACTTTAACCAGAAGGCCCTGGGGAGAAAAATAATATATCATATACGAAGTACCTAACTGACCAGCCACAAGATGGCGACTGCGGGAGCGTACCTAACGAGCGAGAGGGAACTTCTGATAATTTTTATCATCGTTTTCCAAGGTAAAGGAATCCATATTTGCAAATCGGCTGTTTCATAGGCTATAAGTGATGATAAGAACATCATTCTCAGCCAAATATCGACGAAATAGTAAATTAATTAAACTTGTAACGACCTGAAACTGAAAGCACGTGGCTCAAAGTTGTTATCTGTTTTACAGTGTCTGGGCTTGTTACTGCAAAAAAAGTGATACAGCACTATGAGCAGGGTGTCGCAGAGCGAAAAAATTTTGGTATGATCTATTTATAAACAGCACGAAAATAGTGGTATTCTCAGTATCAAATCATATGAATTGTAAACTAAAGCTACAAAGCAAATGATTGTACTAAAACATTATGGGGGCATACCTGTGCTTAAATTTGTCCAGAAGATTGCTTTAGATTTTCCATCTATCGTTCTGTAATTTTTCCCAGGAATTTCTCACAGACAAATGTATAGAAATTGAAAAAGTGGTTCTAGGTCTTCTGGTACATGCAACACCCTCAATTTTTTTCAGTAGAATCCTTAGGAGTGAAGCTTTAGTTTACAATTCATATATATTTTTTTAGAACAGCCGTTCTACGGAAATTGTTCGACATAAGATTCTCATGCAAGCACTGTAATTTCTCATGCATTTACCTACTCATCAGGATGGCATCGAAAGCTGTGACAAGGTCTGTTGTTAAGAGATAAAACTTTTTTTTCAAATTCTCATGGTGAAAGGAAGGTCCTGAAGCAGGGTATTGTAAGAGAATACAAAATCTTGTTGACAATTCATCAAACAGGAAGGACGTTTTCATTGAATACTTATTTAAGAGAATGTTATAGCTTTCCCTGCACTGAAGATTTTTTTTTATCGTCGTCATGTGTATGTTGTAGTTCAATTTTATCCTGGGTTTAATTTTCATTTTCCTTTGTTTCAACCTCATGATCATACCCAAAAACAAAGGAAAATAATATTAAACCAAGGACAAAATCGAGCCACAACATATACATGCCTTTCAGAAATAATAATAACAGCAGTATTTGGCTCAACCTGAATCAAGATCTTTTTTTGAAACCCCAGTTTGTCTGTACTACACTTCTACATGTATGTATGAACTGGTAGATAACAAGTACTGTATTTTATCAATAAAGCACCACAGATAAAGATGGAATCCATCAGGAAATTGAGGAGCATTTTAATTTGCAGTGGAAAAAAACCGTGCATCAGAATATGTTAGGCCATATTGCATTCTTTTTTTCACTTTTCAAGGGCTATATATGTAATTAGTTATCTGTAATAACACCAGAGCCAGAGAAAATAAATTTCAAAGTTTACAGGAATTGAGCAAACACAGATAAAAACGTCGTGCATAAGATTTCATTTAGTGAAAGTTTAAGCTTTTGAAGTTTTCATATAACTTATTACATTTATAGCCCTCAAGAAAAGAAAGTAAAAAAGAGTGCAATATGCTTGAAATTATTCTGCTAGAAGGTTTTTGTCTTTGAAAATTAAAATTATTAAGAAACTTCCTCATGGATTCCATCTTACTTTTCCGAGTTGTTGGTGCTACTCAATTTGAGGGCAATACTTCAATGTATGTACAATTTCCTGTTTGAAAATAACAAAATACTACAAAATCCTTTGAACAGTGTATTTACAATTCTTCAGTGTATTTACAATTTCCTATTTGCAAATACAGTTGAGCCCCACTTTAATGTCACCCACTTACATGTAATACCCTGAGACACCTCATTGTTAAGGACAGTTTTCCTTGTCCCTAGTCCTTAATTCTTCCCTAAATTCAACCTGCGTAATATGGACACTTTCGATGGCCCTCTCAGTGTCTGTGTTAACCCTTTAAGCCCCAGTATCCACATACAAATTCTCCAAACTGATCTCCATACATTTCCTTAAAGAATTAGTTGAGAGAATTTGTTCAAATATCAAAGTATTTTCTCTTGGGTTATCACTTTATTGATTCTCATAACTTATCTCTTTGCAGTGTATGGATAATTGTAAGGAGAAAATTGATCTTGGACAATATTGGGACTTAAAGGGTTAATTGGGTTTCACTGTAACAAAATGCTACAAAATAATCCTCCATTCGTTTTCCTTGTTTTGTTAAAAGATTTTGGATAACAATAGCATATAAAAGAAAATTTTGAAGGTCTGTGTCTCTTACTCCCCTTACCAGATCTATATGTAGCAGTAACATTCTCACCATTTCAGTAATAAAAACAGTAAAAGTCAAAACGCACTACATTGTTTCTGTGAGAATGTGGTGCTTATTTGAACGTGGTGCTTTTTAGAGGGGTAGCACAATTTTGAGTAAATATAATTCATCAGCCAATCAGGGTCAGTTCAGTAAAACTTTGGCAAGTGTAGCTATTGTTTTAAAACTGTAAAGGACTAGCAGCACCCACAGAATTAACCACAGATTTATTTTATTTTTTTTGGAAAAATCTGTTAAATTTTATTTTTTGACAGCTAGTCAAAAGAAATTTTGAAAACTTTTTAACCATGGAGGTTTTGTAAAAAGTATTATTGGTGACAAAACTCCTTTTATCAAATTATTGCTGTGCTTTTCAGTTTGTATGATGATGATGATGATGATAAACTTTATTTCAATGTCAGGTATTCTAGCTGGTCATGTAAGGCCCAATAACAGGGGGACACTAAATTAAAATACTATCAGCTCTAACTAATTAATATAAAAAAATATATATATCTATTATATAAACACCAATGAAATACCAGGTGAGCTTTCGGGCAAAACTTGATATCTTCACATGTGAAAATAACATGTTATATTAGGTACATTTTAGCTTTTAAATGCTGTTGTTTTGTAGCTGGGAGTTTGCAACCTCAGAGTTTTTACGTCATGCAGTCTGTGTACCAAACGAAAGTGTCTTAATAGTTCTTATTGCAAGGCAACCTCCCCCGAAATCTTTCGGATCTCTTTCAGTGTTGGGGACCTCTATATGAAAATTGTGAATTGATTCTTATCAGTTGACTAATTGATAATCTTTAATCATGTTTCTTATTTTGGCCCTAGCCTAAAAACATGATTATCCTTGTAACATTTTAATTTCAGGCATGACAAATCAGTACAGTGTAGGTAGTATTTACTAACTAAAGAAATACGTAGATGTTAGAACAGTGAGTCTGGCAATCCATACATCTCGTAGTAAATTTTTTAAGTTTTTCAATTAGCTAAATTTTCTTCAATATTGACCTGGTCAACACCAAATTGCGAATTAATTGTTGAGCTCAGTGTCCTCTATCTGACCATGTTAGTCTCGTTTTGGTTGTCTCATAATACAGAGATTCATAACCAGCCTTCCCCGGTTTTAAATTAGCCAATAGTCCATTTTACAGTTACAAGTGAAAACGTGGTTGGAGTTGACCTTGTTTTGATGCTGAAACCTTCCTGCTCTATTAGGTAAATCATGTTGTTCTTATGCTCTCTAGTATTTTTTTAAGCATAATCTCCTTAAGAAAAAGAGAGAGGTTTGCATCAAAACAAAGTCAACTTTAGCCTCGCGTTCACTCAAAGGCTAGGATACAAAGCCCAAAACTATAAAATGGTCTATTCTCCTGCAGCCCTATTATTGCTTATGATGACACAGTAAGGGTGTCACAGGGCTAGATATCAACTTTACCCTGACTGGCCCTGCCATAAGAACATTATCGAACTACCCTTGATTTCAAATATTACCGTTGATTAGTTTTCTTCACTGAAAACTAATTTTTAACCTATTTTTCTTATTTAAGGTAAAAATACTGGCTGATATCATGTCAGGGGTGAAACCAATTAACTCCTCTGATTCTGAAAGTGATGACTCAGATGAATTTGGCCTTGAATCACTGTTTCAAGTTGAGAAAAACCCTAAGTGGCTTAGCTTTGATATGTGGGGATTGTGTCGCGCTGATAACTGGCAACAAATATTGGAAGAAAACCAAAGATTTAAACCTGCACGAGTTAATCTCATGAAGCTGGCCATTGACTACTTGAACAGCATAAGCGTAAACTACTACGTATACGGCGGCACGGCACTGTCTGTGTATCGAGAAGGCGGGAAAATAATTGAACACGATGGTGATATCGACGTTGCTATTATGGAGACTGACTATGCCAATGTTGTTAAGAAGATTGATTCCTGTCAAGCCTTTGCAGACGGTGATATCGTTATGGAATATGAAAATATAAACCGAGGTCGCAGTTGGTTTGACGCTGACGGAATCGAAATACCATTTAATGGATGTGGAGCAAAGAGGATAAAATTTTTTGCAACAAGAAGACTTCTCTCTCAGTTCGGAATCCCAGATGATGAATTAATCAGCAGAGATCTCGTTCACATGGACGTTTTTACTCTCAGTCAACATCCAGATTTTTCAGATTGCTTATGTGTTAACTGGAACATTCCAGGCTATTACGATTACAGAAAAAAGGCCTTCCCCAAATCCATATTTTTCCCCTCAAAAAAATACAGTTTTGAGGGGCTTGACGTAACCGGAATGAACGACCTTAAGACTTATTTGGAATTGGAATATGGTTATATAGGCCGCGGTGCAATTTTCGACCGAGAAACACAACTTTATGTAAAAATACCCGAAAACATATGTCAAAAGCTCCCGGACAAAGTTAAATATGACATGATTCCTGACTCTTGATATTTATTTTTTAAAATAACGAAATTCCCTAGATCTTACCTCCCCGCGTGAGATAGGGAAGAGAAAAGATTAGCCTGATATGTAATGACTTCGCGCCTCTTAATTTTGCCCCTTAGATTTCAAATGTGCGATGTACGTGGCAACTTAGTATCTAAAACGTCACCCACATATAATTTATGCGGCGCACTCAATGTATAACGAAACCAGGTTAAATCCTATACAAAGTGTAATGCTTCATTTTGTATTTAGCGGGAGCGTTTTTGTTAAAAGACACTGCAGGCGATTTTTTTAATTTTTTTTTAATTTCAGTGAGTATTTTGTAATATTACAGGTGATATCACACTGAATATCTGTATTTTGATTCTGTTATATTAATATCCACTATACCACTTCTAGTTCCACAATACAAGGGGTGGGTGGGGTTCATTTTTGAAGGGAAAATTTTGGCGTGAGCTTTCCTTTGAGGGGAGTAAATTCGCCGGCCACACCTTACTTTTCATGACCTCTGTTTGGCTCACTTGACCATCTGTAAATGCTGGGATGGGCCAAATAAATGAATCTGGTTTACTACCCACACGCAATACACAAATTATTCTGAAACAAAAAAGTAACAGCGTGAGAAGGATTGAACCGGATTTTGCAGGAACAGGAGAGGTGCCAAAGGGCTGTGTTAGAATACAAGACTGGTAAATTAAAAAATCATTTCAAAACTGACTAGAGAGTGAATCAAGTGTATGGTTAAAAAAATGTCATTCATTCTCCCAGGGGCAATGACTGATATGTTGTTCTATTTAACTGCTCCCGCCAATGAACTTGTGTAACGAGGAAAAATAAGGTGCACTAGGAATTATGGGATGGATACCTCCGCTCCCGTTTCCTCCAAGTGCTAATTCTTTACGCAGATGGGGTCTGGAACCTGCATCGTTCCTACTCCACACACCTTGCTTCTTTAATTATTTTGTTGACTTACCAAAAGAGTCACTTCTTGTGTGGGG
>JBBMOI010000006.1:1497500-1682500 GCA_038088405.1 Porites divaricata
CAGCGAAATATGATATTACGCAGCATCTTGACGCTACTTAAGATTAATTTGAATTATTTAGGCCTTTTATACTGATTTTAAGCAATTTATCATGGCTATTGAAAATATAAGGTTTGAAATATATTTACCTTTTATTCGAACTTTCAGAATTTTTACTTTTACTTTTACAAAACACGACACTTTAAGTTCCTGGCGTCGGCTTTTCAGTAGTAGGTCGAATACGCCGCTTTTATCGATTTCAAAATTTTTTTGTTTATTGTTGTCATAGTGATATCGATTTCACTTAAAACTACAATTATGACAAACTTCAATCCAAAGTCAGTCAGTGGTGAAAACTTCATAGCCTTTGGACAAGGATAAAATCACTTATAATTCAAGGCGATTGAAAGATATCAGTATGGTCTCCGAAAAACTGTATCGAAACACCAGGACGTGACTCTCAGTCATAAATTGTTCGGATTTTTCCTTACCCTTAGGAGCGCGGTGTAAAACAGTCAGTACACCATTATAAATTTATAAGCTTGTTAGAAAGAGACAAAATAGTCTAAGCACAACTCTAAGAGATCAATGCGTTTTTAATTCTTTTTATTATTCATTCAAAATATTTCCCCGATTCTGATTGGCTAAAAGCACAAGTTTAATTCACCATAACCAATTACTGATGACTAAATTTGGAAGAATTTTGACTTTAACGTGGAAATGACGTCAAAAATGCAGCGTTTTCGCAGGTTAAGGCACCGTTAACCGAGAAGACTTGGGGACGAGGTTGAGTTGTTTTGGTTGTGAACTTGAAAAAAATGGCGGACATTTCACTCGTCTCAAGAGTAAGAACTAGGCGAAAAAACAGCTAAAAACATGGCAAGAACAGCAAGAAGACAACTCGAAGGGCGACATCTGTTATTTAGAGAATATTTGCGGAGCTGGACAAACCTAAACGTACACTATCGAAGATAAACTGAACATCGATGGATCGATGGAGGTACGCATGTTTTTATTAGCTATGTTTTTAAACTAGGAATTATTTAAATGACTAATAAAACAGTTATTGAATTCGGCTTTCGTATCATATGAAGAATTATGGAGATCTCGGAGGGTGTTATCCGCCTCGGCCTACAGCCTCGACGGATAACACCCTCCTCGATCTCCATTGAATTCTTCATAAGATACTCAGCCTCATTCATTAACGGCTGTGTATAAAAGTGGGACGGGGACAAGGGGACAGGGACGTGGGGACGCGTGTGTGGGGACTTGGGACTTGGGGACGCGAGACTAGGGACTTGGGGACATTAAGTATGGGACGCGGGGACGCGGGGACGTCAAAAACAGGGACGCAGGGGACGCGGGATGTAAATGAATATCGCAAAAGTCGGAGGTAAATGCGATATCTCTTTCTTGAATCGTGAAAATGTGTTATTTATGGTCAACATTAGATTCCATCTTTCAAAACCACCTTGGACACCTTATATATGATGTTACAGAAAATATTTCTTTATAATAGGAGTAAGCGCACTGACTATCGTGATTATGGTTGGGGTTGATTTCCACTGTCGAGTAAAAGGCAATGTATGAAAGGTCGCACGTAAGCGTAAAAGTAGAATCTCGCTCAACTTCACGTTTAATCTGAACAATTTACATCTTGCCTCTATCTTATTTACGTGATTAAAATTTACTTGCGTTAACGTGCATAGCCAAAAACGCGTCACTGGAAATCGACCTTTAAGTACTGTTAGCAAGCATTTACTGTTAGGTTTGCCACCAAATATGTCAAACAAAATAAATATTGCTACAACAGTTGAATCCCCCGTGGTTAAGTGGTACAGGCGATGGATTTCGGAGCTGGCACTTCGGGGTTTGAAGCTCGCTTATGCCACTTAATCTATTATTTATTTTGAATCGAATGCAGTTATTCTACATAAATTTTGGCGACCGCAACCCACCCTACCCTACTTTGGGCTCCAATATTCCATCAGCAAGAAAACCAGGACTACGGTTTAACTTTCTTCAATGCAGGGGATCTTCGCCGAGTGTTCGCTTCGTAAACAGGCATGGAGGAACCCTATTAAGGAGGGCAGGGTAGGTTGTCTTCACCAAAACATATTCACGAGGAAAGTGACTGATATCGCATTTACCTCCGACTTTTTCAATAATCATTGTCGTCTTCGCGTCCCCGCGTCCCCGTCCCACACGTCCCCGTGTCCCCGTCCCACACGTCCCCGCGTCCCATACTTGATGTCCCCAAGTCCCTCGTCTCGCGTCCCCAAGTCCCAAGTCCCTCGTCTCGCGTCCCCAAGTCCCTCGTCTCGCGTCCCCAAGTCCCTCGTCTCGCTTCCCCAAGTCCCTCGTCTCGCTTCCCCAAGTCCCTCGTCTCGCTTCCCCAAGTCCCTCGTCTCGCTTCCCCAAGTCCCTCGTCTCGCTTCCCCAAGTCCCTAGTCTCGCTTCCCCAAGTCCCTCGTCTCGCTTCCCCAAGTCCCTAGTCTCGCGTCCCCAAGTCCCTCGTCTCGCGTCCCCAAGTCCCTCGTCTCGCGTCCCCAAGTCCCTCGTCTCGCGTCCCCAAGTCCCTAGTCTCGCGTCCCCAAGTCCCTAGTCTCGCGTCCCCAAGTCCCTCGTCTCTCGTCCCCAAGTCCCCACACACGCGTCCCATGTCCCCGTCCCCTTGTCCCCGTCCCACTTTTATACACAGCCTTCATTAACTGTTAAATATACGGTCAACAGAACAAAAAATATTTTCTTGTTGGTTGCACGACTATAAAAGAGCGCTAACGCGCTGGAAAAATCATGAGTCCTTTAATTTCCCAATGGGGTGTTTGAATTTCAATGATATTTTACCATCCGGCGCATTGTGTTCTACTTATATGCCTTTTGTAAGGTTAGCCTTTGTCATCTTTGTTTTCTGTGCCTTCAAATATAACGCCAGTAATTCAGGAGATGCTTGTCAGCGATGCAAATTTTACTATTAAAAATGCTTTAGAAGATTCTAGAGAGTTGCGCTAAAAGGAGAGAGAAATGGCGTTGGCTTTGACTTGAAGCTTGTGTTCAGTACTGTTCACCGGTTAAGTCAGAAGTGTATCGAGAATTCATGACAAATCTAGTTAATACTTGTTTAAAGCGCGTTTTTTTCCCTGCTGTTGTTTTTGTAGAGAAATTTTTTCTTTAAAATTCTGTTCGTTATATTGTTTAAATAACGTTTATCAGACTGAATTGAATTTTTTTTGGTTTATTTCTTGGGCGTTGTCGCGCCTTTATCTGTATTGATGGAAATTTGCTAATACTTACAATAGGAAGAAAAATTTCAAAAGAATTGTTTCTTAGCTGAATGCAGTGATTAAACAAAGATTTGAAAACATCATTCTGAACATGAACTGGGATTAGCATATGAAAGTTCACACCTTTTAACGAAAAAGTTCTAGAAAGCTTCCAGTAAAATTCTCGAGCAAATAAATCATTTAATTTGATAATGAATTTTGCGCACTATTTTAACGCTTTATTATTTTGCAGAAGGGCAAACGTATGATGAGCACTTAAGTGAATTAGCTAATATAAAGCCCAGCGCAGATAAATTATAACTTGGTTGCTTGATTTGTCAAAGGAATCTTGATAAAATTTTAAAGCGGGTAGCGTTCGATTGGTTCTAGAGATGTTGAGGACAGTCTAAAAAGTTACATCCCTGAAGTCAAGGGCAAATGAATTAAACCTCTCCAGTTGGATGAAAACACTAATTAGTGAGTAAATCTTAAGTAGGCTTGGAGTCTAAAAGTAGGTAGTTAACTGATCTGAAATTAAGCCTTTTACAAAACGGTTACAATAATTTACGAAGGAATAATGTCGCGTACAGCTGTAGATCGAAAACGGTTCAGCTCATAGAGTTAATGTAGATTATTTGTTATTTTCTCAGAAGTCAGTTCTGATTGTTATACGGTTGATATTGACAAGCGGCTATCAACCGTTTAATAGCTCGGTTAATTTGTTCAGTTTAAAGTAGCACGCATTATCAAAACTGAGTGGATAATTCTTCCTTAAGTTTGGAACTCACTAGACCATCTAATAAATTTTTCACGTTTTTGCTGTATCAACTTCAAAGCGGTTATTTACTGAAATTATTGAGTCAATTAAATACCAGCATATTAAGGGCGTACTTACCATAAGGAACAGCAACGGCGACGAAAATAATCAACAAAAGACCGTTCATTTTTGCTCTTGAATATGACGATCAACGCGAGTTTTGCTATTAACGTTTGATCTACAAGAGTGAAGCTCCACAAATGAATGTTAAGTTATGCGGGCAGAAACTACAGTAGCTTCGTATCAAGCGGCAAGCTTTGCGCACCTTTTTTGTTGTTTTGTTTGTTGTGTATACATCCGGATTGGCTGCAGGTCTTGTCAAAGCACGTGGAGTTTAGGGAATGAGGGGAAAAAGACACTTTAAAGCAATTCCATCAAACCTATGATGCAATCTTTTGTCGGCGATTAGAGATATCCACACTGGAAAAGATATTTCTACTTTATTATGTAGATTTAACAGGGAATTGGTGATATCTCAAAACTTTCAAAGGGAGTTGCCCGCCTTAGGCTTCCTTTCCCTCAAACAGACGATTGATTAGCTAAACTTAGTCCTCGAGAAAACCATCACATGGCTTTTTAGTGAATATGTATCAGTGAAAGGTTTATCTTAATCATCGATAGTTCATGCAGGCAATAGAAAATTCATTACACAAAGAGAAGACAAGCGGAGTTGGTTGATAACAATAGAAATATAAGTAGTCAATAGCCGTTTTCAGTAAAAGAGAAGAATTTCTCAGTCTCAGACGGATAATTCATCTTCAAAATCCCTCAAATAGACGGATATTCTTCCACTGATGAATAATATAATATATAATAATAATAATAAGTTATTTGTATTTTAAGCGCCATTTCTACTAGCTCTTAACAAGATTACTGAAAAACACATAAGAAAAATCTAAAAGGAACGGCTTAATAAAAAAGTCTTAATTCTATTCTTAAGAACCCAAGCATGCTGTAGTTCTTATTTGGTCTGGTGAATTATTCCAGAGTAAGGGGGCAATGATCGACTGAAAAAGCGGGCTTTCCACAGGACTCGAGATTATACTTGACGTACTAGCAATCCCTTGTTGGTGGATCTGAGTGTTCTGCTCAGGTGTATATTTAACTAAAGAGTCTGTTAGTTAAATATGATCGTATTTCTTTGAGTACGCGAGGAGACGGGCCGCAGCATTTTGAACAAATGTTGAGGGAGACCATATGAAAAGTTACAGTATTCAATTCGAGAAGTTTCAAAGGCATGTACGAATAAGGATTCCTCAGGAGAGTCTAAGAGAGAATCTGAGGACAGCGCCGTGCATGGCATGTGAGTGAAGCTTCGACTCAGTGGATGACAGTTATGACTACTGGAATACACTATTCAGCACTATATTAGATGAGCGTCTCCAAGTGAAAAGAATGAAAGTGAGGGCAAGAGATGTTCCTTACATGACCTCTGCCTGGAGGACAGCTATAAGAGCAAAACGTCTTTTCTCAAAACGATTTAGCAAAAGCGAGACACCTGAGAACTTCGAACTAAAACGGAATGGAGGAATGAAGCAACAAGACAAAGGAGAATAGCGATAAGAAATTATTGGAGTGGGGTTTTGGATAATCTGCGTCAAAACCCAAAGAATTTCTACAAAACTTTCAAACCATTCCTGGATAGGAAGGACAAGGGAGACGGTTCAAGGGATATACATCTCAATATCGACGGTAACTTAGTGAAAGATCAGAATGGAGTAACTGAACACTTAGTGGAGTACTTCTCCACAATGGGGAGTGGGATTGGTGGAGATAACGTAGAATCTCTTATTGAGAGTGATTTTAAGGAACACAGTAGTTTAAAATTAATCTCCACCATGATGAATGCAACGAAAAATTCCTTTTGTTTCAGACCTGTGTCTTATCATGAGGTGAGCGATGCCATGGACAAGATTGAGGCAGGAAAAGCTGCAGGATATGACGGGATACAACCAAGAATGTTGAAATTGATGGCTGAAGAACTGGCATCCTCCCTAACTACGATCTTCAATTCTAGCATGAAGCAAGGAGAATGGATAACCGCCTGGAAGCGAGGGGAATGGATACCTGTGTTTAAGAATGACGACAGGCGGGAAGTTAAAAATTACAGACCGGTCACAGTACCACCAGCTGTGGACAAGATTTACGAAAAACTATTGAGTAAACAAATAACTGAGTATATGGATCCAAAACTGAGCCACTGTCTGTCGGCTTACCGAAAGAACAATGGATGCGAAAGTACCATTCTACGGCTTGTAGAGAACTGGAAAAAGACCTGGATGGCAAAAAAAGTTGTAGGAGTCTTATCGTCAGACATGAGCAAAGCATTTGATTCTCTTTGCCCACAACTCCTGATCAAAAAATTAGAATCCTACCATTTTTCAGATAATGCCCTAAACCTGGTTCGGTCGTATTTTTCTCAGCGGAAAAACAGGATTAGGTTAGAATCAGTGACAAGTCAGTGGAGAGATGTTGTAAGAAGCTGTCCCCAGGGGTCTACATTCGGTCCTCTTTTGTGGAATGTATTTCAGAACGATCTTACTCAGGCTACTGTAGAAACTGACATATCAATGTACGCGGATGATCACCAAATATTTTCATCAGATCACTCGATTGGTAGGGTGGAAAAGAAGTTACTACATGATGGAAGCAAAATAACTAAATAGTATGAAGAGAACTTATTGCAAGTGAACATTAAGAAATATCAGTCGATGGTACTTGGTGGAAGAAATGGCACAGCTGAAATGAACATGCAAATAGGTGGAGTTAAAATAGAACAATCCCAATACATCAAACTGTTAGGCGTGAATATTGATTCTGATCTGAATTTTAGTAATCACATCAGAGAAGTGTGTATAAAGTCGGGTCAGCAAATTGGGGTACTCACGCGACTAAGGAAGCTTATACCTACCCCTGCCAAGCTGCAGCTATTCAAGGCTGCTATTTTACCCCATTTAACTTATTGCAGTACCGTTTGGCATTTTTGTAGAGCTTCAGACAGGCGTAAAGTAGAGAGGCTACAGGAGAGAGCTCTACATACAGTATTTAACAGTAGATCGGACTCATACGAGAATCTGCTTCTGCAGGCCAGCCTACCGACTCTTTATAACAGAAGGTTACAAGATATAGCAATTCTAATGTTTAAAGCTAAGAACAACCTACTACCGAAGTATTTACAAGACCTTTTCAACATAAACGGGGATAGAGAAAAACGATACAACTGAAGGAATTCTGATTTTACCCTACCACGCTTTAACACTATTAAGTACGGGAAACATTCTCTGAAATATTTTGGGCCTTTTTTGTGGTCCAAGTTGACAAAGGAGGAACGTGGTATGGAAAGTGTGAGTACATTTAAACGTCGGATAAGGAAAAGAGACTTAACGCACTTAATTGAAGACGGGCGCTGCAAGAACTGTTATTTATGCAATAGTTAATTTAGAAAGTGATCGTGATTATGTAATTAGTGTACGTTCTTAAAATACGTTTGTAACTAGAGTTTTATTTAGAATAAGTGAAGGTTTCAATTTTCACAAAATTTTAATGTTTATCTTAGTTTTTTATTAGTGTCTTCAATTAGTGTGTAAAATGCTAGAACGATTGACACTTAAATAAAGTTTACTACTACTACTACTACTACTACTACTACAGTGATTGTGCGATAGACATCTTCTAATGGTGGCCACATTGCGAAGATGGTAAGAAGATAGTCCCGCTTTCACATTAGGACGGATTGTCCGTTGGCAATTCTAAAATCCGTCTCGGACGGATTATTTTTCTCTAACGAAAGGCCAACGGAAAATGTGGATCAGTACGCCTGGTAGACGCATTTAGTAACAAAAATGGTATATCGAGGAAACTATGAAGTATTTGTTTAAATAACTACATGTGACATCAAAAGGACATTCCGGAAGCAAAGATGTCATGATGAAAACATATCAAGAAATATTACAAACATTTCAACTAATTTTACAGTGCTTTTTTTTACGGTTTCAGGCAACATCCAGTGTGATTCTATTTTCAAACGCCACCAAACATAACTTTTTACGGCTTTTGTCCAACGTAAATATGATGTTTCAATTAGACGTTTACATTATATTGGAAATCGGGTGAGTTTGTAGGATCTAAAATGACGGTATTTGCCGCCTAACTGACACAATTTCAGCAGGTTTCTGAAAGTAGCTTAATTAATATATATTTCGACGTCATTTTTTATGTCTACACTCACATGGATAACAGAGAAGGGGCTAGAGTGAGTGACAAAAATCAAAGGAGGCGAATTTCTTTGGAAGAAAAGCATGAAAATTTCATAGCAGCTGTGAGAAAATGAGAAATGCTAGAGGACAGAAAGGAGCGGCCAGCAAGGTGAAAATGAGTGGCAGTGAAAAAACTAAAAGCGAACAGGAACACAAGCAACAAAATTTTGGGCGAGCACATACAACAAGTCGTCCGTAAAAATAATTGTAGGCTTCACACTATTTGTTAATGAGTATATTAACGAGAGCTTCGCTTCTAGCCCTAACTAAATCTATATATTATTCCGTGTTGACTGGTAAAGGGGTTTCTTTGTTCGTTTACATCCACCGTTTAATATTGGATTGGTTCATCATATGAACGGCCTTCTTAGCAAAAACACAACTTTATTTTAAGGCACACATCACTGACAACGTCTTTAAATGGTCCTAAAATTCCTATAGACCATATAATTTATCTTATAATTTAAAGGTGGGAAAAGACCGAATATTTATTTTATTAATA
This sequence comes from Porites divaricata, assembly GCA_038088405.1. NCBI lineage: Eukaryota > Metazoa > Cnidaria > Anthozoa > Scleractinia > Poritidae > Porites > Porites divaricata. The sequence goes on from JBBMOI010000006.1 coordinate 1,506,318, forward strand.
GCCTGCAAAACAGTCCGTATTTTTGCGTATTCAAATACGCGCGAGCAGTCAAACAAAAGGTCTGGAACGAGGCTGAAAACAGAGAGCGAGACTGGGGAGAGTTTTTTTTTTTCTCTCGCCTCACACGCCCGTACGTCTTCTGACGCTCGCGCGATTCGCGCGCGTAAGACTCTTACGACACGCTTTACCGATCTCTTTACTGATTTTGAGAAAAAAACCCGACTGTTTTGCAGTCTATACTATCAAGAAAAAAGGAAGGAAGATTAGCTAACTGGTAAAAGCTTTTCATAATCAACACTTCTATCATCAGTAAGACAACAACCATTTTGAAAGGACTTTTCAGCGCGGGTGCGAGCCATTGACAGCAAGTACTCTTTGTAATCAGTCACTTAGTAATGCCTTCAGGATGCTCATTCTCTTCTGTTTAGAGTGAGACCTCGTGATCATTCTTTTGGAACAGAACATTTGAGAGTTAAGACTAACCAAGCCTTTGGCTTCAGAATCCCTTTTGGAACAGTCTCTAAAAAAGTTTTAGAAGCCATATGAAAAATCACTAACAAGGAGAGTGCTTGAGCGACACCTAGCTAAAGTGGGTCGCTCTAAAAAAGGTTGAGAAAGGTATGTCAATAGACGTTTTACTGGTTTTGCAAATGATAATTTACTGAAGCACGGGGCGTCGTGTCTTAAGAATTGTTTATACAACGCGAGGTTTATTCTTAACTGCAAACATGTTTTTTTTTTAAAATAACAGAGGCAAACGTAGCCAACAATGGGCAACAACATTTTTTTATCGTGACCAATATTGGGAAAAGAGATCGTTTTTATTCATTGATTGGAATTGTTTTTAAGATGATTTAGTACCTAGTCTCATCACTGTCTCGCTCCCACGCCTGGTCTAATCTGAAGGCTCAAAACACTCTTAATTAAAAACTGCCGTAACTGATATGAAGGCTGTAACCAGCAGGCTCCTGAAAGTAGCATCAGTGTGGATCCCCACGGCTTTGTTAGTGGGTGCTTGCCAATTAGTGGTTGCCGCTGCGGTGGTAGAGGCCCTCAAATCAAAAAGTTGATAGGAATTGCAATAGTCAGCATGTGAGCAGCACTCCATGTCACAGGAGGTAGCGTTGGCTGTCTGAGTAACGTTTTGACATTTTTCCGTCTTGTAAGTGCTGCAACTGCTCTGTAGATGAAACAAGACTATTGGTTATACTTTTGTCAGACTTTTACGGTTGGGTACTGCGCTGGCTACAGCAATTTATTGCTCATTTTCGATCGCAGGAATCCCACGCTTCAGATATGAGCGTTCGAATGATCTGCCGGCCACTAACACATAGGAAAGTATTTCTGGGAAAAGAAAACATGTGTAAAGGAACCCTTATAGTCCATTGCTTTATTTACAGGCAGCTGAAACAATGTTGTTGCGCCTTCCTTTCCACTTCCATTTATCAAATATATTTTTATTTTTGTCTGATGATCACTTAGTGCGTGAAACTCCAAGTTACAACTTAATATAAGATTTTTAACCTTTGCATTTTAATTTTTAAAAAATATTTGTTTGCCCACTCGCCGATCCACTTTTACGAACGAAAGGACGACACGAAACGAGAAAAATTATGACCATAATCAAAGTCATCTGTTCAACCCATTTTTCTGTTGTCGGCGGAGATCAGAATCCGTGAAAGATTTCTAAGACAGAGAACATCTAAACAGGCACTTTTCATACTCTGGTGCTTAAGCTTATTCCAATAACTTGCCACCGCATCTAAAGGAAGTTGACTTAATAAATAGTGATTTTTAAAACGCAGTTCAAGGATTTATTTGACATTGTGCATAGTTTTTGCATTTTCTAATAGTTAATCTACATTAGCGGCAATTATCATCATCATTATTGTTATTATTATTATTATTATTGTTATTATTATTATTATTATTATTATTATTACCTGATTAATGCACAGCATCATGTAAGAAGTGACCTGCGCAGATTGACCAGCAAACTTGTACCTCAAGACACCACATGAATCGGTGGTGCAATTAGCGCTGCTGTACTGATGTACATTATTGCAAAGTAATGAATTATCGTTTGGAGTACAACTGTAACACCGAATACCAAGAACTGAAAGAATAAAATTAACACTTCTTAGAAGACACAAGAATGCAGCAGTTTTAAAACTAGAATTATATTTGTTTTGTAGAATTTATAATAAAAATTGATAAAATGCCAAAAGCTAGAAACAAAAGATTTTGAGTCAGCTTTAACTCTGCCTAATAATGTTAGGCGTACGTAATACTAACACTTTGTATCGAGATAGACTTTTGAAAACATTACCGCCCCGATCAAACATTTTTTGTCGGCAAAAACTCCGAAGCGGTCAATATATATAAAGACTAAGAGTACAACCATTGTTTCTTTCTCTTCTCCACCTCTTAATTTCTTTGATTCTCTTTTCTCAGCTTGCTATTTTTCTTTTCCTTCGTTAGTATGTGGACGCCAAGAAACCTGCACCTTTTTGCTATGTTTGATTTAAAAAAAAAATTAGACAAAGGTAAGCTAAACAATCGCGAAACCAAATTTTGCTTAACAAAAAAATTTACATGGAATTTAAAAAAAGAGACACTGGTCCACAGTGCTATTACCAGCAAAGTGTGGGTTGTTAACAAAACGATCCACGAGGGAATCTCACTGTCAAATTCTTACAAAAGGCCCTCAATTTTTTTTCCTCTTTTACCGCCAGCACAGAATTTCAAACAAAAATTAAAGGCAAGTGTTTCGATGACCGATGATTCTCGTGAAAAGATCGGCGTTGCTGTGAAATAACGCCTGTCGCAGCCAAAAAAATATAAAAGTGAAATGGTTTGGTGTCCCATTGGTGTTTATTAATAATGAATAGAACTTTACATGGCCGCTTGGAGACAAAAGTTTCTCTTCTTGTGTTCAAAAATATTTCACTTGTTCGCTGCGCTCACTCGAGTAATGTTTTTTAACGCACGCTCGAAGAGAAATTTCGTATCTCTGCGCGGCCAGTGTGATATACTGTCTCTATATTTTGATTCGCAGTGTATTTCACAGAATTTCAATCACAAAAATGTGCATCTTAGCACTTGATGTAATTGTCATTAGTTGTCCTGTAGCCATGGAAATCCAACTCTTTTGTAATACTTCTTTCTCCCAGTTTCTGTTTTTCCGCTCTCAACCTGATTGTCACAGCTTAAATGATCTTTAGTTAATGTTTCAAAGAGATGGAAAATTCAGAAAAATTGTGGTTATAAACCTGCTGTCGCGATATGAAGAAGTAGAACGCAGTAATTTGCATGTTGATCCCATGAACTGGTTTTTAGGCGAACCATGATGCCAGGAAAATAGATTCGCTTCTTCCTAAATTTTGGAGAAAACCTTAAGTGTATCATGAATGTGCACCCATTGCTGCCAAGTACCGCCGAACGTTTAGATAGTTTTAAGACTTCGTCTGCTTTGTGTTTAAAATGTACAATGAAAAGCTGCTTACCACATGGTAGGGCTGCCAGCGTGAGAAAGCAAGAGCAAGGGCGTTCATATCCGAAACTTGAAAACACCTAGTAACTGGACGACTGGTAACTCAGGATGATAAGGTGAAACAACGTATGGAGGTCGCTAAGAAGACTAACTTCATTAATCTGCAGCCTCTTTTGTCTTGATATCTTTACAATGGTCTTGCTCTCAGTACAATAAAATGCCAAATTCCAATGACCAGTTACAATAAGAACTTGGAATAAAAGCAGGTGGAAGACCTCATTTTTTATTAATTGAGAAATGTAAAGTGCGGCAAAATTATTTGTCCTTTCATTTGAGTTGCATAAAACTCACGCTACTGGCCATGTCTTTCTAACAACAAACATCGCAACTGGAAATTAATTCACTAGAAAAGGGAAGTAGGGTTGTCCTCTTAGAATAGTTGTACCAAATACTAGTTGTAACAAACACTAAGTAAAGAATACAAAGCCATAAGTGATGAAGATTACAGAATGTACGTATGCTTGAAATTCTTTTGATGTTTGTCCTGTGTAAAGTGTAAAAGAATTAAAATATATATCATACTTTTTTATTTCGCAAGGAGTTTGAAGACCACAAAACTACTGAGTTCCTTTTTGTCAAGGTCTCCGATTTCCTCCAGGAGAAAAAGAGTTGGAGTTGTAATCATATCCGACAAGCTGAACGAGATTAGAGGAAGACTTAAAAAAGCAACGGCAAATTATCGCGAAATTAAAGTCAAAAGACAAAAAAGGAATTTCGTCAATTTACGGTATCTATGAACATTGCGATACAGTGCGCGCAAGAAAGGCCCGCAACTTAAAGAACGGGCTCGCGAGAGGAAGACACACGAGGGGAGATCGAGCGCATGCCCGGAAGGCCCACGACTGAAAATCATTTCAACTCGTACTCTGATATTTCTGATATTTCCAATTGGTCGAGAGGCTCCCGAGGGAAAATGTAACTGTGTTGGGCGAGAAAACGGTCAATCAATAGGGACCTTAAGTAACTACGACGAAGACCACGACGACGACTTCAAAAAAACAATGGGTTTAATGATCAAAACAACAGCTCTGCACGTGCATCACGCTTTTTAGTACATTTCTTTGACGTCCACTGCAAGACTACGACGTGAAACCTCCTAATTTGACGTTATTATGGAGGACATGAACATACGACGACGAATTTTCCTTCCTCTTCTTGAACCTGAATAAAATCCTTAAGAATTCAACTCCAGGAAAAGTCGCCTGCATTTGACATATTGAGCGGGTCCAAATAGACGCGATTAAGTTTGAAAGAACGAAATTTCATTTTTTTAACAACGTTTTCACTGCCGTCGTCGTCGTCTTTGCTCAAGGTCCCTAGTATTTCGTGGACAACGAAGTGAAGGTCTTATATTACACCACCAGCTCCTGAAACCACTAAATGGTATAATCGAAGTTCAGGTCTCGTATGGGTCACTTCAATCTTGGTTTAATGGGGCTATGTGGCTGCTGTAATCCCAAAGAAAAGTTGAAGTATTCAAACGGTATTCACGAAGGAAAGAATTGACATCAGATATGCATTAGCAAAAGAGGCGAGAGACAAAAGATTTGTCGAATCGTTGCAATGAAGATCAGAGGAAATATTCTTTGCTCAGGAGAACTTGGCGGCCTGTGTTGTCGTTGGAACGCATTCTATCAAAACTTGGACAGGATTGATGAAATGAAACACTTACTAAGGGTTCAAGTTCAAGTTCATTTATTCACACTTATTCAATTACAATACAACAACAATAAGAAAAAAGAAAGAAGTAAAAACACAGCTAACTATACATTGAATTAAACATAACAAAGAAAAAAGTGTGTATCAGCCAAAGGAGCCAAGCTTTCGAGTTGGCTACTATCACAGAGCGGTTACAAGTGGGTGGAGGTTTTCAGTACTTATAAAAAACTATTTAAATTGAATAATTAAATAAATAGAGCTAAATAACAGATTAGAGTTGTTCAAGATGCCTGACTGTCAAGTAGAAAGAGTTTATATTCTTTTTTCAAACTGTTCTAGGGGAGACACTTAATTTTCATAGGTGTTGCTTCCCAGGTCTGTGATGCCACTACACTAAACCTTGCTAGGCCATAATTAGTTCTGGAAAACGGTCTGCACAGGTTTTGATTAGTGGCATACCTAGTATTATAATTATGGACAGCTGAAGCAGGTTGAACTAAGACATAGAGAGCAGAAGGTGTATCTTTTTTTTTTATTTTGAATTTTTTTTGCACAAGAGCGCCAATTTTTAATTTAAAGATATACTCTAACTTTAAGATTTCTAATAGTGTAATGTAAGGTATGGGACTTTCTCTTTTGTTTGCAAAGAAGATGCAGCGAATACAGTTATTTTGACTTACTTTGATTTTATTTATCTTAGTTTGGTATGCGGTACCCCAGCTCATTAATCCCCGGGGGGGGCACTCCCATGCATTACCTATACGGGTATGTGCCGCCCAACGGGGTCGTGATTTTGAAGCTCCTGATTTAGAAAGGGGTATCCATTTCAGAGGCGTTTTCTAGAACGGGGTATAATATTTCGCACGAAAGCTCCAGTTTTGTAAGCAGCCATTTGAAATTATTAAAAATACGGTTCAATGCGTTAACAAGCAAACTGTTGTACTCTTGTTGCACCCTGTGTTTTAGCGTGCAGGGCGGGCGTATTTTCTATTTCTAGAATAGGGTATCAGTTTTAGGGCGAATTCTAGAACAAGGTATAAAAATTGGCCCATTTCTAAAATGGGGTATCAATTTTAGGGGAATTTTTTTTTAGAACGGGGTGCCAATTTGGAGTCCCGGGCGGCACATACCCACACAAAAAATACCCAAGTGCCCCCTTCCCGGGATTAATCCCTACGTTAGATACGGATATATGAGAGTATAGTACAGCTGTTTAAGTGTACTTAAAGGCACATGATGTCTAAGCTTAAATAAAATTCCATTTCCATTTTCATTTGTTTTCTTCTAAGGTGAGATAATTATCATGTAATTAGTCTTCTTAAAGTTGATGGACAGCATATTTGCTGCACAGAATTTTAAGACCTTTCCAAGTTCTTCATTGATAACTGATTGTAATTGTTCTGGGTCTTTTGAAGAATAAAATATATTTGTATCATCTGCAAAAATCCTAAAAGTTAATTTCTTCGAAGACCTGGGCAAATCGTTAATATACAATAGAAACAGCAGTGGACCTAGTGTGGAGCATTGAGGTGTTTTAACAATCATTTTAACCATTACTCCATCGTTCTGTAATCAGATAACCCAGCTGATCTTTTTTAAAGATATATTTAGACCGAGGATAAAATGTACAACGCTTTTTGACGGCAGGCTTTGTTCATGCGAGGTCAGTCGTTTTCTGTCAAAATTTTTGACAGATAACGCAGCGGCTGCCGGGTAATTAGATTGGGGGTGGGAGATGATTTTCGTGGGCCTTCAGTGTCCCCTCGCGCGTCTCCCTCTCGCGCGCCCGTTGTTTCTTGCTCCCACTACTTCGAAGCGCCTGCTACGCACGCTTACTGCCTGGGGGCGAGTATTTGTTAGTAGTGGTATATTATTTCTCCAGATGGATGAAAGTGAATGTTATTCGTATTACAACAAGTGTCACCATTGCCAAGTGCCTAGACAACCATTTTGTTCGATTTGGTGAAGAACGGATAATGGTCCTAATCTTGTGTCTAAGGGAATGGAGAATTACCCAGAAGAAATGGGCGTGGAGCATCACCCCACCACCCCTTTGTGGCCCAGGGCCAAAGGCGAAGTTGACCGTGAAAATCAGACCCTCCTAAAAGCCATGCGAGTTTTCCAACACCGACACCCTGCGCCTCTCTCATGGGAGGGTTAGTCGACACCGCATGTTGTCCCTTTCGTAAACGGTCGCTGCCGTTTTTAAAACACAGTTAAAAATATTTGACCTGTTATTGATGGCAACCTAGGATTAAACCTCGACCTCGAACCAGGGCCGTATCCTAATCACTCTCCCTTAGCACTAAACTACCACACCCGCCAAAATTCTGAAAACTTTAAGTACATGCTTCTTAACTGTTACATCAATAACAGATGACCCTAGCCCTTCCATGACTTTTAATGTAAATTCAACTTGGGATTCAACGCCGTTCTTTCTAAGACTAATAAAAAACGTATTATTTGCCTTACTGTAATTTAATCTTGGGAATGTGCTACATCTATCGTGATTAAAGGCTTGGTTACCAATCGTGGAATCGAGGGGCACCATTAAAAATGGCAACAACCGTCAGTACGAAAGGGAAATAGGCGTCGGCACCCGAAAACTCTGGAACATGAAAATATATTGAGCTTTAAGGGCGCTTTAGATGACTTTGCACTTTATTGATTAGTAACTTTGGTATTAAACAATCACAACTTTGATTGAGTTGATACCTTTAAAAAAGTAAGATGGCAGAGTCTTCCTTCGTACTTATAGACGGTGTACTTTGTTTCATTTAGCTATGCAAGCGTTCAATATAAAATTTTAATATTTCATTAGCAAACAGTTCTTGTAAGGACCACTTGGACAAGGAATTAGCATTTATGTAGACTGTTCCTAGCCTGATTGTCAGACGTCTGAGGTCGTTCGTGGCCCCTTCGCTTTTCTCCCTCTCCCGACAATCAGGCTCTCAGATAGTTGGGATGATAGGGATGACGCGTAAGTGAAAGACACCGGAAAATATGAGCGCTCTATCTGGGAAAAGGGAGCGGTGGTCCTTCCTCTCCCTAGTTTCCTCCCGTTTTATTTTTTCGTGTTCATCCTTTCACAATTGCACGTACCCGTGTACGTATTTGGGAGCCTGGAACACGCTATCATTTAAGTAACAGGGAAATATTTTTTTACTGTAAGTTTTAGCTCAATGTATCCGAAACGCGTTCGCTTGTAAGGTTATTGCCCCTGGCCACCCCTTCTTGCAACGCATTATCCACCTTACAAAGGATATTGAGTTCCCTCGTTGGCACATTCGCCTTAAATCAAGTTCCCGTAAAGATATTACTATCTGGCAACGTTTTCTCCAAAATTGGAATGGGTTGTCCCTCTTTTTAGATACCCAGGCCATCTCTTCACCGGAACTTCAGCTATACACTGATGCTTCTGGTTTCCTCGGGTATGGGGGTTTCTTAGGGGGTGAATGGTTCCAGGGCCACTCAGGTTCCCCCACCACACGCTCAGCCCAAAAAGAGGTATTAATATTGAATGGCAGGAGCTATTTCCCATATACTTGGCTTGTATTTTATGGGGTCCCCTCTGGTCTGGTAAAAGGATCCGCATGTGGTGTGACAACAAGTCAGTGGTGGCCAGCATAGACTATAAACACTCCAAGTCCCCCCGGGTAATGGACCTCATTCGAGCAATCACACTTCAAACGCTCCAGTATACTCACATCCCGGGCTTAGAAAATTCTTTGCTGATTCCCTTTCCCGTTTTCAGATGGACCGCATTCGTACCCTGGCTCCCTCAGCCTCCCACATCCTTCACCATCCCTCTGTCAGCGATGAACATCTGAGAGTTACGTACAATGATACCTTCATGCTTCCCTTGCCCCTTCCACTCGACGCACCTATCAAGTTAGCGTCAAGCACTTTCTTACCTTTACCCTCATACATCGTTTAGTCGGCCCCTCAAACCCCCTCCTATCAGCCTCGGAAATTACCCTGATGTATTTTGCATCTCATTTAGCCAACACAGTCTCCTATGAAACAGTCAAGCTGTACTCGGTGGCAGTGCAGGACCTTCATCGGGAGCTTAACTTTCCTCTTAAGCTCAATGATATGCATAGGTTACAAAAGGTCCTGACAGGTATTAAGCGCCTCACTCCTACCATGCGGCTTGACCGTTTTCCCATTACCATTACAGTTTTCCATTCCATTCACTCCTACCTTAAGCCCGAATTTTCCTATAATCTGGATCATGTTATGCTTTGGGCGGCCTTCACCCTCGTTATTTTTTCGGGTTTTTAAGATCCAGTGAATTCACTTGCTATGGCCCATTCGACCCCTCTGTCTACCTCACTTCCAATGACATCATACTGGTACTCAACTCCTTCTCCTTCTCCTTCAGATAGAGCCACACAATCACCATAGCAAAGTCCTCGTCACCTATCTGTTTGGTGATCGCCTTCAAGCCCAACCACCATCAAGCCACCCTCTGTTAGCCATTGTCCAACCCAGACAATGGCTTACACGGAAAATCTCACAACAGAGCTTAGTGACAATTCTTCAACACTGTGGTCTCCCTACCGACAATTTCTACTCCCACAGTTTCCGTATTGGAGCCGCCACAACAGCAGCCAAAGCCGGCCTTCCACCCTGGCTTATAAAAAGTTTAGGCCGCTGGAGCTCAGACTGTTGAAAGGACACCTAAATGTACCATTTTAGAAGTACCTAGACTCTTAGCTAATACTAGTCCATAACTTACATTAAGACAGCTAGTGTCGAAGTCTCATAGGAGCCGAAGGCACGGCCCCTCTGCTTACAAGAGCCCCACTTTATTCGCCTTCTACTGTGGGGGGATTGTGTCCCCTTTCTCCCCATGCTCCACATTCCGTGGCAGGGAAGTGTAACCCCTGGCTGCACTTTACCCCACAGTAAGGCTTATATAGCCCTTGGAGACAGGTCCGGAAAAATATCCACTCCAGGGTGTGGCGCCCCGGTCCCATCTGAACTTTACTCCACCCAGGAGGGCCACTCCTCCTGGTTCCCCTTAGTTCGTAGTGACTGGGGAACATGGGCCTCACCACCGGAGGCTGATCAGGACTCCTGTCCAGGGTGGCTACTCCCGGTACCACTCCATCTTGTCTCCCCCCGGGGGGAGCTTCACTCCTGGTCCCCTTACCCCTAGATTTAGGCGCTTCCCTGCCACCAGAATATTGCCCAGTACTTTTTGTTTCTACGTGGTAGTAGGATTCGCGTAGTGACATCATTTTTTTGATTCGTTTTTAACCTTTGCATTGGTACAAGCGGGACCGATATGCAAGTGATTTCTTTTGTTATATTGCTTAGTTTCGTTATTTAGCCAGTGGGCAAAAGTACACGAATGTTACTGTACAAGTATACAGATTTAAGTTTAATTGCTTTATAATTGTTTCATGAGCCAAAAGCGGATTTGAACGCCTGTTAGAGCACCGCCCACACTTTTGTTTTATAGTGCAAGGATTAAGATCAGATTTATGGAATTATTGCCTGATTTCAGTTTATGTAGCTTTTAAGTAGATTTTACCGTCTTGTTATCGACCTAATCGTTATAGAATCGCTTTATTACCGTTTTTCAAGCTTTAGTTTGTTGATTACGCGTTATTTGTCTTAGTATCGCTTTTTCGCCAAATTGATAGAGATTATTTGTATTGTTATTTCAGTTTACGGTCAATCTGTGGTCTATAGATTTGGAATTTGGAATTAGATCACCGTTAACCGCCACCTTTGGTTTTCCGTGGTTTTCTTGTTTTGCCGACCCGTAAAATAGTCCCTAATCTAACCTGCTGCAACACACCCCTCCAAGCTTGGTTTCTCGTTTGTTTGTTTGGGTCGTCGCCAGCCACACAATGTATAGTTAAAACCTTATTGGTACTTAATTTCGCGATTTTAGCAGGCAAATATGAAAAAGGGCGCGATTTAAGCGATCTCAACTTCATTTTTTTTTTTTCAAAGTCGGAACCTTTAAAAAATGGTAGATAAACTGGAACGAGTAATGTGTGAAATCTTTACAAACTAACGTTATTTTAAAACTGAAGATACAAAGTGGAGCTTACCATATCATCTTTTATCTGTTTATTGCGGTGGTAATGCGCAGCTGATGATTCTTCTGTTCAGTTGCGCACAATAAGTTCATAAATTAAAATGTTAATTATTACTAATAAAGTCTTCCAATTGGCAGTGGTTTTTTATAAAGGTTCTTTGCCAGCTCCTTCCGGCCATCTTTAGGGGTGACGAATGGTCTTTGCGAGCATTCGCGAGCATGCCGAGTACTGCGATTTTTTTGCGAGCACGAGCAGAAATAAAAAATTTGCTTTGTGAGCTTGCGAGCAACGCAAAAATTTGGGGAGCACGAGCAAGCGAGCACTCGTTTAAATTTTGCGAGCAAATCGAGCAAAGGTAAAATTTTGCGAGCAGTTAAAAATTTTAATGGACCATTCATCACCCCTATCTTTAACGATAAAGGGACCAAAATAGTCGACGGGGCAGTAGGTGAAGGGAAGGGCAGTCTCTAAACGGTCTTCTGGGAGGTCTGACATTCTTTGTTCTTGAACTGCTCCACGTAGTTTCATGCACTTGACACAGGACGAGATTATGCTACTAACTACGACTGAACCACTTATTATCCAAAATCCGTTCCATCGTACTTCATTGAGCGTCATGGTCTTGCCTTGGTGACTTGTGCGTTCGTGAAAGTACCTGACAATGAGCGTGGTAGCGTGGCTATTTCTTGGTAGTATGATGGGAAACTTCATGTCATCTGACAGACTTGCATGTCTAAGACGTCCACCGACTCGCAAAATTCCATCTTCATCAACAAAAGGATCGAGCTTGTACAGTGAGCTGTAAGTCTTAATATTACTTTTCCTCTGTTGCGGAAAGACTCTACTGTTAGGGTCTGAATTCTTCCACTTTATCTGCTTCAAGACGTCTAACTCCTCCTTAAATGCGCTTGTCTGTACTGCACGAATGATAGCGCGTTCCGCGCTCTCTAAATCAGTGACTTTTACTTCTCGTGTCAATTCTTCTTTGCATTGCTTTTTCTGTACTCGCGCTCTTAAACTTCTTATACACAGAGCAATCGCTCGTTTCGCGCGATACCAGTCAGAGAAGTACTTCACTCTCTCACACAGGCTTCCTTTCTCTGAATCTACTTTGACGATTTGTGCTGTTGCAATGGTAACATGTTTCTTGACTTCAGGGTCGTTATTCTGGAGATCAATGGTGCCTTCGCTGTGATCCTGGTTTATTGGCCACTGGTCTTCAGTTTTCCAAAGAAAGGCAGGTCCGTTGATCCAGCGAGAATGTAACATCTCTTGAGACTTAACACCTCGCGAAGCTTCATCTGCAGGGTTCTGTTTTGATTCGACGTAGTTCCACTGTTCAACTGAAGTGCTACTTTGAATTTCTTGAACTCTGTTAGCCACGAATACATGAAATCGCCTACTTTCATTGCTTATGTATCCAAGGTCTACTTTGCTATCTGTCCAAAAGTACTCTTGGTCGATGTGATAACTCAATTTCCGACGCAACTGCTGGCTAATCCTCACAGAACAAACAGCGGCGGTGAGTTCCAGTCTCGGTACGGTTACAGGTTTGAGGGGGGCAACTCTCGATTTTCCCATGACTAAGGTGCAGTGGATCCTTTGCTGCTCATCAATCATTCTCACGTAAATACACTGACCGTAGCCTTTGACGCTTGCGTCTGAGAAGTGGTGGAGTTCAGTGCGAACAACAGGGCAAACGTTTTTGGGCTTGTAACATCTCGAAATTGAAATTTGCTGCAAATTCAACAGGTCTGCTCTCCACTTCTCCCACTTGATCTTTATATCGTCAGGTATCGGGTCATCCCAACTTACATCAAGGCGGCATAACTCCTGAAGTATTGACTTCCCATCTAACAAGAGCGGAGCAACGAAGCCAAGTGGGTCAAAAATCGAACTTATCGTAGAAAGTATTCCTCTTCTAGTACACGGCTTGCCCCGTAAGACGATGTTAAACTGAAAGCAGTCAGACTCAATACACCACTGCACACCAAGAGCGCGTTCTAAGGGAAGCGAATCGAGGTCCAAATCGAGCTCTTTAACGCCATCTGCTTTATCTGACTCTGGGATTCTTCTGATGACGTCTTTACTATTCGACACAAATTTATGAAGGTTAAAACCTCCACTCTTGCACATTTCCTTCATATCTGAAATGAGCGTTCCAGCTTCATCCACTGAGGGAACAGACTTGAGACCGTCGTCAACTTAGAAGTCGTTTCGAAGACAATCTGCGGCAGCAACACCAAATTCACTTTCGTAGTTATTCGCAGTTGACTTATTCAAAGCAAAATTCGCACACCCAGGCGATGAAGTGGCTCCAAACAAATGAACGGCCATATTATATTCTTCTGGTTCTCTATTGACGTCACCGTCCTCCCACCAGAGGAATCGAATTAAATCTCTGTGACTTTCGTCTACTCTGAATTGGTGAAACATGGCTCCTATGTCGCACATAAAGGCGATGGATTCTTCTCTAAAGCGGCATAGTATCCCGGTCAAGTTGTTTGTCAAGTCAGGGCCTTGAAGAAGGTGCTTGTTTAAAGATTCGCCTCTATGTTCCGCTGCGCAATCAAAAACTACGCGAAGTTTATTTGGTTTCTTTGGATGGTAGACGCCGTAGTGCGGGATATACCAGACATTGCTCCTTTCTGACTTTTGCATGTTTGGTACCTTCTCTGCATAGCCATTTTCAATGATGTTTTTCATGAAGTTTACATAGTCCTCTCTATATTTCTGTCCCTTTGGAGCTTGAAATCTTCGTTTTAGCTGATTAAGTCGGCGGAGAGCTGTCTGTCTATTATTAGGCAGTTCGATGGGCTCGGCTTTCAGTGGCAACGGAAGTTCGTAACGGCCGTCTTCGCACTGATGAATTCCCTGCTCGACTATTTCCAGAAATCGTCTATCCTCTTTGGACAAACCATGCCTTCCGCTGTTTTTGTGGTCTGAGAAATCTAGTTCGAACATCTGATTGATCGCAGTTGGATTTATCAACTCCTTTGTCTTTCCTTTAAGCACGAAACTCAATCAGCTCTCACGATCTCCGGGAACTCTCTCTCTCGCTAGGGTGCGAGGGCATGTGGAATTCAGGGCGTGGTCTTCTAAAGAGCTGTCTAAGTTCGCGACAGGCCCCACGATAGACCGTCCTAACAAAGTGCGAACTGCATAAGGATCTTCACTCGTGCCATTTATAACGTTCTTTGGTTTGATTGCTTTGGGACAGTTGCAACCAATCAACAAGCCAATTTCTGCGTCCTTTTCGTAGGGCGGGATCTTATCGCGTATTTTTTGAAGGTGTGGCCATTTATCCGCAACCTCCGGTGTCGGGAATTTGATCTCGTCTGGATGGAATGCATTCTCTAGCGTAAGCCTTCGGTAGCTCAACTAGCGCACGTCCGTCAAGTCTTCGTACTATTAGACCATCGATTCTTTCTACTTCTAAAACTTCACGACCAAGCATGGTACTAAGGTTCAAAGTGGTCTGAACACCCTCTATTCCGAGTTTCTCTTGCATGTGGGTGGTAACGAAGGTTGTGTCACTTGCATCGTCCAAGAGTGCGTACACCTTTATTTGCTTCTCGGGACAGGCCTTGTGAAACAGATCGACCGAGACTATTCGACAATTGGTGATTAAGCTTGCGTTTCCCGGGACTGAGCTGTGTGCCGCGCTAATCGCGTTTGAATTTGATGATTCGGGAGCTGGCTTGCTTTCACTCCTGGCTTCTCTTTGAGGCTCTTTCTTCTTCGGTTGATGAACGCTCGATTTTGCTTTCGTGTCTGGCTGTGAGTTACTGGACTTGGGTTTTACTCCATGGAGGAGAGCGTGATGGCGCCTTCCGCATTCTTCACAAGTGAACCTGTCAAGACAACCCGCTGACATGTGACCCCTTTTAAAGCAGCCGTAACAAAGTCCTTTTTCACGAATGACATCACTGCGCTGGTCTACTGACATCTTCAAGAAACTGCTGCATTTAACGAGTGAGTGCTGGCCTTCGCAGAGAGGACAGGGCTGGTACGATTTCCCACTGGCAGTTTTCAATTCCGAGGGTAAGCCACTGGTCGCAAGAGACGTTCCGCTAGCTCCATCAACGCCTTTGCTTTTTGGTCTAATTTTCCGTCCGAACCTCGGTTGGTTTCCTGTCACCGTCTTATTTCTTTCTTTCTTTAGCGCGTCTGGTGAGAAAATAGGGTCGTTCGCTAGTTCTGCTTCTTCCTCAACGAATTTTACGAAGTCGCTAAAGGTGATAATCTTCTTTGTTTTCGTTTGTGCTTCATGGGCATGCCTACACCACTTAACGCCAGAATAGGAAGGAAGCTTAGCACTGATTTGAAGGAGTGTTTGTGTTGAGTCAAGATCTCTCATAGACTTCATTGTTTTCATCGCTTTCACATCGCACAAGAAAGTCAGAGAACTCCTGAAGACCACTACTATTTCCGTCACTGATCTGCGGCCATTTTCTAAGGCTAGACTTATACGCTTCTGCTACATGCACTGGATTGCCAAAGCGGTGGTAAAGCAATTTCCGGGCTTCTTTGTAAGTGCTGTCCGAGCTCATAGCTAGAAATCCTTTCACAGCTTCGTTCGCCTTATTTTTAGTGTACTTGTCTAGGAAGAAGAGACGATCTCTGCCCGAGGGCACATTAGCGGAAATGATGGAGTCCGAAGGCAGTTATAAAACGCTGGATACTCGAATGGATCTCCAGAAAAGATGAGCGGCTCCTTTACTGGAAGGTGGGTAGTCTTCTGCTGGCTTATTATCAGCGAACTTAACTCTGCATGTTTTGCTTGAAGGTTAACTATCTCGCGCATGGTAGCGCTGATATCTGGACTAACGTACTGCGAGGATGAGAAAAACGGTTCTGGTCGCAGGATCTCGGGAGACTCTGGTAAATTACTTGGGACGAAGGGAGGGACGTTCGGGTCCATAGGAAATTCTCTCTCATTTTTAATAAACTTTTCGCCACTCGTGCAAGGTTCGAGATCCTGTTTCACGCTTTTGCTTTCTTCCTTAATAGATGGTTTGTCTTCATCTATTATTCTTTTAATTGCATCCTCTTCGGCATTCGCAATTGCTATTTCCTTTTCAAGTTGCAGGCGCCTTATTTCTCTTTCTTTATCGAAAAGTTTCATTTCGGCTCGTAGCTTCGCTTCTTTAGCGGCTGCATCGACTAAGGCAAGAGAAATTCGATGGGACGCGGAAGACCGAGAAGACCTGACAGACGACTTCCTACTATGCCTGGATTTCTCGGATGGAGGTCGAGTGGATATTTTCTCCAGTGCCTGAATGCGCTCGCAGATTCTTATCCTACATTCCGTAAACTCTCGATTGCGAATATCAAACCACTGGTAGACGCGTCGTTTTCCTCTGGCGATTCCAGCAAGTCATCGTACGCCTTTTGCGCGTCATTAAACTCATCTTTCAGGCGATCTAAATAATCCCTCTCTGAGGATAATTGTTCAATTGTTGTCTCGGGCAAGTCACGCATTACATTGATCTTCTCCATCTCTTTATTCAGTTTCGCAAGCACACAATCACGGTTAGCTTGTTTAACCCCTAACTGGTAAGCCATTCCTTTTTCCGTCATTTTTCTTGTGCGAGGAGCTACGTTTATCGAAATAGAAGATGGTGTGACGCTTACTTATACGCTCTTTGACGCCGAATGTGATTGTTTTGGCGCATTATCTTGGTTAGGTGTCGGCGTATGGTTACGAAGGTATGCGACGCTGAAGACACTCATAAGGCCATCAAATGAAAGTTCAAAAGTTAAAGCAATGTTCAACAAATGTTCATAACCATCGGCAAACAAGACTGGCGATATTTTACTGTGGCTGGCGGCGACCCAAACAAACAAACAAGAAACCAAACTTCGAGGGGTGTGTCGCAGCAGGTTGGCGAAAAAGCGATACTAAGACAAATAACGCGTAATCAACAAACTAAAGCTTGAAAAACGGTAATAAAGCGATTCTATAACGATTAGGTCGATAACAAGACGGTAAAATCTACTTAAAAGCTACATAACCTGAAATCAGGCAATAATTCCATAAATCTGATCTTAATCCTTGTACTATAAAACAAAAGTGTGGGCGGTGCTCTAACAGGCGTTCAAATCCGCTTTTGGCTCATGAAACAATTATAAAGCAATTAAACTTAAATCTGTATACTTGTACAGTAACATTCGTGTACTTTTGCCCACTGGCTAAATAACGAAACTAAGCAATATAACAAAAGAAATCACTTGCATATCACTCGCGCTTGTACCAATGCAAAGGTTAAAAACGAACCAAAAAAAGTGATGTCACGACGCGAATCCTACTTGACTTACTGCCTAAAAGGACGCTAACGCACGCTTTTATATCCGCGTGGGGACGCCGAAATATCTTGTTTCGAAACCAATAGAAAATCAGGTAAACATTGTAACAACGCTGGTAACTAAGATCAAAGCATGAAAATCACGAAATCAATGAAAGGTATTGTTCTTTATGTCTTGTCCTTTACACATTGCCCTTCGTCTTGTTTAGGATACTAATATTTAACAATTATTCGCCGAAGGCGAAGTTAATATTGTTGAATAATCCCCGAGACGAAGTCGAGGGGATTATTCAACAATATTAACTGAGCCTGAGGTGAATAATTTTTTAGTATAATTACATCGATGATTATTCGAAATAAAATAAAATAAAAAAGACATTTTTTTGAAAGATTTTATTTTAAAAAATCAAAAAAGGCCGCGCGTAAACAACCTTTGCGCGCGCAATATCACGTGCCTGAAACACACAGGTAAACTCGCCACTCTCTTTCATGTGTGAATGCGAGAAGATGCATGAAAGACACCAAACCTAATGGTCAGAGAACAAACCGTTCTACAGCCCAGTTGATGGGAATCAAACCAGAAAGGTCAAAGAAAAAAACCGTTCTACAGCCCAGTCAATCATGAGGATTGGTTATGTTGATGTTAAAATTGAAGGAGCAATTCTGGAAGCTTCCAGAGGGCAGAATGGCACCTGGGTTCACGCCATTTTCAACGAGGAAATTTTCTTGTTGCCGGCTCAGATAGCTTTGTTGCATTGCTACAGAGGGACAAGCAGGAACAACAGCATTCTGTGGGCCACTTGGAGGAAGAGGAGGAGGGCAAATTGCAGGCACATCGGTTTGAGCTGACTCGCCACCATGCACGAAGCTTGAGAGAGCCGTTGACATATTTCTGAACTGCCTGAGAGTTGGTCGTTCGCAGTAGCTTTCGATGCTGGTATCGCTTCTGTGACCTGTAACTGCCTTGATTTGACGGGTCTCGACATTCCTCTCCGACAGAACTGTAACTGTGGTGGCTCTTAGGGAGTGATTAGTAAAGTAGGGCGTAATTTCTGCTCGAGTTGTCATGTTTCTTAGCATGTTTTCAAGGCTGTTGTGGCCAAGTTTTCGTGCATCATACCAGACTTTACAGGCATCGGGATTGAATTTCGCTGTCATGTCCTTTGGCCTTTGGAACAGAGATTCTAGATCTGGATTAAGATGAGACAGATACGCTTTTAAAAGCTCGACTGGGCACCGCGAGGAGCCGGGAACTGCAAATATCTTGCCGTTTGAGTGGTCTTCTGCAGAGTCGATTCCGCCCTGGTGATTCTTCGTAGTAAGCACAGCTCCAGGCTCATTTCGGTTCAACTCAAAGTATTCAGCCCCATCAGCAGTGGTTACAAGCCTCAAAATAGACTTCTTCATGGCAGCTTGGTTCTCTCTGCCTCGTTTACCGAAATATAAGGAGATAAATAGCCATGCCGTCTGCATTAGGGCTCGGGGATCACGAGTCGAGGCCTCGGCGAGCTCGCCTTTCTTGTACAGTTTTTGGATGACTTCTGTACTAAGAGGCTCTTTGTGCACCGTCCCTGCTATCTCTCCGGTACTTGACAGATGCTTCAGGTAGGCATTTAGTGTTTTATTTGCATGACTGAACATGTTGTTGTCACAAATGCTGAATTTCTTGTTGTTTGGCGAGACTTTAAGATGTCGGTCGAGGGCGGCTCTGATCGACAACAAGCTGGTTTTCTTATAGTAGCTGCCGTCCGTTTTCCTCACGGAAACGTAAAATTTTGCCAGACATTTATTTAATTCATCGACTTCCATATTTTCTATGTCATTTCTGAACTCTTGCTGCTGTTGAAACCAATCTGTAGAACAAAATGTTTCGCAAAAGTTACTAAAAGTTGCCGACACTTTGAAGCAAAAAAATGTAAACAAACATACCAGTTTTCAGTAAATTGTGTTACTTGCAAAACAGAAATTTTATCAACCTACCTTTGAATAGCTTGACTCCAAATTTTGTAGCTTCTTTTGTGTTTTGAGGAACAGCATTTTCTTTAAATTGGTCAATTTCTGACTCCGAAACATCAACAAATCTGGCTGCCATTTTGAAAACTGCTAGCCTTCAATGCTATAATCACCGCGCGGTGATTATAGCGGGATAAAGCGAAGCTCCTAGCCAATCACAGCGCTCTATTTTCGATATTCATCGATGTAATTATACTAAACAGTTTTAGCCAGGGCTAAAAGCGAACCTTCCGTTTATAACTTCTGATTATAGCAATAAACTTTAAAATTAGTAACTTAAAGCCATGACAAAGAAATATTCAAACCCTGCTTAACATTTGGAGTCTTTCTTTTACCTAATACACGACTTTCATAATGGCCGACCCCGCGCGAAACCTGGTTCGAGCAGCGTGAAAACGAGGCCAGAAAGGCCAGCGTCGCGTCGCGTCTCTAGTTGTTTACAACACAAGCACGGCCACAATCACTGAAAATGGCGAGTACATCGGACAATTCAAGCGATTCAAATGCGATTCCCCTTACTGAAAATGATATTCCCGGCGCTTCTCTACTTGGACGAAAACCTGAGGAGTTGAAAAACTCAGAACTTAAATTCTGGCTGAAATGTCGCGGAGACACAGGGAAAGGTTTGAAGACAAAAGCGGAGCTAGTGAAACGAGTGTACGAGTACATACGAAGCGGCAAGGACAAACAGATCTTAGATCCAGATCCACATAAAATATATAGCCGTAGAAATCAAAAGCAAGGCACAAGTTCAGAGCTTGTCAAGGAAAGTACAGCGGCAACAGAGTTTCCAACTACTGTATGGGGAACGTTCTAGCTTATAAATCCTTTTGTTTTTGTTGTCAATGATTTCCGTCAAGTTCGTGCTCGGTCAAATCAGTTTGTATTTCTACGTTTTCAAACTGTGAACTTAAATCCGATACATCTGGTATCATTTCATTTGATAATTCTTCCATGACAACAACTGAAGAAGACAATTTCCGTGATCCACTTTTCGAAGCGGTCTCTTCAAAGTGTCTTTCCATCGGCTCCTTTCTTTTGCGTGGCGATGTTCGAATCCACGGAAAAACAGAGGGAACAATTCCGTTTTTGAGTTCATTTTTCCCAGAAAGGGATTTTTGTATATCGCCTTCTCTGAAATGTCGTGAGCAAACCCTTGTGCTTTTAGTTACATTGAAATATTGTCCTTCGTCTCTCCTTATTGCGTGTAGCCACTTCTTCTTCATCGGGTTCTCGATCGTGCATTCTGGAACACAACAATGAGTTGGCTTTTCCAATTCTTCGAAATAACTTAGCCAATTCTAGACAAAACAGACCAATTGACCTAATATCACCCTGCTTTGTTTATCTGAAATCAAGGGAATAAGCGAATGTGGCCTTTCTGACCTCGCTCTCATGTATAACTAATTACCAATCCCGCGCGCCGTCGGCCATTATGAAAGTCGTGTAAAGTGCAACGACCGCCCCAATATCATTTTCACTATGACAATAAGAGCAACGAAAACAACCAAAAGCTCAAAATTCTAACCGCTATATGGCAAAATGCTAAACTTTTGTAACGTCAATAATCAAACGAAAGAACAGTCTTCAGTTCACCAAGTTCAGGCTTTAAAATATCTTGCATTAGAAGGACGCCCTCCCAGTAAGAAACCACAGAACATACCATTCATGCGTGCCATACATTCGCGACCCTAAAACAAAGAGTTCAAAGTTTGTTTTTCTCCACCTGGCAAAAAACTATAGTATTTCGTCACTGAAGCAATTAATTACCTTGGCAAAAAATGGATGTTACTAAAACGAGGAACGGGGAGCGGGGAGCGGGGAGCGGGGAGCGGGGAGCGGGGAACGGGGAACGGAAGTAAAATAACTAGTAGTCAGCGGTATCCTCCATAAAAATCCAAAAAGTGGCCTGATCAAGAACCCGGTAAGATCGATGATGCAGGAGCGTCGAAACAACACTTAAAGAATCTCACCCACCCAGTTTGCATTGCGCACCTTTGTTGTTGTTGTTATCCGGGATATGCTTATAACGCTCCCATATTTGGTCAAAGATAAGACAGGTCCAGACAAGCGTGAAAGGTCACATTTGTTATGGAAATTGAAGGAGACAGTGAGCGTGATATTTCATCACCGATTAGAACCGTAAACAGGGCTCATCGTCGTGAAACCACCGTGACCGCCGCAGTCGCTGCTCCAAGAACCAGCGACGCCAACAGCAATCGCGTGGTAAGAATCCGCTCAAACTAAAAATTTTGTATTCGTGTCGTTTCAGTTAGCTGTTGTTACTGCTGTAACTAACTTTAGCTTTACTCGCTGTAGGTTTGCACTTGTAAAAATACTTGCAGCCTCAAGAAAAGTACAAGGCTGTCCGTGCCAATATTTTACCTTGATGCACTTGAGGTGAAGTATCATCTCGATGAGCGTGAGGAGATCGATCACGCTCTCGTTTAAGTTGCTGGTGAAGAAGTATCTCCGCAAAATCATTATTCGAGATTCCGTTTAGCCCAAGGGCCTCCTTCCGTTCAATCCACATATTGTATGCGGATTTCCTGAGTTTTAGGCGTTTGATGCCTTCTGGCCTTCTTGGACGGCCCCTAGCAGGACGGCTGTCCGCCATATTGGCCGACGTTTCTACGAACCGCGACAGAAAACCAACTAGACAGTGCCTTTTGAAAGAATTTTCTTCCACGAATGCGAATCACAAAGATAGTTCAGAAACTACAGAAAGAATTCCAGAGGAAACAGGACCTTAATAACGCCTATAAATTGTCGAAAGAAAGGAGGGAATATCAAGGTGATAAAACTTGGATTTTCGGGGGCCCTGAAAATGGCGAATGAAGAGCGTGAGTTAAGCGTGAGCGCGCAATGCAAACTGGGTGGGTGAGATTCTTTAAGGTCGCTATTTCACTAATGAACTAATTATGCTCATGAGGTGCTTGAAATAATAAGGAGGTAATAATTTCATGACATTTTTCACCTTTTTGCGTTTTACTGAACAACAAACTATGCTCCAACAGCAGTTGAAAGAAGCTACAGTCGGGACAAAAACTCTCAAAGCACAGCCAATTGGAACTCAAGCGAATCTATACTGTGTCTAACTCACAAAGCAATGAACTACTTTTGCTTGACGCGTTTCGTAGGGTTTTTGGCTTAAATACATGCTGAAAGATAACGTAGATCGAAGCAGTCAGGTGTATTTCCTCGACAGTAATAGTGTGGCAGTACTAGTGGAGCTCCTTCCTAGCTGAATCGTTTTTTTCAGGTCCAAATTAAAACATGTTGGCGAGGAGATAAAACTGTGAGTCTAATAATATTATATTTACAAACCTATGATGAGAAGTAAGTGCAAATTGTATTATGTGAAAAGGTAAGATGGATCAGGTTATTTAATACCTCAATAAAAGGCAACTTTAAACATATTAACATGCAATATGCCAGGAATATCAACCATACCTTGCTCTTAAAGATGACAGTTGTTTCAGAGCAAATGGCTATGCTGTGGTTTTATTTAATTATAACCATGGTTGAAATTTTGCTTCCCTTTGTTTGGGGGTACGGTAATATGAATTTTATAATTATGAGTTCAAAACAAACTGAAAGAAATTAAGATTCAAACTTAGGATAAAAGTGAACCACAACTGAGCTGCAATATTAAGTGTTGCATGTGTACATGGGGAAGTACTTTGGTTGGAAGGTACTTTCTAAAGGCTAGCTGTTAAAATATGCATGGGAAGTATACTTCCTCTGTTTAGCCCTCTGGATGCCTCTTTTTTTTCTAGGGGGAGTCCTTTAATGTTTTTGCGGAGGGGAGCTCCACTTCTCTTTAATGAACGTTAATTTTACTGTGGAGAAAAATATTTGAAGCTCAGTGTAAAACTGAATGTGTCAGTGACTTAAACCAGTTAATATTATCAAGCGGCTTTATTAGCTTAATTCAGTAATATTGCAACTTGCACCTACCATCAAGCATCACATCATCAATGTTGCAGAGGTTGGCAGCTTATTAGAAGGTGGTTGATAAGCCTTCAAGCAAGCTGTCTGTAGTTTTGGAAATAAAGAGTTCAAGGTCTCACACAAGTGATGGGAGGCAAAAGATTGGAGTGCGAATATGTTTTCAGTGAACACGCACAACTGTATGTGTATAGTGGCCACATTACACTTACTCAATGTTTCATGAACATATCGGGATTTTAAAAAAAGGGGATGGAAGCTTTTAAATGAATAAAAATTCATTTAATGAAGCACAGTATCAAAGAAATTAAAGAGAAGAATCAGACTACAGTAACAGTAACCCAGAGGGGAGGAAGGGGGGGGGGGGGTTCTCACTGAAGTTTTATACGAAGAGGCTCTGCCCCAGGGACCAACCCCTTACCCTTTGTATGTACCATTTTAGACAGAAAAGGTACCCCTTTTGTATACCCTGCAGTGACAAATGGTACCCCTTTCACATACCTAATTTTGAACGCTGCATCCCTTTTTGAGTGCTGTAAATACAGCATCTTTACAATATGAATAAATCGCTAAAACAGGTTTTCTTGTCTCTCACATCCTTAAAGTGCGCCTGTGACTGATCTCATTTTGATCCTTCAGCTGACTGAAATGACAGATGTCCCTTTCATATACTTCAACTATAAAAAAAGACCCTTCCCTTTCATGTACCTGAAGCCTGAAAAAGGTAACCTTTTCGGGGGGAGCCTCTCTGTTTAGGCCATTATAGTACCCCCTCCTGCACTGAGAACAGTACTTGATACAGTGATATTGTATGGTATGAGTTGCACCAAACGTTTTGTCCTCATGAAGAGGTACTTTGATTATTTTAAGATAATTTTCATTTTCCTTCAAAGAAAGGAAAGAGTTTGGGATCTCATTCTTAGCGGGGGGTGGGGGGGTGGTTCATTGAGGATCTGCAGTGAGTGAGAATCTTGCATTTAATGCAAGATCATTTACATTTAATGCAAAATCCAATGGTTTTGATTCAGGAAAGGATCGTCAGGGGTATTTTGCAGAAAGGCAAATGGCCACTGTACGACTTTGAAGTTTACTGATTAGGGTGAGGAAAATGAGTGAATTCGGTTTCATTAGGGTCATTATGCTGGTCTATACTGGGCGAACTGACCTGAAACAAATTGTTTCATCACAGAATAATAAAATGATATTATTTTATTTTCATGCTTGCAGTGTAGTAGATCTAATAATATTAAAAGCAGAACCAGATTGTTAAAGTAGTCTTAGTAATTATGTGATGACATGGTCAATAACATTTTTCAAAGCAGACATCTCTATCAAAGGAAATAGGAGAAGTCTGCACGCAAGCTACCTGACTACTTTGATGTATGTTATCTATCGTGGAAAAGTAGTTCATTGCTTTGTGGCTAGACTCAATATAGATTCGCTTGAGTTCCAAATAAGGCTGTACATGTGCTTTGAGAGTTTTTGTCCCGATTGGCTTCTTGTTGGAGCATATTTTGTTTCCTAAGGATAATTGTTTAGTAAAACGCAACGCAAAAAGGTGAAAAATGTCATTACCTCCGTATTCTTTCAAGCACCTCATGAGCATAATTAGTTCAAGTAAAATAGCGACGTTATTTAAGTGTGTTTCGACGGTTCTCTTTCACGATCATCGGCCATATTGGATTTTATAGAGGTTACCGCCGACTACTCGTTCCCAGACTTCCGTTCCCCGTTCCCCGCTCCCCGTTCCCCGTTTTAGTAACATCCGCAAAAAATCAAACGCCCTTTGCATTGAAACTTCGACCTTTATTCAGCTGAAGTTCATGTTCGCCGCAGTTTAAAAGTCTTGAGTTCGAGGAATGGCCAACAGTAACAAGTTACTCACTTATAGTCAACTCATCATAAGAGACTTGGACAAAGCCTACTTTTTGCCTCATAGCCGTTCGTCCTATTGCAAAGACTCCAAGATTTATAACGACAAGAAGTATATGCATTTTGATTACCCTCTGAAAGACAGTAAAGAGAAGGATATCTTGCGACCCATCAGACATCTAGCTACGATTGGTAATGCAATCCCAACCCTGATAGACGCCAAGCCTGATAGCCTCCAATCAAATCACTGGAAAAAGTGGCTGCCGGGTTTTCCAGCGGCAGAAATTAAATCTGTTGAAGAAGGTTTTGTGGACAGTATCCCAATTGTGACCACCGGACCGTTGCAGTCTCTGCCGGTTAAAAAGCACGCCATTGATCCCGAACTGCATGCAGAGTTACTTTGCAAAAGCACGATCCCGCGAATTGGAGTGCCGACCCCTCGAATAATGAATGAAGAAGATGTTTCCTACCCCTGTATGCTGAAAGTAGATCAATCGAGCGGTGGATGCGGAAACTGGTTAGTTAACGACTCACAAGAGCTGAAAGAGGTGGTGACAATGATTAGGAGCAAGTGCAACTGGCAGGGAAAGTATATTTTGCAAGAATTCATACCTGATGCTGAGACCATGGGATATTATTTCTACGTGTTCAAGTCGGGCGATATCCACTGGCTGGGCAGCTTGACCGGGGCTATATCTAAGAATTTCAAGTGGGCTGCCGGAGTAGGTGACTGGAACAAGCAAGATGAGTTAAGGAAAGCAGTTTACGAAGAATTTATTTTGCCAATCAAAAACTTTCTTCACAACTTCGGCTACTTTGGTATAGTCAACATCGAGGTTTTAATAGACAAGGAGAGAAGACGCTATCTGGTAGATCTAAACTGCAGGCTCCCTGGAGTTTTAGCTCAGTTATTTATAGCGCCTTACATGGCAACGTTTGGCTACCCCATGTCCTTAATGACGACCAGCAAAGTTCTGACATGCACAAGAAAGGAGCTGTTTGCAATGGCAGAAGAAATCAATGATCAAGGCCGCATTGGGAAAGTCATCGTGCTGGCTGCGGCGAATGTTGACGGAAAATTTAAAGCTGACCTTGCTGTGTTTGCGGAAACAATGGCTGGCATTCAAGTACTGATTGACACATTGGAACAAAACAACTAAAATAAAAACAGAGGGACACCTAGGCTAATGTTACACGCTTGTGTTTCCTATTTTAACAGTTACTGCGAAGTACTGCCGGGACAGACAAACTATCTATGTTAGCAACTTTATAATAGGCTTTAAAAATGCCCCATTTCAAAAGAGAAACAATTCAGTTGTAATGGATATAAGTAACCATGTAGTATAGGTCCAGCATTTAGCTCCTTATATTAATGGATCATTATTACTTAAGATCTCCTTCCAAGCCGAAACATTTTTAGTTATGCTCAGAGTTATGCTGTTACTACAAAAACAGCATTTCGAAGACGGTGAATTAGCCTTTGCTTCTTAAGAGCGGCCGTCTGTAAATATCGAGAATTCGCCGTCAAAACCCAAATTTCGAAATTCTTCATACTTGGTCAGAAAAAACCCTTTGGTAAAACATTTTCGAAAATCACAATCAAAGTTTCCAAAAAAATTTCTTTTTGGAGAAATTGGGCAAAACGTGAAATCCCGTGTCAGCGTCGCAGCCCCCATAAAAAATTACTGCGAATTAGCAGTTTTTCAAGTCGCTGGTTAAAATAGACGCGTCAACGTAACGATATAATCGTTTGCTGGTTCAATTTTTGTTCACAGTGATACAAAAGAGAAGTTTGAGAGATGATCCAAAGAGTTTTCATTTTTTCATTTGTTGCATTCTGTATTTCCTAAAATTTCAATCAATTTTAGTACTTAGTGCGTCGTTATCAGCCGGCACTTAGGGAGCTTTAAGCTTTTTTCTCACAAGGACCTCAGTCTCCTCATTTTGTATGAAATTTAATTTGTCAGAATTTCCTAAAAGTGTCTCTTCCGGAGCCTTAATTAATTTTTACGCTCAAATTAAACACGCTTAGAATACCTTAATAAATAAAAAAATTACAAAACTGTTACACTCGCATAAATTAAACCTCTCTTTCGGAATATTTCTCAATTTTCTGGACCCTCTCGACTGACGTGCTAATCTCGACTCCGCTGATAAAAATGCAATCAGCATCAGTTTGAATATCAACAGTTACTTGACTGCAAAAAAATTTTGAAAAAGCGACACTTTGCTTTTATGATAGAAAGCCCTAAGCCAGTCTGGTCCCTAAGCAGTCTCTCCCAAGCCTTTTTGAATGCGCACCCGGAGGGTACTCAACAAAGCTTTATACGGGGAGGTGCCGCCCCAAGGTTCAACCCTTTACCCTTTTACATACCATTTTTGGTAGAAAAGGTACACCTTTTGTATACTCTGAAAAATGGCACCCCTTTGACATACCTAGCTTAGACATGTCTCTAAAAATGAGTTAATAACAAAACCAGGAAGTTTACTCGACTTTTTCACAGCCATAAAATGCATCTGTTAGCTCTTTGGAGCCTTTACAGACTGAAATTGCTGTTTTCCCTACCCTTTCATATGCTTCAACGAGTAAAATCCTTACCCTTTCATATACCTGAAGACAAAAAACGTAACCCTTTCGGGCGGAGTCTCCCCGTTTAGGACATTATAGGGAGTACCCCCGGGTCTGCACAAAGTCTAAGAAAGGGTTGGAAGAATCTCTCTATGCTACGAACCAGCTTTATATCAGGGTACAGGTTTCACTGAGCCAAGAATGCCGAAATAAAAGGCCACCACACTAACATTCTGTTAAATGTTCCTGTGTCTACTACAAGCAGGTAACACATTGCTTAAAGGGACAGGTTCATGGTTCAGCGCATGCTCATTTTTCAAAATGTTGTTTTTCTGCCGGGACATGCTGTATCGTCTATGAAAGCAATATGATCATGACAAGTGATAATGTTGTCAAAGAACCAATCTGCACACTCCTCTGGCAGTCACTTGCACTTGATCAACTTCAATATTTGCAAATAGCTGTAAATTAATCAACCATCGAAAAAAACCTTCGGGTCAACAATAAATTCAACGTTGGTAGTGTTGGCATAATCCACTAACTTTTTCTGCGATTTGAGTACTCCACCATCCTACTTCAGGTTACTGAATTCTACTTTGAAATGCACTCTGAGATCGATGAGATACATGTGCGTGGGATTATTAACCGATAGAATTGATAATAAATTGAAAAGAAGTAATTTAATTAATGAGAATGCGCTTAACCGTGAACCTATCTCTTTAAGCGCACTGCTCCAATCTCCCTGTAAGCGTGGTGGCTTCTGCTGGCCAGCATGTGATACCGGGTTATTAGTCATTTTGGTAAAGTGAGCCAGCCCTTCAAACCGCAGCCCATCCTGACTCATCTAATCAGAGCCTAAGAAAATCGTAAGCTAGTCCATTTAATATCGCCTAAGGCCAATCCGTCGAAACGTAACGTTTGTGATGGCTTGAATAATTATTGCTATTCTTATTTTGTTTTTCTATTTTGAAAGGTATAAGAAATGGACAGGATGGATTATTTAGGGTGCGACAAAATTTTTCTCTTGCATGGGTCGGGATTATCTTCACTATTTTCGTTCAGGAATCAACAATATAAAAGAAAACGAAAAGGAAACCTAGAAAGTCGTTCTATGAAAATACTACCTTTAAGGTTCACGAATGTATGGCACGTATGTATGGTATGTTAGGCGGCTTCTTCGGGGCGTCTCAAATAAAACTTAGTATAATTGCATCGCGGTGATTATAACATTGAAGGATAGCAGTTTCCAAAATGACAGCCAGATTTTTTGATGTTTCGCGGTCGGAAATTGATCAATAATTTTATTTTCTCGAATAATCATCGATGTAATTATACTAAAACAATTAGTTGCGACGTGAATATTGGCGAATAGTCACCTCGACTTCGTTTCGGTGACGATATTCACGTCGCCTTCGGCGACTCATTGTTAAATATTGGTGAACCCTAAACTGGGTAGGTTTCTCGACCAACAACTGTTCCTTTACGGTTCAACGGACGTTAAAATATTTAGCATTTTAGCCTATGACGGTTGAATTTTAGGCCTCTTAACATTAAGACGCTCAAATAGGCTCTTTGCCTAACTTGCTCTCCAGCAAATGGCGGTTTTGCACCAAATCACCCAGCTGCAAAGGGCCTATTATAGAGAAGAAAATTCAATCAGGGCGGACGTTGCACTTGGACGATTTTAATATCGTAAACAACGCACAAGAGCAAAACCCACATTGTTTTCGGAGACTTGGTGTTAACTAATGAGCGTCCAACATAACATAATTTTTTATAGGTACGCTAGCTTCAGTTTTTACAAATGTCAGGGTGGGCATTGTAATCAGACTTTTTTAGTACAGAAAGTACAAGGCACAGAAGCATTTCGACGCTTATTAATATAACGAGCAGAAGTTTGTTCAAACTATTTTCGTGATAGCTTAAATGACGCTTTCCTTTGTTGGTCATGAATAAACCCAACACACACTTCAGTTCAATATTGCATGTGCTTTCGAGAGTAAAATGCTGGTTTCCACCTTTGATTATGCCGCTTGAAATAACATGACACTCGTGGTAAATACTATTTTGAAAGAACCCTTCTGTATTGTTAAACTAAATTAATTTATTAATTCTCAATGTACTGTAAATTCAAAAGAGACCTAATCATAACAGACTATGAACTGCACCCTACAAAACTGTTTTATTGTGAGGGGAAATGGTTATTTGTTTATAGTATAAATGAATAAACCAGGCATAGCACACTTCATGAAGTTATTTTGCTAGGGGCGGATTCCAGAAAAATCGGAGAGAGAATTAACGCTAAAAATACAATGTTTTAAAGAGTTATAACTGCCATTATTAAGTAAAGATTAAAAGGTCAGTAACAGGTTTATTTATATATAAAAGATCGTAGTAAAAGACTGAATGCGAAAAGTATCATATATTATCATGTAAAGTAGCTGTTAAGGTAAACTATGCTTCAGATGTAAATGTTTGTTCAGGTCCGATGGAGCAAAATTGGACAAGACTGCCAGGTAGGTAATTTTTTCCTTAGTATTTACAACTTTTGGATCGGGTTTGAAATTACTCCTTTTTTATAAAAAGAAAAATATTAAAATGAAATGTGATAAGACAATTTCTCATCGACATAATGATAAACCAAGTTGCATTTCATCAAGAATGCTGTCGCAAGTGATTTCATGTCAGACGCGACATGTATAGTAGGGTGTTAAGGAATCGGTCACTCTCGTTCAGCCTGAAACCTGTTTTTTTCTAAGATTTAATAAAGCGGTTACCAAATCAAATCATTTCAAATCTGTTATTTAGACACGTAACACCCAGGAGCAAACTTGTTAAGTTGAACTTAACCAGCAAACTTAAGTTTCCATTTACCCAAAGCTTTTTGTTTAATAAAAAGAATACTTACTTATATGTTTTTTTTCTTTTTTTCCCTTGTTTTCATAATGATGTCCATTTTTCCAAAATCTTGATCACTACGAGTAGCATGTGATTCCAACCTAAAGGAAGCAGTAGACAAACTTTCTTTTCACTCGAAAGCACAATAACTGACTGAGGCGTATCTTGTGTTTATTCATGGCTAACAGTTAAACAGCGTCACTTAAAATATCATGAAAACAGTTTGGGCAAATATTTGCTCGTTATCATGTCATAAGCGATGAAATGTTTCGGTGCCTTGTTAACAATACTAGAGACCTTTAGGTTCGAGGACGGGAACGACTAGGCCGGTACGAGATTTGACTTAAGGTTTTTTCGCGTCTTCTCAAAATATAGACTCCCCGGAAAGCTTCATTGCATTTTTTCATCAAAGAAATTAGCACAATAACCTTTATTGAAGGAGGTAAATAAGCGCTGTCCCTTCGCAAAATGATAAAACCTCTAGCATTTGATAACTTAGTTTCCGCTACTACGACATTCGCGCTGAGAATCGAATTAGAATGACGACAATTATCACGTTTTTCCGTCAAAATGTCGCTGCCTTACGCGCGAGCACTACTTTCACAATCTTTTTCTCCGAATCTTTTGCAGCAATCTACTACTGATCTTTTTAACTTATACTTCACATTGGGAGCATTTTTCTTTTCAAAACGTTGTATTTTGAGCCATCCTTTTATCCGACTTCTTCTAGAACCCCCGACCTTCTTTGAGCAAATCACTGAAGTGTGTAATATAACAACGCGAGATTAAACTCTCGAAAAAGTTGCAGACTTCTGTTTGCCACCATAGGCTTTGTGTTGCTTTTGTTTCTAGTTTACGATTCAAAAAATTTCCTTTTACAAGGTCCCCCTTAATTTTTACACAATAAATAGAAATAAATCGAGGTGCTAGCTGGTCAAATTTTTGCTGAGTATATTTATGTAAATTCAGGATACAATACCTATGTTCTTCAGAGCGATGATCATGCAATACTTACAAATTGATAAAAACATTTTTGTCAAACTAGTTCAGAAGCTATACTAGTATCATGTCATTCCACGCCTAAAGGAAGCTTGCCTTCAACACAGACTGAGCTTCTTTTCTCTTGGAAGCCTTCATTGGGAAGCTGTAGAACAACATTTTTACACTCGAAAGCACAATGACGGACTAAAGCGTATCTTTTGTTAATTCATGGCTATAAACAAGAAAGCTTCATTTTAACTCCCAAGAAATTCAGTTCAGAAAAACTTCTGAACGTTATCTTTAAGCGCTGAAATGTTTCGGTAACCTGTGTCCAATTATAGTGCCCATCTTAGGTTCTACACTTAAGCATTTAAAAAGAAACAGTGCAGTTACGCCTTGTCATATTTCTACCCCATAATTCTGAATGGTTTGATTGTTAGCAACCGACGCCAGATTACCTAATGAACTACGACGAAGCTCACTAGAAAACACGAAGTGACAAGGAACAGATTATAGTATATTGCCTTACTTAAGTTTTAGTACGCAATGAACGCTAAACATAATTGGATCCTCCAAAAATGTAGGATGACCAGGTAGCTAGCTGGTGGCTGGAACAGCCGGAACGAGTTTCCAGAGATATTTAAAAAGCTCTGTCGATCAATGGAAGCTATTTTGAAACCTTTTTTTTCTTTTTTCTCGCTGAACCTTACATTAACAAAGAACAATTGGATGCCTGTGTATAGGCCTGCCAAACATATCTTTACATTTGAAGCAAATATGAATAATATGAAAAATACTTGGGCCGGTATTAATCAGCTCATCAATAGTAAAAAGAAAAAAAAGGCGTTCCAAACTAAATCGTCCTTTTCCAATTAAGCAAATTCCGTTAAAAAAGGGCAAATAAGCCTGTTAGAACGCAAAATTTCCGACAGAATAGTGGCGATCGAGGGTTTTTTACAGTAGCTAAGGAACACACAGTTGAAAACTAGACTAGTTTATTACATTTCTAGCGGAAGGTACAGTTTTTTTGACATCTAAAAGGTTATAATCTTCCGCGGACTGCGTTTAAATGTCATCTTATACAAAGAAAACAGTTACGAAACCCTCGGAGCCCTGCACAACATTCAAAGAATACCATACAAAAGCATTATAAAACGCGGAACGCTTTTTTATTCCGTTGACAGAAGCCTGTTGGTCGTTCTTCTCAACAAAACGAATTTTCGGCTTCGTAATAAGTAGAAACATTATTTGATGTTAAGTAAATTGCGACTAAACAGCAAGGAAATTAAGCGCTGTTATTTTTATTTTTGAGTCCGATCTTCGGACCCCAAATTTTTCTTTCAGTCCACCATTTCTGGGTTGTGGACGACGATGGATATTTTTTGAGTCCGATTTTCGGACCCCAAATTTTTCTTTCAGTCCACCATTTCTGGGTTGTGGACGACGATGGATAGTTTTCTGAGTCCGATTTTCGGACCCAAAATTTTTCTTCGAGCCTACCAATTTCTTGATTGTGGCCGACGCTGCATATTTTTTGTGAGTCCGATCCGTCGACCCCAAATTAAATTTTTCGTTTTCCGCGACTATCTGAGCCCAACGGACCTTTTGAAAACTTTTGAGTCTTGCTTTTCTTCTCATATATCTGCTGATCTGACCACCACTTTTGAGTCCAACTCTCGACCCAAGTTAACAGGAGCATTTGCGCCAAATTTCCTAACAATAGTCGTTGGGATCAAATACTTTGTAATCACTGAATGTCCAATATTTATTTCTCTAACTTACATACCATCAAATCTTATGTGTTACTGATTTAATAACGCTTTACCGCGGACTGTAAGAGGCAGGTTCTAGTCAAAATAAAGACGAGAAAAGCTATAACGCGAAAGGGCTATCGTCAGTCCATTCCCTTGCCTTTGGGCGTTTATTTGTTAGTCAGGATAAGCTCACATTTTTATGTTTTTTTTTTTACCTGCTAAAAGTTTTTTTCACATAAATGCTGGAGAGGCTCGACTTAACTCTTTTTCGTTGAACCGACAATTGTTACACGTTTATACTGAAACTTCAAAATATACTTTTTTGATTTGTCCAGAAATCAGCAGACAAAAATGTCTGAATTTGATTAGAAATCTTACTTTTATAATCCCGGCGCCATTGCGAGTTTATACCTAAAAAAATTATGGAGGTTGTTCAGTAGAGTTATTTCAGCATCAATCCTGCTTTAGACGTGTCTGAGATAAGTTGCTGTCTCTGGCAGAAGGTACTTATCTCTTTTTAACGTGAAGTTGGAAAACAAAATAACTTCCTTAGGCAAATCTTGTGTCCACGCTACGTTTCTTCTATTCGTTCTAAAATAATTGGGCCTCCAGCTAGACTCATAAGTTCCTTTCTAGTGGTGTATTGTAACATCGTCTTCATTTATACCGGTGACCTTCCCAATGACTGGTGTTTGGTCCCAGTCGAGAGGATTGACGGCTATAATGGAACTGACATGCCATTTCCAAGTCCGCTGTATGATCCTCCTGCGTGACAACTCTGTTATCTCCCCTGCGGAGTCGCCTAGTTGTGATCTTATACGTACCTGAAAGAAAAACAAAAAAGGCTGTTTTTTAAATACTGAAGCAACACTGGTTAGCGAGCCCAAAACAGGAATTTGATCATATTTTCATTTACTTCAGTTATTAAAGATTCCTAACAAATTCATTGTTCATTTTCCTTTTATCCTGTTGCATAATAATGGGTGTACATTGCTTTAAATCAAAAGACAATAACGACACTATTAAATGGGCAAAATAAGGAGACAGCAGGAAATTTCTTACAAAAATTCAACGAATTCAGCAGTATGCTGAACAAAATGTCAAATAAAACTGGTGAATATTGAAAAGATTGCGTCTACTGAATTCTGAATACTGAGTTCAACTTACAAAATAAGGGAGTACGAGAAAACAACAAACTTTTTAAAACCACCCAGCAGAAAGCGCAAAGAATGCAAAACCTCAAAATAACAAATTAGAAAGAAACAAAAATTTAACAAACAAGCCACATCCTTATCACCTAAAATCAAACTGGATACTACAATTTCAACCCACAGTTCCTCTTTAAAGTTATCTTAAAACTGGCAGAAATCAAACTGTCAGAGCCAAAAAGCAACCTGTTATCAGAAGAACAAAAAGTATTACATCTACAGTCTTTAATTTAAAAGAAACAAAGATCTTAATGTGCAAACACAGACGAAGGTGCCTGTGTAGTTCTCATGGAACACTATAGACCCTTAGACAAACGGATGGTTGAGGAAACTTAAACACGAAGTCAAAACTACTACGTAAGAATACACACATTGATGACATGACAAGAAAAATGGCTCTTTCAAACACCTAGCCCGCCTAGAATTCCAATTTTCTTTACCCTAAAAAAAAAAACATCACAAGCCTGATTCAGTCGGAAGGCCAATAGAGCAAAAACCCACATATAAGAACCTAAGTTTTTCCAAGCTAGGCTAAGAAGGCTTTTATAAATATGGTGCTAACTGGAAAATTAGGCTACTCAGGTTCTTAAACAGGTTCTTATTTTTAAAAATAAGTAACTAAGGTCTTTTGTCAATGGTAGATAGGTTTGGCCTATTTTGGGCCCATTTTTGGTAAAAAAATCGAAGCAGGTTAAAGCTATTTATGAAGTTTATACAAAGCTTTGTGAGTTAAACAGAACAAAAACAACATTAAAACATGGTACTGTGTTGCTGCTGGGCCAAACATGGTACTGAATTTCTCAAAATAAGAACCTGTTTCAAAATTTTAGGCTAAAACAGGTCCTTATGTAAAAGGATTCTAGATGGACAATCTTACCCTAGCAGGTTCTTAAAATCTAGGTTTTTATATGCCGGTTTTCGCTGTTTCGGATTGTGACGGACCGACAGAAAGACTCTTATCTCTCCTTGACAGGCTGTTAAAACCAATACAAAAAAGACAGGTTTCTTATCTTGAGACAATGCGGACTTCATTAAAATAACGCGCTATCGTTTCAATGGACGTGACACGTCTATATACCCCGAGTTTTACTACCACCCGAAGGAAACAATACTATTTGCAAAGCATACAGAGATAGAACTCTAATTCCAACACATTCACTTATTAAAAGCGCGCTCAGACTTATCATAGAATAAAATTCATTGCAATTTAATGGAAAAAAAATATTTTCAAATACATGGGACAGCGATGGGTACAGAAGTCGCTGTTGCTTTCGCAAATATCATCTTGGCGAAAGTAGAAACAGAGCTGTTAAACAAAAAAAGCTATAAGGCGAAAAGGTGTATAGATGACGGGCACCGGAAGAGAGCAAATAACACACTTCACAATCACCACGAATAATCGCTACACCCTACTTAATTTATAATAGTGTGATAAATGTAAATTTAAACAAATTTAGAGAGGAAATCTCTGAAGACAAAATTTCATTCCTGGATACAATTGTGTACAAAGAGGAATAGTTTAAAAGCATGTCAATTCTTGATGTAGGAACACATTTTAAGCCCACTGAAACATTTCAATAAACTGGCACTTCTCATCTTGCCACCCATTTGGAGTTCTATTTGGGGTTAATAAAGGCTTTATCAAAGGCGACCAGATTCCCAGAACAAGTAATAGAATTCAAAAGCACTTTAGACAGAGAGTATGACTACAGAATTTAATGACTCTAACTCTCTCTGAAATACACCTTGAAAACAGGAAAAAGACACTTCAACTAAAGGGGAAAAAAATTTGCCTTTGTCACGCAATATCACGCCATCGGGTCGGTCTCTGAAGGAAATACTCCTAAAAGCTTCGCTTTGAAAAAAGGCTCAAAACACGTGCGTGGAAGGCGTGAGTTAGGCTTATCAACCCTTATAATATGATATTTCAGACTTGAAAACATTTCTTTTAAGTGAAAACGTAAAGACTAAAAACTATAGATTAAAAGCGTTTTAAAAAACATAAAAAGAAATGCATTGAAAAATGGCGGCCGGGGAACTGAACATTCTCGTGCACTGGATTATGATGATATTCAGTGCTTTTTCATCTCGGCGTTATTGCGCTGTTACTTATACGAGTCTTAAATCTTTATCAGAATTACAGCAAGGTTTGGCTCCCTGCGATTGTATGAAATTTATATATCAGTATTTTAAAAGGTAATTACAGCTTACCGTCCGATCACGTTGTTCTTATGATCTCTTATTGGTCCAGTTCATCGGTCGAACAGTCTGAATCATTCACACGGCGTGGCCGACTGTTTCCTCCATCTCCTCCTCGTCAGAATCTTTGAGTAAGGTTACATTTAGAGGTCGTTGTTCGGGCTGGAACTCTGCATGACGTTGTTTTTCCTGTGCTTGGCGGAGATGAGAATGAGTCAAGGCTGTCATCTGAGAGGCCGATCAAAACAACTGACCTCTTCGTTTCATGAAGGAGTTTCTTCGATGCTTGACTTTGGATAGACCACGTTTCGCTGGACTCATCACTCGAAACCTTCCATTTTTCTTGAGGCTTAGCTAGTAATTGCCCAACTCGAAAATTTTTTCTGAATTTTATAAGGTACTTCACTTAACGTGATTGGCGGATTCTTCAACTAAGAGCCGAACGCACGCAAAGTCTCTATTAATCTCTGTTATCACAAGTGAAATCAAAGCATAGTTCACGAAAAGAATCATAAACATGTTTAGCACATGTTTAGCAAAAAATGCAAACAGCACACTCTGACTTGTAAATACACAGGATGGAAGACGTAGTGTAACGCAGAAATGAAAGTCATTACTTGGACGAAGGCATTCTGGAAGAATACAAACCAATCGTGACCTGGAGACAGCGCGGACTAAATCATGCAGTCCGGCGAGGTCTAACTGAACTTACGATTTTGAATTTGGCATGGTCTCGTGACCTCTGTCGTGTCCACTAGGTGGTGATTTTGCCTGCGGCATAACATTTGGTCATGACATCGAAAGAAACATAGAAATTATTGTTAAATATATGATGTGAAGTGAGTTAAATGCTAAGAAAGTGGGAGACGTTCGACAATGTAGCGATCGGAAAAAGCGCACAGCTTGATCCTTGTATAACCACACCTGACTAGTGACAAAATCAAGACACGACCCGTCAGATAGTTGTTCGTGACCTATGCTCAGTGCGAGTGTCATCATCGCGCACGCACATTAATTTACTAAATAAGCTTTCACTCTTCGTGGAGTAACTGCAGAGTCTTATAGTCTACAGAGCATTATAAGCTGCAGAGCACCTTAAAACTAGCACGGCAAGTGAAGAGAGGAAAAAAAGCAACCGAACAAGTCACCGTTTAAAGCAAATACAACAGTTATGAAAGGTCAAGATTCAACACGACGAGGCCTACACTTTTCAGGACAACGGTTCGAATTGCATATTACGGAAAGACATATTTGACATATTCGGCGGGGAGAAACG
Source organism: Porites divaricata (assembly GCA_038088405.1). Lineage (NCBI taxonomy): Eukaryota > Metazoa > Cnidaria > Anthozoa > Scleractinia > Poritidae > Porites > Porites divaricata. Next base: position 1,544,618 of record JBBMOI010000006.1, read on the forward strand.
TTTCAGTCTTTGAACACGTTAACATTTACAACCAAATTCAAGCAGTGGAGGTATGTTTTTCCATTTATTGTTAATTTTTATTTAGACTCGGGTGCAATTTCTTACATTTAGGCCTGTTTCCAACTTTGTGCTATTGCCAAGCTGGCTCGACTTCAGCACGACTGTAGCACGACTTGGTTTTAGACGTTGATTTTAATTCAGTCGAATAAAATAGCTGTTGCGGAAAACAAAACTTAAAAAAAAAAGCGGTTTAGTGAACTTTTAAAATTTATTCTAATGTATTTATAATTCATGAATTGAGTTCGGCATGGCAAAGTAACGCGACGTTTGAAACCAAGTCGAGCTACTACCGTGTAGCGTAGCATGGCAAAGCTTGCCGTGCTACAGGCAGTAGCACGACTTGGTTTCAAACGTTGCGCTTCTGCCCTGCTAGAGTCGAATAATTCAATCAATTTAGGTCGGTAATGTAGGTCGGTTATTTACTGAGTTCGGTAATTTACTTTCAATTGGCAAGCGCCAAAAACCACCTCTCAGCTCGCGTAAAATAAAATCCACAAACATAATAGTTTTTGCTTTCTACCAGCGTTAGCTAGCGTTTACTGGAGGAGAACTAAGTATTCTGCCTATATCACTAAAAAGCGTCAGTTAGTGTTGTATTCTTTCTTTCTTTAACTGTAAACTTCGGATATAAATATCGATAAATATGATGTAATAGTACACGCACATGTACTCCCCCAAAGTAATTTTAAAGGCGCCATCTTAAAACAAAGTTTAAATTGGACCGCGAAAAACCTGAAGTTTGGTGTCAATCAGGCCAATATTGAACAAGATACTTGAGATACATGGGTTACCGGGACACACTGTCCGAACGTCTGTATATGCTAAATTTTGGAGCTTCTCGTTCAATATAGCCCCGATAAACACCAAACTTGAGAATACATACGTACATCATACCTCACCTTTATTTATCCTCAGATTTACAGTGTAGCTCTTAAATAATATAAATGAAACGAAATATAGCACTATACGAAATGAATTTAACTACCTATTACTTGTATTATCATATTTGTTACTAGTATTTACCAAATCAGTGAATAGCAATTTTCGCGCGTTTTGATTGGCTCGGCCGTAACTCGAAATACTCTTGGCTATGCACTCTTTTGCGACCGGGGCCAAGATGACATTTATTTGAGCGATAAATGAAGCACTCGTACAAACAAATACCAAGAAAGAGACGAACTTTGGCTCGTAGGTGTTTACTGGTAGGTAGAAAATTATTTTCTTGCCGAATTTGCAACAAAATCATAAAAAATGATTCAAACTCAATTCAAACGTTATCAAACTCTTAACTAAGTGATGTCTTTTGTTTACAAAAAGTTACTTTTTCTTAATTTTTTTCCAACTGATTTGGTAAATGCTAAAACAACTATTCCCCTCAGGGTCGGTTCATAACGCTAGATATAATATATACCTCGACGCTTCGCGTCTCGGTATATATAATTTTAGTAAAATCCAACTAGTGGTCTATCATCAATGCTGCGTCCTGATTGGTTGAGCTACTACTAGGCTATATGTTATAGCCCACTAGTAGCGAAAAGCGCGGGCTTTTTGGCGGCAAAAAAGGATTAAAGACTAGCTTTAACTAGCTAAACTTTTCTTATTCTCGATATTTTGACCAACTAGTTGGATTTACTAAAACAATTATTCCTCTCGCCCTCATGGCCTCTGAGTCAATAACCCATTCGGCCTTCGGCCTCATGGGCTATTGACTAAGAGCCCATTCGGGCTCGAGGAATAATTGTTAAATAACTACCACTATTCACCTCCGCATCGGGGGATTGTTGTATACTAGTAGGATGTTCCTAACCTTAATATGCTCTTTCTGACTATACGGGTCTGGTTTTGTTTCTCCCATAATAAAAGGACTCGATCCAGCCCCTCTCGGTTTAAAATTAGACAATAATAGCTTAATATCGTAAATTCTCTATTTAGCCACCTCCCCTTCTGAAAATAGGCCCCCTCCCTCTAATCCCCCCTCCCTTTTCAGGGGAAGAAAGTTGATAAGCCCTCCCTCTCTATTAACCCTGCCCCCTTTCCCTCCCCTGTTTATCCTTCACTAATAAATGATAGACTGTATTAATTATTCACGACTGTAAAGCTACGCCCAGTGGACTATTCCGGGATGGTTTATTTACCAACTGAAGGATCGGATTTGATTCTGATCCTTGGCTGCGTGACCTAAAACTCTTTTGTATTTGAGCTCTTCCACTTTGTATTCTACTTCTTTATGGAGAACTGATACAATCGTCATTTCTAAATTAAATAAGCCCCCTGTCTCTATTAAGCCCCCCCCCCCCCCCCCCCCCACACACACACACACACACCCTCAAATGAGCTTGAAATAAATAAGGTGTGCAAGTAAAAACATTGGATAAATGTTCATTGAGGACCCTCTTTTTTTTTTTCTTCCGTAGATAACTTGAGTCTGGCTAGCCGCGTTTCTGCCTTTGTAATTGGCCATTGGGCAATCTAGATTGTCAAGAGGGCTAATCCATTTTCTGGTCATCTGCAAGCGCCGTAGCACCGTACCCAGAGATAAGGCTACTGAAGCTTTCGAGTGACATATTAAACATGTTTGTGCAAAGGGGATCTTGATTTAGCCATTAAAACAACAACAACATTAAAAGCTACAGTCAAAAATGGCAAAAATTGTGTTAGAATCAGTGTCAATGATAGAGAGAACTTTGAACGCATAACATTTTCCGCAGCCGAAGAAACAGCGGGAATTAAGGAGCGCGTCATTTGCAAGTAGTGTGAAAGAGAGAGGACATTCAACTCTTTGTGTCAGTTGAAACTTTTTGCGGAACGCTTGAGTTAGATCATCTTTATTCACGTTCTTCTTCATGTTTAAGTTAGAAGATTCAGCAATGAAGCATTTGCATGCAGAATAAAGAAATACATGCATAATAAATAAATTTAAGGGCTTAAACGACTCTCTGCTCTGCTTTATGGTTATGTTGAAATTTGACAGTTAGTAATTAACCAAGCCACTGGCTCATGACCAAGCTTTAAGTTTACCATCTTATGCACCGACTACATTGTCAGTATCAATTGAGAAACGGATTTCAATCAGCGCTATCAGATGGCAAATGAGCATTTCACGTCAACAGCAATCGAAATTGTGGTTTTGGCCCCGAAAATAGGACTAAAAATATGCATTGTCTTCCAAAATTCAAATAAGTAGACTGAAAGTTATGCTATCAAAGAAAAAAGTAAGAATTGTAAGTAGACAAATCGGACCCACCAAAGATATGCACCGTCGGCTACAATCAAGGAAGTGGTAGACTAAAAGAAAAAATTGAGGTCCAGAAATCGGATTAAAAAATATCCATTACCACAACGCATAAGTGATGGACTGGAAGAAAAATTTTGGGCCCGAAAATCGGACTCAAAAAAATATCGATCGTCAGGCCACAACCCATAAATGGTGGACTGAAGGGAAAAATTTGGGGTCCGAAAATTGGACTCAAAAAAAAATCCATCGTCGGGCCACAACACATAAATGGTGGACTGAAACAAGAATTTTGTGTCCGAAAATCGGACTAAAAAAATATCCCTCGTAGGCCACAATCAAAATAAGGTAGAAAGAAAGAAATAGTCTTTATTAGAAAACAAAGTGAGAATTTGGGTCGGAAAATCGGACACTAATATTTTATGAGAAAAAAGGTGAAAGTGTAATATATGCTGCGGAATCCATTTAAAGTCCGCCTTAAATTGACCGAGGAGATCGAGTCTGACTTTAAGGTTAATTTATTCCGACAGAATATAGGCAATAACTTGCATTTTAAGAAAGAACGAGCTCAAAAATGGAAAATATCGCCATTTTTAGCGGAATTTTGCTAAATTGGAAAAGGACGATTTAGTTTGGAACGCCTTAAAAGTCAAAACAGCATTAAGTCGTCTTAGGCCCAGTTCAGGCGCCGAACTTTTCATGAGCCGAACCTAATTCGAATTAAGGCCGACCCAAATTATTTAGACCGGCTGAATTGATTCAGGCGCCGATCTTAATTCCAGCCTAACTAAATTCAAAAAGAGAAAAATGCTCATTTCCGTCAAACTACTTACAAAATACGTTATAATAATTTATGCATTAGGTTCGGTACATGAAAAGTTCGGCGTCTGAGTCAAAGCCGTTCCAAAGTCGCTCCAAAGGCGAAATTCCCGGCTGGGCCAGGCGAAAAGAACGGCTGAGCCGTTCCAAATTGAAACAGGCGTTCCTAATTGATTCAGACACCGAACTTTTCATTTACTTAATTCAATGTATTAGGTTCGGCTCATGAAAAGTTCGGCGTCTGAACCAGGCCTTAATAACAATGGGATAACCAAAGATCCCTGTGAAATTTCAAAGATTTTTTAACAATTTTTTTTTTCATCAATTGGCCGCAAATTAGATTCTAGCATTCCACATTCCTCTAATCATTCCTCCGAATACTTATCCGGTAATTATCTTGATTCGTTTTTCTTTGATCCCTTATAACCCCAGCCGAAATTGAAGTTGAGAGCCTATCCATTCCTAAAAACAAAGCCCGGCCATGGATCCTTTTCATACCCAGCTGGCATTTTGCTTTGCACAAGATATATTATATCTAGTCCTCTGGCAAACATAATGAAGCTATCTGTTCTGCAAGGCGTTTATCGTGCAAAGCTAAAACAAGCGAAAGTTATTCCTGTTTATAAATTTGATGAAGACAATGATCCGTTACGTTCTACATTCAATCGAATCTTGAAAACTTAATGCATCGCCGTCTTTCAGATTTCTTTGAAATAGATGATGTATTCTTTAAATCACTATATGGCTTTCGTAAACAGCACTCAATTTAACACGCTATTTTAGACATTGTCAGTACTGTACAAAGTAACATGGATAAGGGATTTTACACCTGTGGCATTTTCATTAGTTTAAAAAGCTTTTTGACGTAGTCGACCATTCAATCTTGCCGCATAAATTACAACGGTATGACATAAGAGATATCGTAAACAACTGGTCTTCTTCGAACCCTGCTGGTCGCTCACAAATTAACTGAAGTTCAATGGATAACATCTAAAGAAGAATGCGGTGTCCCCCAAGGCACCGTACTTGGGCCTTTATTGTTCTTATCAACAACATTTAATTTATCGCTCCTCGCATAAACCAAACTTTTACCTATTTGCTGACGAAACTAATGTGCTTTATGCCGACAAAAACATCAAATTATCTGGGTCGCGAAGGAAACAGTGGTATCCCTGCGAAAATTGAGATTCTCGGACGTGCGCATTTGTTAAAATGTGAAAGGAAAAACGAAAAGGACTCTGGTCGTAGTAGTAAAATGACGCCATCGTGAAAATGGCCTATTGGCCAAAGTTTGCGACTGGTTGAATACCCATCATAAACGCCAAGAAGTCTAGCTAACTTTGTAATTTTTCGACCCTATCAACGTAAAATGGACTATTCAATAAATATTCAGATTTTCGATAACCACACCCAATCCTCAACGACATCGGAGCGTAAGAATTATATTAAATTTGTTGGAATTCTGTTGGACAGTAACCTTTCGTGGAAATACTATTTTGACTATGCTACCTCTAAAAGAAGTAAAAAGGGACAAGCTGCTAATTCTCATTTACACAAATTATTCGACGTGCTACAGAAGCGTGCCCTTCGTTTACGTTTAATCTATTTTTCTAAGACAAGAGAGCACGCCGTTCCTCTGTTCATCTCCTCTAATCTCCTCTCATTAATTATGCCTTATTTTGAAACAGTTTCCACTTTAATGTATGTTATTTCAAGTACGTTTCCACCATCAAGCATTTGCTCTTTCTTCACTAAAACTGATGAAATACACGGATATAAAACGAAGTCGTCTAATTCAGGAACTTTAACTTACATCAATATTTCAAAAATGGATCAAACCTTTCGCTTTATCTCGGTCCTAAAATTAATTTTTAACTTAAATCAGATTTCTACTTACTTTGTTAACAAGTTCCTTGTAATTATTCATGATTTTATATTCTTTTCTTTCCTTGTCTCTATCTCTTAATAATTCAATTTTATTTATTTGTTTATTTATTTATTTAAATTTTCAGTGTATTAGAACAATCTGTTTTGCTCTACCCGCCCAGATTAGCCCTGCTTTTTGCGGGTAGAGCCGTTTTGTAAATTTTCTTTAAAAAAATAGTAAAATAAACCTGAACCTTGAAACTTGAACTTTACATTTCATTTCACCCCATCTAAAGGAACCTGAATTCCGGAATCCAGGACATTTTTCCTTGTAGTCTGGAATCTTTGAAATTTTACTTGTGGAATCCGGAATCATTGGCTTTGGAATCCAAGAAACAGCTCAACGAATCCGGATACCAATTAACGATTGGAATCCGGAATCCAAGTTCCACTGACAAAGAATCCGAAAACCGCGGCGTTGAATCCACAGAATCCAAGACTGTCCTGTTCCATTGGGTCCGAAGGGGGGGGGAGGGGCGCATTCCCTTATTTGGCTCAGACAGGAGCCCATAACCCGGAGCGTTCAACTGCCATAAATTCGTGCAACGGCGTTTTACAAGTGAGTTTATTTTCAGATAAGCTTTTCCCGCGGATAATAACTGTTCCACGAGGTCAATTCCTGCATTTGATCGTCGCTTAGACTGTTAGTAGCTCGCTTAGACCTTTTCACAGTCGGCTATTTCGAAGATGATTTCGATTTAATTCCCTTTGCGTGAATTATGCGTTGTCGTCGACGAAGTAGACGTCCTGGCTAGGTTTTGCAAATCTTCTTCTGAACTGCTAGTTTCCGTGTAAATACTGAAATTGTCGTTTGAAGTACTGTCAGAAGACTCCTCTGAAGATTCCTCACGTGTGTCCGCTATGTTTTTTTCAATGTGAAGAAGTTGTCCTAGTTATTAAAAGTTTATCATTGATGACGCAATTGCTAGTGATTGGCTTTTTGAAAGCAATTCGCGGGAAAAGCTTATCTAAAAATAAACCTACTTGTGAAAACGCCGTTGCATAGGCGCAGTATGGAAGTTAGACGCTCCGGGTTATGGGCTCCTGGCTCAGACGGATATGTTCCGCTGAACGGGGTATTTTCTTCTGGGTCGTGAGGGCTGCAGATGAGCGGTCTACATTTGTGGCACTAACAATTTTTTCCAAAGTATTTAGTTCCATGATATTTGTTTGAAAAATTATTTAATTCTGTATGCAAAAAGAAACGAATCAGGGTTACCGTAAAAAAAAAAAAGGTATCTTTTCTTAAAAAGGTAGCGAAATGAACAATTTTCTCTTAAACAGGCTTGGCAGGTTTTGACGGATTCGGAGACACACCACTACCCAAACTTCCCTTCAGTGACTCGCGGCTCAGGACATAGGCCCGCGACACTAAAGATAACAAAATCGCTGTAAATATCATAATGGCTTTAAAAACAAAGTAGGTAGGAGGAGGTCAATCACATATGATCAAGTATGATATTTTATTAGGTTTGTAGCAAAATAAAGAAAATAAGTTTCTCGTAACGTCATCCATGTGTCTGTACTCTAACGGGCATAGATCTTGGGCAACGACCAATCACAGGCAGGTGCGTAATATTCACCACATTGTACAAGGAATTTTTGTTCCTTTTAGATCACTTCACAGAGAAATGGCAAAGAGTGGCTACCAAAAAATCACCAAAACTGCTCAGGAGGAAAACGTCAGCTTCTTTTCTACTCTTTTCTTTCAATGGATGAGCATTATATTGAAGACGGGAAATGAACGAGCTATCGATAAAGATGATCTTTTACCTCTTAAAGAAGACAACACTACCTCCTTTTTGTCTGAAAAGCTTCAGTCAAATTGGAATCAGGAAACAGACTCCAGCAAAAGACATGGTAGAGGACCTAAACTGTGGAAAAGTGTGTTGAAGAGTAGTTATAAGAGGATGCTTTACCATTCAATTTCACCTCTGATTATTTTCTGTCATTTCCTGATTAACTCTGTCACCAAACCATTTAGTACAAAAATGACAGAAAATAATCAGAGTTTTTTTCCATTTTTCCCAAATATTCTAACTCAAAAAAAATCCAAAAATCCGATTAATTTTGTAACTTTTGTAAATTTGGTAAAAATGACAGGATTAATCGGCTCGCCCTGCGGGCTCGCGGAAATGACAGAAAATAATCAGAGGTGAAATTTTATGGTAAAGCATCCTCTTATAACTACTCTAGAATAATTCAATCGCGAATGTGATAAATATTATTACAAAATAAAGAAAGAAAAGTTTAATTAATAATATAAAAATAAATTTGAAATAAATATATTGTAGGAATGTTTATCGGATTTGGATGAAGGGGGTGGGATGGATTGGATGAAAGAAATATGATAAAGATTATTACAAAATATATTTAGAAAAGTTTAATTAATAATATAAAAATAAATTTGAAATAAATATATTGTAGAAACCTTTATCGGATTTGGATGAAGGGGGTGGGGTGGGTTGGATGAGATTGAATGATAAATATTATTACAAAATATATTTAGAAAAGTTTAATTAATAATATAAAAATAAATTTGAAATAAATATATTGTAGAAATGTTTATCGGATTTGGATGAAGGGGGTGGGGTGGGTGGGTCGATTATAGATTTTTGTCAGGTTTGCAAATGTTAATCTTCTATTATCCCTAAATATTCACTATTTCCTTCTTCAATAAGATAATTAATTCTTTTTACCATTTGTATTTGTTTTTTGAAAACTTTTTTAAAATATTCATCTTTAAGATAACCATCAATACCTATTAAATGATATTTATAATCCAAAAAACTATAATAATCATCTGATTTCTTCATTAAATCTTTAAAAAGTTCATCATTATTATAAACATCTGGATCCATCATTGCAACTTGAAGATATTTATTTTTTTGTTCTCTGATAAAATCTCTTTTTTCTTTTTCCCATTCTGAAAGGGGTTGTAATCCTTTATCATATTTATTCAAATCAATCTTTTTTGCTTTGTTAAATAGAAGAGTTTTTTTATCATAGTGATTATTAAAAAGTAAGACATATTTACTATTAAAATGTAATTCATGTTTTGGTTTTTTAGAATTATCATTTTCTATTACAAATAAATTATTATCAGGAAAAAGATTATTTTCACGTTTAAAACTAACTCCATATCGGGAAAAGTCATCCAACATTTTGAAGTAAAAATCATTAATGTTTTCATTTTTCCATCTGCTGTAGTTGGGAGGGTGTTTTTCAAGATAATGTAAAAGAATTTTGAAAGGATGATTAAGAAATATTTCTTTTGTTAGTTTCATATCAAATGATTCTAATTCCATTCCTGGTTTGACTTCAAAATTATCAAATTCGGGGCCACTAGTAATCATTTTATTAAGGATTATATATTTTGAAAAATAATTTTGATTTAAAAAATAATATATTATAATAATAAAAATGCAGTTGTCAAGTTACGATCGTCTCACACCAGAAAATATTATTTTCAATGAAGCCAAAGAATTCAAAGTCAAAGATAACAAAATCAAATACAAACGAATCCCAATTGAAGTCAAATACCCAAATGGAAAGAAAGGTGCTCTCGTAATTGAAACTCCGTTTCTTTTCTCTTTTGGAGTAAATGAAAAGAAAAACCAAGAGAATAACAAATTTGTTGGTTACAGTATTCCAGTTTGTCTCTGGGGAAAAGATAGCGAACCAAACACAGAGGAAAAAGCATTTTTTGATGCATTGAGTAATATCAGGGAATTATGCTGCAAACATCTTGAAACTGAATACGGATCTGATATGGCATCAACCCTGTCTTTTCCCCTTTACTACAAACAGGTTGAATTTGTTGATAAAAAAGGAAAGAAGAAAACAAAAAAAGATGAGTCAGCTGCTCCAGTTCTTTACGCAAAACTTATTTACTCTGAGAAGTCAAAGAAAATACTTTCTTTGTTCAAGACCAGGGGGAAGAAAGATTTGAATCCTTTTAAATATATTGATCAGTATTGCAATGTCAAAATGGCATTGATAGTTGAAGGAATATTCTTGAGCAAGACTGTTACATCTATTCAAATAAAAGTTCATGAGTGCTATGTAAAACCATTGAAACCTCGAGAATCTCTTTTGACAATAACTGAGGAAGAAGTTGATAGTGAAAGTGATGATGATGTGACTGTTGAGGTTGGAAATGTTGAGGATTTAATTATTTCCGACATTGAGGAATAAACATGAGATTTTTAATACAAAATTTGTATTAAAAATTAACCAAGTCCTTGAAACTCACCCATGAGTTAAATTTATCAGGGTAACCACTCCATTTTACCAATGCCATCTTTTTCTTGTTATCTCTTCTGATAACTTTTTCTATTCTAAAAGTCTGCTGTTTTGCTTTTTGAAGTTCTTGTTCGTAAAAAGATCCCTTGATCGATTCCGACATCAGATCAACGATTGAATACGTAACAGGTTTTGTTGGATTAATCTGTTTAATCACAAATATTTCCTCTGTCCAGTTTGGTGTGTAACCTTTATCAAATATCTTTCTTTTGTACTTTGAAATTCTAACATGATCTCCAATCTCAAACTTTGGTTTCTCAGGTTTCAAGAAGATAGATTCGCCATACAAATTCGACCAAACTGTTTTTTCATTCTTCTTTTTACTCGCTTCAACAGGAGTCATTTTAATACTGGAATGTCTCGTATTATTGTAATCATTAACCAGTTTAACTATCTTATCCACGAATACAGTGTTGTTATTCGCAGAGAACATTTTCCACATCTTGTTTTTCATTGTCCTATTCCATCTCTCAACAACACTAGATTTCTCTTCATTTTCAGTGTGATAAAGTCGGATTCCTTTTTTCTTCAGAAAATCTTTGAAGTGTTTGCTGATAAACTCAGAACCTTTATCAGTCCACAACATCTTTGGTTGTCGGCCTCTTTCAAAAATATCATCAAATGCTTCACTGACAGTTTCAGTTTTTTTGTCTTTCAGACCTCTTATCCAACCATACTTGCTAAACACATCAATGACCATCAGCAAATACTTTATCCCCTTGTTCCACTTGCTGAACTTTTGCATTTCAACCAAATCAGCAGCCCAGATATCATTAATTCCATTTGAGATGACTGATCTCTTTTGAAAGTTTCTTGTGATTGGTTTGTGAAGTTCGTCGGCAAGTTGTTGAGACCAATCATTTCTCAACGCCGACGCGCGTTTTTTTGAAGTCCAAGTCCAAGTTTTTGTTTTGTGTTAATCATTGTTCTAGCCAAAGTATGTCCCCATTGTCTCTGGTTTCGAGGAATTGCATCTAATGATTTTATCATTTTCCTATCTGCTTCATTTTTACATTTCACTTGTTCGTTTGTTGGTTTGTTTCCACAGACAGAGTAATCAACATCGTGTTGCATACTTACAGCATCTGTTCGTCCAGTTGGTTGTTCAAATATTTCCAATATCTCACCAGTTTGAGGATCGTATCTCAATTGAGATTCCAGTGGATTACCGGGGCCAGTATACTTATGACCGGGAAGTGTAAATCCTTTTTTTGGTGCAACTTTGAGAATTGCTTTATGAATATCAACTCCACTTCCAAAACTTGTCAGAGGATTATTTTCCCAGAAGTGATCATCAACAATAATCTGATATTTGGTTCTCAGGATCTGAGGCCATGTATCGGGATTAGATGAAATGATATTATTCATATCTGCCAGAGCTTCTGGATTGTTCTCAAAAAATCTTGTCTTTTTCATTCTTCGTGAAGGTTTTTCAAATTTGAAAAATAATTCTGGATTGGATCCTTTGCGTATTATTCCCATCTTGGCTTCTTCAGCGGCTGTGGGCCGTCTCCAGAATTTTCCAGAAGTCACACCATGTTCCGATCCAAAAGCTGATTTCATGATATCGCCAGATTTATATCGATCAAAGACTGGTTTCAAAGATGGAATCAATTCTTGAGTAGTCGACATTGCAATTTCCGGAGCTTTTTTTACAACAGTCATTGGATCAATTCCAGCTCCATCCAAATCGCGTCTGTTGGTTTTATATCTTTTTTTGGGTCTGACTTTGGTTGATAGTTGATCCAATGCCGATCCAACAGAATCTTGAATAAAAGGAGTCAATTTATTGATCGCATAATTTACTCCCTTTTTTTGTAGTTTTTTATTTCTCATTGCTTCACTAGCTCCATACTTGGCCATTTCGACTGTTTTTTTCCCCATCCAAGGAAGAGCATGTTCAACGAATGCATCTGCAGCTGTCCCAACAACAGTGTCAAAGACATCTCCTCCAGATTGCTTGCCCGCCTTCTCAGACGGGCTTATTAGTTTTTTGTCTTCTTCTTTGTTTTTCTTTTCTTTCCCCCAGCTCCAGTTTGGGAGGTTGTTCCCATTTTAACATATCTCACCTTTTTAATTCCGCAAACCGCGCAATGACAAAAGAATTGTTTTCTTCCTCTTTTATCAGTTTGGTAACCACTTGGCTCGGTGCAAGGTGTTTCCATTTTATCTTTGATGCAATATGATTCTTTCATTTAGTATAATGTTTAGATAAAATGTCACTGAGGGCTAATTTTGTAAAAAGTGAACTTGAGAAGATTTATAATAAGTTAAATGAGAGCTATGAATATGCTAGTTTTGCAAGATTGGAGAATGATAATCGATTCTTTAAAATATTTGAGTTGATTGTAGAGTTAAGTGAGAAATCAAATATTCTCAAACAAGTTGTAAGGGGAAGTTAGTATAAGCATAGATAAAATGGAAGCAAAATTCTTTTCAGAGATAGAAAAAAATATGGATGTTGATACACTCAAAGATTTTGAGAAAGAAATAAGAAAAAAGATAATTGAAGAGTTTGAGATTCTTCGGGGAAAGAATCCAGATCTTTCACGAGTTTTAATGGCTGGTGAATGTGAGATGTGGGAAAAAATACGAAAAGGAGAATATTCTTGGTTGAAAATCAAATCCGAGAAAAAGAAGAAACTTTTTAGATTGATTGATATTTACACAAAATTTGATTCTATTGTTGATACTGTAAAAGAATTGGAAAGAAAAGTTGAGAAGGTAAGAAAGATGAAGGATTCACCAGTGGATTCAGATTAAATATAAATTTTATATTTAATCTTGAAAAATGTTATTATTCAAAGAATCTTTTTTATATATAAAAATAAATTTTTCTTTTTATATTTTGTGATAATCTTTATCCTCCAAAGTATTCTTTTATAAAATCACTGTTGTCATTATCAAAATGAGGATTGTGAATAACATCCAAAATACTTTTTCTATTCTGTCTCTCAAACAAGTAGTAAAGGCACCAATAACCACAAAGAACAGTGTTTCGATTTTGTATTTCATCCAAGGAATAAACAATATGTTTTCCAGAAGACCTGAAATACTTCAAAGCCTCATTCGGCATAACCAGACCAAACGGATCAAAATACTCAACAACTGAATCCAAGTTTCTGTAACAAACCCAGTGGGTGCCAGGTCCTTGTGTATCATCAAGATTTATTATTCCAATCTCTTTTTTTATCTTTTGTGGAAGGTTGTCTCGACTAAAGATTCCTCTGAAGTGTTTCAGGCCAAGTTTTTTTACCCAATCCATCAAGTCAAAGTTTGAAAGGGGTTTAATCACAAAATGTCTCCTATGATGGGAATTGAGTTGAATGGGCTGTTTTTTCCAAGCAACAGACCCTTGCCTTTGGAGTTTTTTTTTTTGCCTTTTTTTACCCCCATCCCTATTGGATTTTCCCAAGTTCCAATAAAGGGGGGTGGATAGTAACCCTCTCCTTGTGTGGGTGGAACATAAACACTTCTTGTGTTAGTTGAAGATCCCCTGTCAACCTGAAGACCTGATCCAAACAACTTTGGAAGCAGACTAATTGCTGCTGGTATTCCAATCGCTGCAAGTGTTCCCAAGAGTCCACCTTCTATTTGTTTTCGAGTCGGTTTGATAACCAGTCGTCCTCCTGTCTTGAAAACTTTGTTAATTTGATCTATTTGTGCCTTGGTAAACTCACTTGCAAAAGGAGCAAGAGATGGGAAAAACTTTTTTGGAATTGAAATACCTCGTCCAAACAGTTTTTTCAATCCTATTTCTCCAAGTGCATTTGCAGCTCCAGTGGCAAGTGCAGGAGCAACTTTTGAAACTCCCTTTACTGCAAGGGGAAGAAGTTTAGCACCAAGTTTTGCCAAACTTGAGAAAAGGTTTCCCCCGTGCTTTACCAAACTTCTGATCTGTGTTTGACTTATTTTCAAGTCTGATCCTGTTCCATTTGCAAGTGATTTTTTTATCTTTGTTATTTGTCTTTGTGTCAACATTAACTCATCAGGACCAGTGAGATGAGAATGTTTTAATCGAAGTGTCAAAGGTGTTCTTTTTTGAAACGCATTTAACAGTTTTGATTTTTGCCCATCTGAAAGTTTTACCCCGTATTCAATATAAGATGACATTTTATATATTAAGTTATATTATTTTTTTCTCAAGCTCTAAGAAGTAGTTTTCCACTCTTTTGTTCTATTTCCGCTTCTCGTTCGTGAAGAACAAGAGCGTAAATATTATAATTTGCAGCAGTCGCTCCAGATAATTCATAATGAAAAGGTAGTTTAGTAACTCCGTCCTTCAAGTCTAATTTCTGCTTTGTCAAATCAAAATACACAAATGGGAAAATATTCTCAAAATTCTGTCTATTAAGAAGTGTTCCACCTTGAAAATCATTGTTTGCAAAAACATAAGACATTACATCTCGGAAAACTCTTGAAGGATCTTCTGAAGGTTTGTAATGAATATCAGGGTATTCATTCCCATTTCCAACTTCAAGATAACATCTATTCAAAGTTCGAGGATCTGTGGAAACACTGAAAGTATTGTATAAAAATGGATTTGCTGTCTGTGATTCAATATTTGGTGTGTTAATAAAGAAAACAAATACATGGCGAGGTTTTGAAATTCCGTTTGTAATTCTAAAGTTACCAACAGCTTGGTTGCCAGCGACGTTAGGTTGAATAACTTCATTGAGATAAGTCCATTTGTAAGGTTTGAGATACTCACTCATATAAATCTTACTTCCCTCTGAATTGAATATTAATCGAGGCACAAACAGTTGAAGACGGGTGATGACTACTCGGCAACGATTTCCTCCGGTCCTCCATATAAGATTATCATCTTTTTCAATCTCAAAGTTTATTTCGATTTTAGTGTTTGGAAGTAATTTGTCTTCAAGTGCCTCAAAGAAAGAATATCTGTTAAGAGGAATTTCACAGCGTACTGTGCTTGAAGTTCCAAGCAGAGCTTTTCGTTTTGCAAATCCTGCATTAAAAGATATGGGGGCGTTATCTATCATATAACCTTGTTCTCCTGCACCAGCAGCCGCATTTTGTCGTCCATCAACACTTCTTTTTGTAAATCTATTCTTATTAGCACTTGTGGTTGTATCAAGAAAATAAAATTCATTTGTTGCCACACTATCAGCATATGATTTATTATACTCAAGCAAATTTTTTATATTTACACTATGATTGGCGTAATTACATTGATAAAGTTCCTTTCCATTTGCCAGCACAGATAACCTTGAAATAAAAGAATTAGCGCCATTTACTATTCCCATTTGATCAGCTTCATAAGCAATCATTTGTGCTCTACTAGCCTGAAGAAAACTATCATCATTTACATTGGCTCCAATAACAAAATCAGTTCCATCATGTTGCTCAACTTTAAAGTCCAGTGCTATTCTAGCATTATACCAATCAAATGGAGTGACTTCACCTGAATTGTCGGCAATGAATTTAAGATTATTTCTAACTTGAACGGTGTTATTTGCTGGGGCAATATTAAGAGGTTGTTCAAGATCAAAAAGAACATCTTCATATCTTTCAAGATATTTTGGGTTTCTAATAGACTTCATTTTAATAAATAGATTATATTATTTTTTTCTTCCAGATCCAGACATAATTTTTAGCACATTATTATTGATTTCTTGCTGTGTCATTTTTCGATTATTTGTTTTACGAGATGGAGGATTTTTTCCAGAAAGCATTTTTACAATTTTGTCACCGGCCTTTTTATTTGAACTGGCAGGGGTTGGTTTGGGAGGAGGAGCAAATGTTACCTTTTTTTTGGTTGGTTTTCTTCCAAGAAAAGATTTTACTGAATCCATCAATCCTTCTCCATAAATATGTTTTCTTGAAAACTTTCCTGTGTTAGGATCGTATTTTTTTTTAAACTCTGATTGTCGCATCATTTTATTTATATAATTATACAACATTGCTATCTTCTGTATGACGAAGCAACAGTGTCATAAACCAATCAATACCATTCAAGTCAACAGGTTGACTGACAGAATCAGTTATTTTTATATGCATTTCAGAAATTGTATTAGAACTTACGGGACAATAAAGAGGCCTAAATGGTTCAAATGTGAAAGGATACGATCTTGTCAGATTATCCGTTGGAATAACTGCTATTGTGTTTGTATTAACACCATTTACAACGGAGTCTTTTATAGCACTCAAATTAATATTGAGAGAATCGATAGATTTTGTGATATTTGGAAGTTTGGTTCCATATTCAGTTTTGGTAACAAGTTTTTTCTCAAATCCAATCAAGTCTCCAAAATCTGTTCCTCTCAGATCGAGTTGAAAACTTCCTTCAAGTGTCACCAGGACACGATAAGTAGACAGAATGAAAGAAAGATTTATCGAATAATTCTTCACACCCTTTGCGTCTGTTGTGTGATGGTTTTTTTGTTCCATGTACTGATGAATGTAGTCATTAATGTCAGAATAGGAATACATTCCGTCTGTGAAGGTGATAGTTTGCCATGTAGATCCGTTGTGGGTGTATTTAATTGTGTTGTTTTTGTAACTACTCCGGATGTTATACCAAGAGTAAGTCATCGATAACCTGTCCAAAGCAAGATAATGCCTGAATTGTGGATCAAGTTTCAAAGGAGGATTAAATTTGACCAAGAAATCGTGTGATTTGTTTACTCCTATTTTTTCTCTTTTAATAGAGGAAATATGAATTGCGCTTTCATTCATTTATAGTATGTTTGGATAACTTTTCTGAGAAGTTTGTTAAGTTGGTCATTAGACAGGATCCCAAGATCTCGGAGTCGATGGGCTATTTGAATGAATTCAGGCAGAACACCGTTGTTTCCTGCAACAAGAGATCCATTGACTAATTCAAATCTATGAAGTAGTTCTTGGGGAGAAAAGAAGAGGCCTTGGCCTACTTTATATTCAAGTGATCTTAAGTAAAAATCAAGAATTTCTTTATATTTTTTTTGTGTTTCCTGTTGCATATTGTATAATTCAAGTTCTCCTTCTTGTTCCTCAGTTTTATTTTTTGTTCTTTTCAAAGCTCCAATTTGATAGCCCATTTCTTTTACATCTTTCTTTACCATTTTATAAATTTCGTTTATTTCATTAGGGTCTTTATCTAAAAGTTCATTTGGTTGCGGATAATCAAGTAAGTCTAAAACCTGTTTATCTTCTTCATCTAAATTTTTTTCAAGGTTATATTTTAAGATTTCTTTTTGTCTAACTGGATTTAAATCTGGATCTATTTCATTTTCATTTTCTACCTGAGGCAACTCTTTCATATCAGCCAATCTCTCAAACTGATTAAATCCGTCTGTAATGGCTTTTTGATTGGCTCTGATACCTTCTGTAAGAGCCAACTGATTTTGCAACATTTTTTGGTTTTGAGTAAATATATTTTGTGCTTTTGGGTCATCAGGTTTTTCAAACTGAGAAATCAGAGGTTTGAATGTTTCAGTAAATCCTTCTCTCAGATTCTGTTTTTCCCAAATGGTTTCTTTTATTTTTTGTCTCACCTGTTTAATAAGATTATCTGCTTCAATCTTATTTTGTGAATATTTTTTCATTTCTTCAATATCCATTTATATATTTATTATATAAAATGGAAATACCAAATTATGATAGCAAGGACAACAGCGATAAAAAATTCAAGCAGTTGTTTCCTTTCATGCCATCGGATACATTTCGAATGCTGATTTGTGGAAATAGTGGAAGTGGTAAAACTAATTTGCTCTTCCATATGCTAATGAAACCTCTGTTGTATTACGATGAGATTTATCTCTTTGCTCGAAATTTGGAGCAAGATAAATACAAGAGACTGATGCAAAAAATGAGAGAGATGTCACATAAACTCGGTTATGAAATCCTTTCTGTGAGTAATGATGAAATAACTCCTGTAACAGAAATGGGATACGAAGACAATCAAAAACTTGTGATATTTGATGATTATGTCTGTGATAAAAATCAGAGACAAATCGTTGATTATTTTATTCAAGGTCGACATAAGAATTGTTCGGTGATTTATCTGAGTCAATCATTTTACAAAACTCCAAAAGATATTCGATTGAATTGTTCTCATTATTGTTTGTACGAATTTCCATCTTCCAGAGAAGCAAACAGAATATCGTCTGAATTGGGAGTTGATAAAGATATGTATAAAGAGGCGACACGAAAACCATTCTCATTTCTTTATGTAAATAAACCAAAGAAAACCGTATCAAAAAACTTCACTGATTATCTAAATATTAAATAAGATGGGAATATTTAACGAACACTCTTCTAATCACTTTCAATTTGCAAAAGGAGTTCAAGGAGCTCCAGGTGTTGGGTTTAATCTCACCGCAGATGGAAATTATGACATGGTTGGAAAAAAATTGACAAATGTTGGAACACCAACATCAGATACCGATTCAGCAACCAAGAAATATGTTGATACCAATTCTGGAGGTGGAAAAACATCACTTTTGACAGTGGATTCAAATATTGATATGAAAAATCAATATTCAATCAAAAATCTAAAATCACCTTCAAACAATGATGATGCTGCAAATAAAAAATATGTTGACGATTCCAAAGTTGATGGCAGTGTATTTTTAAAACTTGATGGAACAAGACAAATGAGTGGAAATTTGGATATGAATAACAAAAGAATAATTAATCTTCCAGCTCCAACTGGTTCCAAACAACCAATACCATTGGCTTACGGTGATCTTGCTTATCTTCACGTTGATGGATCAAATACAATGACAAATCATTTGAACATGAATAATAAAAAAATAATCAATCTTGTTGCACCAACAAATAACTCAGATGCTGTTCCCAAAAAGTACGTTGATGATAGCCTTTCTAACCAAGATTTCAGTTCTTTCTTTAAAAAAGATGGGAGTAGGACCATGACTTCAGATCTTAATATCGGTGGACATAAAATAATTAATCTTGAAGATCCATCTTCAGATTCGGATGCAGCCTCCAAAAAGTATGTTGACGGCCATCTGCACCAAACTCAAGTTCAACCAAGTCATTATAAGGATGAGTTTGCTTTTTTGATGTCAAGTCCAACTCAATGGACAGATGAAATAGATAATAGAACCAGTTTTATTCCAAAAAAGATAGCAGACCTTTCAACCAAAAAAGGAAACTTTCACGAATACAATACAAGAGTTCTTTATACAACTATATTAAAGAATTTTCAAGGTGGTTATAAGTACAAGATAGGACTTAATTTCTTTAGACTGGTTGGAGGTGCTGATTATACCCTTTGTCTTGAAATACTTAACATTGATTATCAACTTTGGCATAAAACCCAGATAAGCGTTGACAACAACACGTCACAAGGATTGCAACTTGGAAATGTTAGTGTAAAAAAACTTCAACATAGTTTCATCGATTCAAAAAGCCAAACACAATTTATGTATTATCATAGAGTCATTATTAATTTCAAGAAGTTGACAACTGGAAACAGATTCTTTATTCATATTTTGGTCAGTATTCCAAATAATGGAAATGATCTGGCTGTGTATCCTCTTCAATATTCTGGTGTTTACATGATTGCTTATGGTATTATGAGTAAAGTTAGCAATATCGACCCGGATAAAGTTTATGACTATCATAAATCATTTGAAATTCTTGGATCGCAAGTAAAGTACAATGTTGACATTAACGCAAATAATAAAAGTATATTGAACCTTGCTCTCAATAGAAATCTGAATAGTAGTGCTGCAACAGTTGGAATGGTAAAAGAGTTAATTCCTTTTAGGAAAAACCATGTTTATAATCGATTCTTTGATCAAATTTATGATTTTACAGATGGAAATAATTACAAATTAAAAAGCGGTGCGTCTGGTATTGTAATTAGTGGCCTGAATCACTTTCATAGTTTAAATGGTATTACCATCCCAGATAAAGACTTGAGTAATATCAAAAAGGAAGGATTAAATATTAATAATTACACCATTACTTTAAATCCCTCTACTAATTTCAGAAATTATACCTTGTGCCTGGTTTTTTATCATCGAAATGATATAGATTTTGCTTTGGTTAAGAAAAATAAACAAAATAACCAACATCTTATGAATTTAACTTATTCTAAAGCTGCTGGTTATTTAACTTTACTTACATCTAGTAAAAGACAATTTTTTGGTTTACCAAGTGGTTTTAATGGAAAAAAAATTGTTTTATGGTTGGCGCATAGTGTTGATACAATTGTTACAAAAGTTAACTTGAGTAACTACAGCTCAACATTAACTCTAGATAACGCCAATTACGTACCCGATCAAAATTTTGACTTTACAACTGAAGATGGAGTTTTGAATAAAATTATGTTTTCTCCCAATTTTTACGACTTTGACTCTGAGGCATTTAAAAAGATAATGATTCAAGAAAAAATAAATGGAAGTTATATACTTTAGTAATAAATGAAAGACTTGTTTGAATTTAATCACATTGATAATACACTATCAGAATCAGAGATCAAAACTCTCAAAGACTTCTATAAACATTATCACAAGAAATTTTGGTGTTTTAAGAAATCTTTCAAAAGATATAAAATTCTTGATGAGACACTCACTCTGTCCGGAGGAGGACTGGTTGTAGTGGGAACTATTGCCGGAGGAATAACACTCAATCCAATAATTCTGGGTGTTATCAATGGTCTTGGAGTCTTGGTGAGTTCGGTTTCAAAAATGAAGAATTACAAGAAAAAGATTGAAATGTCTCAAATAGCATTTACGACTTATGAGAAGGTATTGGTAGAACTGAGATCGGCTTTGAGAGGTGATGATTTCAATAAACAAGAGTTTGTAGATCGAATGAAACTGATAGATGAAATGATTATCGATCAATCTCCAGTTGCAGACAAATTCTCAAAAAAATATAACAAGAAATATTTGTAAAAGATTATTACATAATTTAAAAAGAGAATTTTATTTTATATTTAAAAATAAAATTGATTTAATATAAATTGTAATAATATTTTTCATCATGGCAAAGTATTACCACCCATCATATTCAAGATTCTTCACAACTGATAACGGCGGTGTTTATAATTCAAGAACAGGAAGAGAACTTGGAAATAAACCAAATAAAAACGGCTTTGTTAGAATCTCAATTCGACCTCGAGGTTCAAACCCAATCAGCTTGTTGAAACACGAGTTTATTTGGGAAGCCTTTAATAACGAGGAATCAAATAAATACTTCAAGATAATTCACATTGACGGAGATAAGCTAAATAACACACCAAATAATTTGAAAAGAGTTTTTAATGAATCCTCTAATCCAGAAGGACAATCCAGAAAAATTGTGGCAACTAATCTGACAACCAATGAAAACAGATTTTTTAACTCAATATATCAGGCTTCTAAAACACTTCAGATTAATGCTGGATCTATTAAACTAATCGCAGATGGAAAGAGGAAAACAGCAACGTCTAAATTGAATGGTAATAAATACTCATTTAAATACTCCAATCCAAACGACTTGAATGTTGTAAAAGTAATCAAAGATAAAATAAAAAATAATATTGAAAAAGGTTTGTACAAAATATAAAAAGAAGAATTTATTTTTAATATAAAAAAAGATTCTAATAAAATAATTTGTAATATTATTTATCATCTTTTCTTTCTTAAATAGAATATGTTAATTTAAGTAGATAAAGATTATTACAAAATATAATTTAAAAAAAGTTTTTTTATATTATAAAAAGAATTTAAGAAATATATTTTGTAATAATATTTTTCATCTTCTATCTACTCTATAGATAGAAGATGTTAGAATCAATAGTGGCTTATGTGAATTTCTATTTTCCTTCTCATAAAACAAAATTCTACGACGACAACTTTATCAAAGCCTGTTTGGTTTATCAGTACTTATATATAAAATATTTCACTCAAAGATTGAGCTTTAATCAAATTCTTTATAAATTGTCTGACTTCAGATACAGTTGCAGATCAAACTCGTCAATACTATCCAATCATCTTATATTCAATCTCGCTTTTCGCGAATTTCGGAAACATTTCAATCTCGGTCGAGGTTGTGTTTACACTTTCAACTCACCAATCAAATCTGAAGTTCTTGGGTATTTAACAGGCATCATTTACTGGATTTTTCACAGAGGTATTGAGTGATTTGTAACTGTGCCACCAGTTTTGATAATTTTCGAGAGTTTGTTCTCCAATATTCAGTTCAACAAGACTGTGTTTGGGATTATTCATTTCTTCCAAAATTTTTTTTATAAGAAATATGATATTAATGCTTCTTTTTCGATTGAATTTTTTATTTAATTCTTCCATGATTCTGTTGTCTATTTCCATCAGTTTTGAATACAGATTGTATTTCTCATCTTCGGAGAGATTTAATCTTTGTGAAATTTGATTGATTTTCTTTTCAAAATGATACTTGCGCTGGTAAATACTTTTCTTTCTAAATAACAGCCGATCTTGGTCTCTTTTATCAAATGAATCAAAATAACGACCATTTTGGCTGCCACAATTCACACAAAATACAAATCCAGAAACCAAGTCAAAATCAGTATTTTGGCAACTTGAGCAAGAGATCTTTCGATCGGTTTCATTTTTTAGAGATTTAGTGTAATTTTGAATTATATCAAGATATTTTTTTACTTCATTCTCAGTGAAAGGCATTTTATTTATAATTTAAACAAATAAGTTTATAAATAAAAAAATTGAAATTTTTTTCCGTCTTTTTTGGATTTTAAAGTTTTAATTTTTTTTCTACAATTCTTTGAAATACTAGAAAAATCAATTTGATAAAATTCCCCCGCATCTTTCAAAGAATCAAAAATCTTTTCTTCTTTTGTTTCAATGTTTAAAGATTTAACTTTTATCTTAAAATGACTTTTTCTTATATTTTCTGAAGGAGTAAGAAGTTGAAGATTTGATATTGAATTATTTTCTTTATTGTTGTCGCAATGATCTGTATGCATTCCTTTTGGAATAGTACCTTTGAAACATTCATAGACAAAACGATGTACAGAATATTCCTTATGAATATTATTTTCACATATCTTGAAATTTAAATAACCATGTCTTAATTTATGTAATTTCAAAATCCTTTTCTTACTCCATTTTAAACTGAGTATTTGCCCACACCTGCTAGCTAAATAATAATTATATTTTGGGTGGTAATAAAACTTAATATTTTCAAATTCAATAAATTCTCGAGTCATATTTTGATTTTATATTATTAATATAAAATCTTTAAATTCCATTTTATCTTAGCGCCTTCGTATTCACTTTATCTTTACATAAAATCCGTTTGTCATCATCTGAACTCAAAGCTAATTTGTTGACTTCTTTTGAGTAAATATCATGGTTCTCACTTTTTATTACATTCATCGTTCTCATTTGTTTTTCACTGAAAAATAAACACCGAACATAATCTTCAAAATCAATCTGTTTTTTGATAACTGCCTTCTTAATTCCTTTTAATTTTTTTACAGTATTTGATTCTTCGATTTTGAAAGAATACATCTTAGGTCTGAGACCGACAAAGTGAGTTATTTGCCGACCAGCCACCTCATCTTTGAACTTCCCAATCATTTTCTTGTTAACTCCTGTCAGTATTCCTGACTCATGCCCCTGCGGGTAATCCGATGTGTCAAATCTAGCTTTTATATCTGGCAAGATATCTTTATAAAAATCGTCGGTTTTTAACTCATACATAAGTGAGTCTGTATCTGTAAAAAGCAAATGAGCTTTTTTGTAAGAATATTTCTTTTGGACAAAATTATAATGAAAGTCGAACATTAACAACTTTGACAAATCCAAAATAGCCTGCCCGACATACACAGGTTTATTGAAATATATTTCAGTTTTCTTTAAGTGAATCGCAAGCAAATTCCTGTCGAAAATTGTTGCTCTTTCGAAATTAGGTTTGCATGATAATTTCGAAGCTTTTTCTCGATTATCAACCAGAAACACATTTTGTCGTTTCCGGATGTTTTCAATCGTCTTTCCAAACACAGAATTATTTAGTAACTTAAAAAAGTCTTTCTCAAAGCTGTTTGCCGCTGTTTTGCGAAGTTCTGTGTTTTTCCTGATATAGGGCTCCATCCAAGAACTTTGATTGAAAGAAATTCCTCGGTGTACAGCTGTGATTTTCAAACCCAATTCAAGACACTGCCTCAGATTACGATAATGTATTACATAGTTTTTATGAGGTTTAAAGTGAGAAATAAGTTTCTCCACCCCACCTACTTTCATCTTCTCTGGAGCAAGAGGGTAATCGTTGTGTGACTTCCAAAGTTCTTTTGGATACTCTAAATCAACCTCGAATATATAACCAGTCTTTCCCATGTCATTCATGCTGCTATTTGTTTTTTCAAGAATTTCCATCACCTTTTCTTTTGTCAAATTGGAAATCCATTTAAATCCATTAGTGGGAAGAGATTGAGACATTGCCCAACCATAGAGATTATTAGCATCAAGATATTGTATGTATTTAGAAGGCTTGTCTGGGTCATAATCTTTCATATATTTATTATTCGCTTCTGAATATCTTTTTGCTATATGCGTCATTCCACCTCTGATTCCTCTCTCAAACATCATCAGCATGTCGTAATCGCACAGTAATTCAAGTTGTTGGCCAGTTTCTTTCAAACAGGCATCCCAAGCCAATCCAGGAGATGTATAATAATGCGCCGGATCCAGTTTGTAATGCTTCAGGCATGTTTTGCGAAAGTTTTCAAAAACATCAGCTAACAAAAGAACGTCTGTTTTAAGATAGAGATCGTGATAATCTCTGATTGATTGGCAACCAAATGTACTCCAAATATTTTGAGCGTGACTGTAATCTTCATCTGAAATTTCTTCGTCGTTTAATTTTGAATAAAATTTCTCCTTTGTTGGAAGTTGTGTTTCACTCAGTTTTTCAAGAGAACCAATATAATCATAGGGATAAACACCTTTCCGAGTAAGAAGTTCAATATTATCTTTCATTATTTCTTTTGTATTTTGAAAATCCTCCGGTTGCAGATTTCCAACAAGATTCGCAAGACTCGTCTGAAGAAACTTAAACGAATCGATGAATCTGATTTCAAAATTCAAAGTCGCCATTTCTCCAGTTTTCCGAGATCTGTATTCGTCGACTTTGATCTTCTTTGAAAAACTTATATATTTCTCCTCAGTCGATGGAATACAATTCAACTCACCCTTCAAACCAGAAAGTTTTTTTATAAACAAATGCGCGTCATATCCTTGAAGATTGTGAAATATGACAGGCAGTATCAATGGTTTTTTGCATTGGAGATTGCAGCTGTTATGCGCAGCTCCTCGATATTGACCGGTAAAATGACAATGATCACGAACTCTATCTCCATCTAAATTACCTAAACAAATATGACAAATCCTGGCTTCTTTAAAAGATTTCTGTTCTTCCTCTGTTAATCTGAGAGGTTTTGGATGACGATAAAAATCATCGTAAAGTTTTTGCGTTACCATTGCAAGTTTTGAAACAAATATTTCCGCTACATTATCACTTTCTCTCTGTTTTGTAAAACAGATTGGTTTAAAAATATTTGGGACTATTCCCTTGATATAGAAACAAAACCCCGATGGTTCGTGCTTCTGATAACCAAGTGTATATGAACCTGCTGGATTGGGTTTGCACGTTTCCAAGGATTTGGTAAAACATTCAAAATCGGCGTAAACCACAAAAGGTATTGGAAGCTGTTTAAAATAATTTTTGAATCCCAACTTCGTATTTTTCGGAGGCATTTTTACAACAACTGATTCATTGGAAGAACAATATTCAATATGTCGCTGAAACAATTCCTCCTTTGAAAAATGAGAGAAGCATCTTTTGCAAATGTGTATTCGGCCATTCGTTCTAGAAGTTATTTGAGATCGGAATAATCTTGAAAAACTTTTGATAAGAGAATAATGATACTTGCCATCTTTCTCAAAGAGAAACAAATCGATTGTTTTCTGAGGATCTCTCTGTGCCATTCGGAGAGGGTAAAACTTGTTTCTCTCATTGACTGAAAACACATTTATCCCTGGGAGATCTGGATTGAGTTTTTCGAATTTTGAAATGTCTTTTAATTTGAGTGGAAAATCAATTCCTTTTGTATTCAAGCTATTTTCTTTTTGCTTCAAATCTGTCAATCGGAAATCATTTTTGTCTCTTGGATGAAGATACCTCAATACGCACCATAAAAAGCATTTCTCATCTTTGTTTCGAATGCTTACTATCGCTTTCTTTCGCATTATCCAATCTGGAAGTGGAATATAAGATGAACCTCTCATTGGGTTGTAATCGACAGTGTGAATCTCGAGATGAATTATTTCCCTGAAATACCAACCACTTCCGTTCTTCTGATAAATTGCAATCTTTTCAATTATGGAGCGAATAACTTCAGTCAGTATTTCTTTGTCATCGGATGATTCAAGATTGATATGTGTTTCAGAATTAAAATAAGCTTTATCTTGAATGGAAAGACTTGTCTTTCCATCGCTTGACTTCCCCATTTGCTCCATCATGCAAACAAGAACAAATCTGACTTTGATATTTCGATGATTCCTGAGAAACTCTTTAAGAGAAGCGGCCTTGGATTTGAAAAACTCGAATGGTGTAATATCAGTTTGCCCCTTTACAATGTATTTATTAGCAAATCCTTCCAAAGATGATTTTTCTTTCTCAATTCCTTGCTCATATTCTCTGAGAGCTCTCTCAAGTGCTTTGCGCAGATAAGAAGGAGTATCTGGAGGAATTGTTTTATTCTTGATACACTCCCGATAATATTCTTCATACGATTTGGGTTTGGCTTTGGGTTTGAATTTATCTCTTACTTTTTGTAGTTTATTTATATCATCAATCAACTTTTGTTTATAATCAGCTTTGATTTCTTTTTTTATATTTTTTTTTATTTTTTTTAGCTCTGAAATAGAAAGATTAGTTAGATCAGTGGCCATCCTTATTTATTGGTTTTTTTATTTTTAAACTTCATTTCTATTTTTCTGTTTCACAGTCTTATATCAAAAAAATGATATAAGACCTAAAACTCAATTAGGTCACAATAATCCCACAACTTATCTGCAACAGAAATAAATCTTTTTTTAATATCTTTTGAAATTTGTGTCACCCCAGTTTTCTTTTTATATTCTTCTCCTTCAATACAAACCACTATCGGGTTAAGATCATCTGCTTCATACAAAAAATCCACTATTCCAAGAAACTTTTGATTAAAATTTTCACCTCCTATTCTTAAATGAGGGTTTTTATCATATTTTGAAAGCAATTCTTCAACTTTATCAAGTATTGAATTAAATTCTTTTTCATTATCTCTCGCCGGAGAAGATCTTATTGTTGGCCACAAACTTCTTGAAGGTGAAGAAGAATAAAGTAATTTTAGTTTTTCGTTAATTTGCTTGGTAATTAAATCTTCCCTTGTTGGTGCTGACTTGAATCCCATTTTATTAATATTTCAAACCTTTAAATTTTATTTTTCTGCCTCAAAACTCTATTTCTCCGACCAAAGCAGATTAACACTCCAAAAATTAGCCGATTCAGGATTTTCATAAGTCAACTCGCCCTTCTTATTCTTTATCTTCATCGCCCGAGAAAGATATTTTTCTTTTCGCTCGTTATCTTTGTGAATTAAATAGTCTGAATGTTGCGACGAGCCAAAATGCAAATTCTTTCCACTTGGCAGCTTCACCACGTACTTGTTATTTTTCCGCCTTGAATAATCAAGAGATTCGGCGCCGAGTTTTTTTGCCTTTTTGCTCAGTTTCTGAAAATCTTTTCCTTTTACAATATATTTGTCATCATCGGATGATGATTCCTCTTCCTCAGGAACATAATCAGGATCTTTATCATGTTTATAACCATCATCAACAATAAAATCTTGGTCCTCGGGGTTTTGATATTCCATTTTAGTATTTGTTTAGATTATTTTAAAAGGAAATCCCACACTACTTCTAATAATCAAAAATGAGACAATTCTAGTCATGTTTGGTAAACAGAATATGAGTCATAACTATTTAGCTATTGTTTGGTGTCATGAGACAGTCATACGTTTTTTTTCATCCAATCAAAAGTTACAGATTTTCTCTTCAGATTTTTATAATTTTTACAATAAAAAACATTTCATTTGTGAAATTTTTTTGTGAAAAGTAATTAATTTGTGAAATTTGGGGATAAAAGAATTCGATAAAGATTTCTACAATATAAATAAATTAAACTTATTTTTTATATTTAAAATTAATCTTTCCGAATATATTTTGTAATAATATTTTTCACAATTGACTTAATATATCCCTTTAATAAAATGATCTTTAGTAGTCGGAAACTAGACGAATTTGAAGTTAAACCATGGATGGTTCTCGATTCATTTGACCCAAAAGAAATAAAAAAGCTTGACACAGATCATCCTTATAAGTATCTATTGTGGTCTCTTTATAAATACAATCCTAGCTACAACTCGACTGTAGGAAACGATGCTAGCCCAAACTATGATGGTTATGGCGACGACGTCGCTGATTATTACTTCAAAATTTTAGATGATTTTAATAGGTATGGAATTGTTTTTTCTCGTAAATTTGATGTTTTCCCTGGTAACAAACTTTACGTACATAATTATTCCGTACTTAGTAATCATCTTTATAATGAAAAAACTCTTTTATTTAACAAAGCAAAAGTAATTTACCTGAATGATTACGATAAAGGAGAAAAACCTCTTTCAAAGGAAGAAAAGAAAGTTAGAAATCTTATCGAAAAAACAAAAAATAAAAAACTTCAAGTAGCAATGATGGATCCAGACATTTATAATAAACTTTTAAAAAATATAAATACAACATTTTGTAGTAGACTTCTTATAGAAAAATTTAATAATCGTATGACTTGGCATGGATTTAATGATTTCCTTAGAATAAAAATGACTTCAGAATCTTAAGATAAAATGGTTTCACAGTTCAGATAAAAGAAAAGAATCCGATAAACATTTCTACAATATATTTATTTCAAATTTATTTTTATATTATTAATTAAACTTTTCTAAATATATTTTGTAATAATCTTTATCATATTTCTTTCATCCAATCCATCCCACCCCCTTCATCCAAATCCGATAAACATTCCTACAATATATTTATTTCAAATTTATTTTTATATTATTAATTAAACTTTTCTTTCTTTATTTTGTAATAATATTTATCACATTCGCGATTGAATTATTCTAGAGTAGTTATAAGAGGATGCTTTACTATAAAATTTCACCTCTGATTATTTTCTGTCATTTCCGCGAGCCCGCAGGGCGAGCCGATTAATCCTGTCATTTTTACCAAATTTACAAAAGTTACAAAATTAATCGGATTTTTGGATTTTTTTTGAGTTAGAATATTTGGGAAAAATGGAAAAAAACTCTGATTATTTTCTGTCATTTTTGTACTAAATGGTTTGGTGACAGAGTTAATCAGGAAATGACAGAAAATAATCAGAGGTGAAATTGAATGGTAAAGCATCCTCTTATAACTACTTTGAAGATGATTTCAGTTAAAGAGGCCATCATTATCACTTTAACTGGCAGTCTACGTACATTTTCTAATATTCTCCAACCATTGCTTCTGGGATATCTCATGGAATCTTTAAGGAAAGCTGAACAAAAGCATAATTATTTTGTATATGTCTGCGCATTGGGAATTGGAATAAATGAATTGTTCGCTGCTCTCAATATTCACCATTTTTGTTTCCAGTGTGAGATACTTGGTATCAAAATCAGCGGTGCCCTTAAAGGATTAGTCTACAACAAGGTAAGTACAACATTTTTGGCTGAACAAACAGCTACGGACCTAGCATATGACATTTTTGCTCAAGCAATTAAATGTTATTGTTCTCAATCAATCCCATGCACCTCACGATTTTACGATAATTCAGACCTGAGATTGCTGATAACAGGCCATTTCCGAGTTTCAAAAACTCTCACTTTTAAAACGAGGCTAAGTGCAAAACCTTTGTTGTAAAAATGAAAGTCTTACAACTCACTTAGCCCCGCTTTGAAACAGAAGCTTAAGGCAACTCGGAAATGGCCTCTTAAAAAGTTAGAGAGTCTTGGAATAAAGAAATTGAGCACTAGGTTCTCATCGTTATTATTCTTAAGAGCCTCGAGTTAATGTTGATAAATCAGTGCAATATACAGGTTATCTGTCAACAGATAACTGCAGCTATCAAGTACCTTAGTGCTACACTCCGTTATGTATAACAGCCGCTTACAGAAAATGCTGATTTTCAGAACAAGGGCGTAGCTACCCGTAAGCCCGGAGAATTGCGCACTTGCGTACCTGAAACGTGGAAGGTTTATGGTGAGAAAAAAACACACACACACATGCACAATAGAAAAACATGGCAAACTGAAAGTAAACAGAAGGGAGATAAAACAGTCCAATGGATAAGAGTCTCCTAAGAAGACGGCAATTTTTTGAAGGAACAAGAACATCGTACACTGAATTAACGTTTTTAATTTTTTTTTCGAAGATTTAATACACTTACTTTCCTTTTTAATATTATTCATTCAAAATATTTCGCCGTTTCTGTTTGGCTCAAATTCCCCAGCTAATTCTTTTTCTCAAAAACTGAATCATGGTATATGAGCCATTATACCATGCTCTCCAAATATGGTAACTGTACGCGTCTGCTCATAATTAAAAACAACCTGAAAATAGGTTGCTTTAACAAATAAAGTCGGGACGAATTGTCGATATCTTGTGGGCGTTTTTAATAGAACAATTATTCCACTCACGCTTTTTGGATATGAGATTATTATAGCCAACTCGGCGCTACACCCCTTGTTGGCTCACTACCATCTCATATCCAACGCGCACTCGTGGAATAATTTTTAAATAACCAGCAGGCCTATGGATTCGATATGGTATTTTTTCCTGGAAACGAGCCTGTTTGGGCAATAGTGAACTAAAATGAAAAAAGCGTTCACGGCCATCCAAAGACGAAATAGCTGAATTTCTGGCTAAAACTAAACGGAAGAAATACAAGAATATGCCCGAATATTGCTTGTTAGATGTTATCTACTTTATAAGTAGTATATGCAAGAAAAAATATCTTTTTATAGCTAGCCTACGTGGCAGGCGTTCGTAAGGGAAGGGGAAGGTAATTTGGGCGCGAAACCCCTCGCGCGCCCCAAGCCCCTTCCCTTTCAAACGCCTGCCACGCAGGCTATTATATCCTGAAAGCGCGCATGCCTAGAAATGAACTTGAGTCTTGATGAAAGTCTATGAGGGGGTAAATAAGCTCGTTTCAAAACAATCTAAAAAACGTTTGAATTAATTATAATAAAACTGATATAGAATTCGGCTCTTGTATGATGCGAAGAATTATGCTGGTCAAGGAGGCTGCAGTTATCGGCTGAGTTGGATAGCATTATCTCCGATCTGCATAATTCTTCAAATCATACGAAAGCGTCGTTATTCAATGAATAATTGTTAAATATTGATTTCATTTATAACTTTTGCTACATCTACAGACAGTACTGTTCAACTTACAGCTAGGCTCTCGTTACTAGTAAAAATGCTCCTTTATGGTATAAATTTATCATTTCTGTTTTGCAGACGCTTCTATTAAGCAAGGATTCCTTGTTTAGATTCTCAACTGGTCACGTGATTGATCTTGTATCCAACGATGTTCAGCGACTTGAGGCAGATACGGTCAGGTTGTTTCTCGTTATGCCTTTTTCCATTCTTCAGTTTGTGGTGATCTCCTTTTTACTCGTCCATTTTATTGGCTGGCAGACTTCAATGGGAATCATTTTTCTGTGTTTACTCCTGCCATATCTCAGTGGACTCTCCTCTGTTGGTGCCGCACTACGCTCTCGCACAGCTGCAGTTTCTGATCGTCGCATTTCGTTGATCAACCAAGTTATTTCTGGGATTCGCGCCATCAAGTCATATGTATGGGAAAAAGAATACAAAAAAACGATAGGAAACATACGAAGGTAAGAAAAAGATATGTGATCAGTCTACTCATGAGTTGGTGAACAATTACAATTTCATTCATTTAGTAAAACAGTCTGAAATTGGTCATTTCTAATAAATGAAAATGTAACTTGAAAATTAGAAGTACGACATTAATTAAGCAATAGAAAACGCTTTCCGTGTTTGCATAGCCTGATATAAACACGAGAGGGGTTGGGAGAATTCGAGACAGTTATGCAAACCCGAAACGAAGTCGAGGGTTTGCATAACTGTCGAGAATTCTCCCAACCCCTCGAGTGTTTATATCAGGATATGCAAACACAGGAAAAAAGTTTTCTATTGCTTTTATGAAATAACTTTCCCCAGAAAAAAAGCAAAACTCCTTTGTTTAAAGCGTTGATTAAAAGAGAAATTCTTACCAGTCGCAAAGTCTTGTACACGAAGCTTGTACGCGTAATCAGTCTTTGTTTTGCAAAAAAGATGCTTTCCAAAATACGGGTTTTTCTCGCTTAGAATGTCAACTTAAGCAAAAAAAAATTGACACACCTTCTTTGTAACGATTTTCCAAGTTTCAGCGGACGAAAAAAGGGTAAATAAAGTAAACTTGTCGAGTTTTGAACTCGAAAACGTTTTCAAATTCGTGCTTGCGGGATTAGCGCGCGAAAAACAAAACGTCTTGACATCAAAACCATGCTTACATACTCTCATGCAAACACTCCTCTCGGCCAATCAGAACGCGCGTACTATCTTAGTTATTTTATAAGAATAAATTTCAACAGAGACCTTCACTATAAAAGACATTTGAGTGTTTCAATAACTCCAATAAGTACCGCGTGACAGCGTATGAGACAGCTGCATTTTTAAAGATCAGAATTCCTCGAAAAATTTCCAGCCCTAATTGTCAATTGGTTTATAGCCAGTATAATTAATGCCTATTCTAGCTATATTAGGCTTAACAATTACAATAGATGATAGGCTTTACAATTAACATAGATACCTTTATCAGTAATACCACAGGGAAAATCTCTAAAAAGGATTGACATTTTATGCAGTCCGTGAAAGAGCCAGCATTGGAGCCTTGCAATGTTGTTCTAACTTTATTTTTTCGGCAGTAAAAGTTGCTTCTTTTAGTCAGTGCACGCATACATTCTTTTGTTACAGAGCAGAAATTAAATTCATCCTGAAAAAGAGTGCTGTTTTATCGGCCATTGCTGCATTGGAGTACACTTCAACACCAATGGCGACCATGCTGACAATCATCACACTTTCACTGACTGGTCATCCCCTGACTCCAGTAAACGTTTTTATTTTGCTTTCCTTTATCAATTTACTACGACAGAACTTCTGTATAAACATGGCCTATGGTTTGCTTCAGTCATATGATGCTTATGTTTCCCTAAGCAGAATTCAAGACTTTCTTCTTTTAGACAATTTAACTTCAACTGCTGTTCCCAGAAAACGCCTAGAAGGGAACGAAAATTTGCCAGATCTTCACAAGGCAACAAAATTAGAACAGGACCATGTCTTACTTGTGGAGAGTTCCATGCAACAGGAGAAAGATAAAGATGACGGATTTAGTTCACAAAACGTAGCCGCCAAGAAAGGGAGTTTGATAGTCATTACCGGGCCAGTAGGGAGCGGAAAATCAACTCTTCTCTCAGCAATCGCTGGCGAAGGAAGAACCCAAAATATAAGCATTACCTGCAAAGGATCTATCATCTATGTACCACAGATACCGTGGTTATTCTCTGGAACTGTAAGAGAGAACATTTTGTTTGGCGAACCTTATGAAGAATCCAAGTACGCAAGAATTATTGAATCTTGTGCTTTGGCAGATGACATCCAGCAATTTCCCGAAGGTGACAAAGCAGTTGTTGGAGAGCGTGGTGCGGCTCTCAGTGGAGGCCAGCGGGCAAGAGTAAGCTTAGCACGTGCTGCCTACGCGGATGCAGACCTGTACTTGTTAGATGACCCCCTTAGTGCGCTGGATTCTAAGGTTGGACTGCACATCTTTACGAGATGCATCAAAGGCCTACTAGGACAAAAAACCAGATTGATTGCTTCTCATCACGAACAACTTATGAGAGAAGCTGATGACGTAATTGTATTATATAAGGGCGAAATCTTGGGTAAGGGACGCTTTAATGAACTGAAAGCAAAAGGCCTTTTAAATACGACTGTTGATCCACTATATAAGAAAACTAAGGAGCCAGATGACAGCTTTGGTGAGCAAGGTGAGGAAAAAGATGAGATTTCTGACACATCAGATAGAACAATCCACAACATCAATGAATGTAAGGCTGTTCGCTTATTAGAAGAAGATCGAGCTATCGGCGTGGTGTCTACAAAACTGTATTGGAACTACTTCAGAAGCGGAGCCCATTTCCCAGTGATCATTGCAGGAATTTGCTTCTGTCTTATTGCTCAAGGTAATCAAAGGTTTTTTGAGATCATGTTTTAAAACACTGACAGCATTTGAAATTTCAACACAAACTCTAGCAAAAACCGTGGGACAGTCATGTTAGAGAAACCATTTTCCAAGCCTTTAAATAGGCTATGTCATCGGGACAGATTGCTGTTTAAGTCAATTCTGTGCTGAGGTCATTACTTATAGTGCCTTCATCTATAAAAAAGTACTTCTGTTGAGTAATGAAGATGATATCAAACAAATTTCATCTGGGAGAACTAACCATAATATTTTTTTTCTGGCGATTTTTACAATTTGCATGCAGGCAAAGGAAGCAGTTTCAATGCCTATATAATATAGTCTTAAAAATAACACAACTCTACCATTATTTTTGGAATTAGATTGCTGCGAACCGCGAGATCTAGAGTAGCATGCACGTTCTTTGATTAAGACGTAATCTCAGTTAAGGCGGGTCTCAACCCAACTAAATACAATCAGAGGCCAAAATAGATGAAAATACACGTAACCCATTAGAAAGCCAATTCTTGCTATTGATTTTTTAGCAATGCTAGTGTCTCCTGACGTGTGGCTGTCGTTGTTGACAAGGAAACAACCAGAGTATCAACGAGACAAGAAGAACTTGACCATCTATGGTGTTCTCGTGGGTGCCGCTTTCATATTTCTCGTCATTCGAGCGTTTGGCTTCTATCTGGTATGTGTAAGATGTTCTGAGCGTCTTCATGATAAAATGGTCCAAGCTGTTGTTCATGCACCAGTCTTTTTCTTTGATTCAAATCCTTTGGGAAGAATTATGAATGGGTTTTCCAAAGATGTAGGCAGCATGGATGAAGTACTGCCTAAAACATTTTTGCGTTCAATTCAGCTCATCTTACTGCTGCTGATGACCATTCTCGTGCCGACAATCACAAACCCTTGGATTTTACTTGTTGTTACGCCAATAGCTTTGTTGGCGGGACTGTTGTCAAGATATTACCTAAAGACATCTAGGGAGCTGCAAAGGTTGGAGTCTATTTGTCGCAGTCCCGTATATTCTCATATTTCGGAAACGCTGGATGGACTTGATACAATAAGGACAAGGAAAAAAGAAGGGGATTTCGTCGCTCGCTTTCACAGGTATCATGTTACACATTCATAGTATCTTTTAGGTGAAGTTGGTGTCTTTTTTTTAATTATTTGTGTTTGGCTGTCTAAACATCCCTAAAAATGGTTCACAATCTGACTTTTCCAGCGCCAGACTTTCAAGGGACTGTTTGTTCTCAAAACGAAAGCAAAAAACTAGAATAATAGCCTTCAAAAGTAGGTTGAGTTTGATCGTCCGGGTGAACGTAGTCCTGAATAGGACTGTTGTTGTTGACAGTGACTGACGTTTCGACAACCTGTGCGGTAGTCATCTTTAGAGTCAAAGTGAGTTGTATCACGTCAGTAGATGGTATTATATACTCTGGTTGTTGATCTGATTGGTCAATAAAGTCAAGATGTTATTGGTCGTCTGTCAGTTAAGCCGTGGTGTTATTGGCTATGAAGACTCGTAATCAGTAATTGGTGCGTTTCGATCCGTCTGTTGTCACAGTTAAGCAGTCGTCTATTGTTAGTCAAATTGTCAGTTCTCCAGTCGATCTCTCGTAGTTAGTTTCGCTTCATCTCGTCAATAAGTCGTTTGTACGGCGCTGGTAACTGTTGGCTACGATTCAGTGGCGTTTGTTCCAAGTTAGTGAACCAGCTTTCCAAAGTAAGACGTTGATGGTAGTCTGTAGAATACGTTATACATGTCGCAGAGTCATCATGGACCTACTAAACCTCTGTTTGACTTCGACGTATTTTCAGTACAACGGGAAACACTACAAACAGTTACACGGTACAGCTATGGGCTCTCCCACAATACCGGATGGCTTTTGAGCCGGCGCGCAAACCATATCGGATAGGGCTTTTGTTCACACATAAGAACGGTAATGGAGCGAAGCTGTGCCGCGCCGATCTCTAAAGTGGAGAGTCACAGATCGGATAGGTTTCCTGTGGTACTATAACGGAAGATAGGAATTATTTATGATTTATTCGGCATTGGTGTTGATCGGTGTTACGTTCTTTTTTCTTTTCTTTTCGCAATTGCTGGTAATTTTTACTGCCAAACCGTTCAATAAGAATGTAACAATACATGTAATAATAATAATAACACTCTTTTATTAGGAAACTTTCATCACGTTACTGAGGTTTTCCGAAAGATCCTGACGAAGCTTAAAAGTACTAAATTAGACTATATGTATAAGATTATATACAGTAAAGTGAAAGATACCTAGAAATAAATATATATATATATATGTATAAATCAAATTTAAAATTGATAAAAAGCTACAATTGAAATACAAGAAAGCGTAAATAAAAAAGCTGCTAAAAATTCCACGCTTAAAATTCAAGGAGGAAAGTATGCAAAGATCATGTTACTGAGGTTTTCAGAAAGATCCTAACGAATTCGTTCAAAGCTTAAAAGTACTAAATAAAACTATATATATAAGCTTATAGACAGTAAAGTGAAAGATACCTAGAAATAAATATATAAATATAGGAAATAGGAAAAAAACTACACTTTCATCCCGACGAGCCTGTTTCGTGAGCGATCACGAAACAGGCTTGTCGGAATGAAAGTGTAGTTTTTTTCCTATTTCCTATATCTATATATCACGCTCTACTTTAACGTATCGATTACTACGGAAAAATCGTAACACAGGCGTCCTAGAAATAAATATATATATAAAATTATATATATATGTATAAATCAAATTTAAAATTGATAAAAAGCTACAATTGAAATACAA
Source organism: Porites divaricata (assembly GCA_038088405.1). Lineage (NCBI taxonomy): Eukaryota > Metazoa > Cnidaria > Anthozoa > Scleractinia > Poritidae > Porites > Porites divaricata. The sequence goes on from JBBMOI010000006.1 coordinate 1,582,115, forward strand.
AAAAGCTGCTAAAAATTCTACGCTTAAAATTCAAGGAGGAAAGTATGCAAAGATCTTCGCCAAGATTCAGTTGAGTGCAATTTTTCACATACGAGATATTCAGTTCGGAGAAATGATTGACCAAAATTTGTAGAGCTTTGTGTGGAGACGCCATATCGTATCCATTCCGATGAGCACCAACACGGCTGCCGAAAACCAACAGAAAACTTCTGTCACAGAGTTGTACTACGAAATCGCGTCTCTTAAGGAACTCTTAATTATTAAATTTATTTTTAATCCTTTTTTTAATACAATGACTGTTCATCAGATAGCTCAATCCCCAAGTCACTTTGTAAAACTATATGACAGCTCTCACGGCCGCCATGTAGATCGCGCTTCAAGCAAAAGCTTAGAAGAGTACTGTATCATGATCAGAAAAAAAGAAGAGCCATTTCGAAGTGAAAACTTGCTTCAATATTAGTTTTATTACTTCATGGAAGTAAAAAACTTTTTTCGCGTTTTCGAGCGAACAAAGTATGAAACGAGGGTGGAGCGCCAGACACGCGTGACGCATGGAAAATATGCGAAAAAATATCGGCTGGTTTGTAGGCTATTGGGAATCCAAGTTTGCAGGCCACTAACATCCAAGCGCTGAGCGTGCAAAAAAATTATAAATCTGGCTTCACGAGGAATAAACATGTTCAGAAGAGTAGGATTTCTGGACCAAAGTGCTATATAAAAACTCCTATATAAAAACCCTTGGGGAGCTACTTCTGGTCCCACACCTCAATTGAACTATGTCCTAGGTAGACGCATTTCAAGGTGCAGTTGTAACTGTAAAAAACGTTGTACCTTGTTGGTTGTAGGTGTCAAGATGTACATACAAAATCGTTTATCACGTTACTTGCCAGTGGGCGATGGCTTGGTGTACGCTTGGACATTTTTTCCTCTCTGTTGACTGGCGCAGTGGCCCTTGCTGCAGTTTTAGTTTCTGAAGATCCTGGTATGTACCCATTTTTGTTAATAATTGTCAAAAGACCACTGCAGAGATGGTTCAAACAACGTGTTAAGAAGTGACCTCACTCTTTTAGGTTGAATTGTGTTGTAGTTTCATCACTGAGTCCACTAGCCTTTTCGCAATCAGCACAGTCATCAAGTCTGGTCCTACACCGTTTTGTCGTTGTTCCAAAACTTAAGTAATCATTACGACCGTCGTACATGTGCATTTTAAACACAGGGTCGGGGGGGGTCCTGCTTCCGCATTCCCGATCCTTTTTCAAGACAATCTCGCATCCCGAACTTCTCCGAATATTTACACTGAACACCGTTTTCTTTTCCAATACTGCGAATCTTGCTTCAACAGTAGTAGTCACATCCCGTGTCACGTCACGAAATATTGCGTTTTTCCGAATCCCCTACTGTATTTTGGTCAAATCACCGATCCCGAGATATCCCTTCTGATCCTGAAAACTGAGAGTTTAAGCGCCGTGTATTTTAGTCTTTTAACCGCAGCCTGGTTGAAGCAGTTGGTAAGTCTGTCCTTACGTGAGGCTCAGGAATCCACGAGTTCGGATCACAAACCAAGGTTTTCAAAACACCAAGGAAACCATGACAGTAGCGTGCAAACATGCTATCGCATCTTTAATTTTCTGTATATATTCATCCACCCAGAAAATGTTAGCATGAGAAATAGTGGGTGCTACCTTAATAAAAAGTGTCAAAGGAGTATCATTTATAAGTAGGTTGAGTATGATCATCCGGATCAAAAACGTAGTCCTGCGTAGGGCTGTTCTTGTTGACAGTGACTGACGTTTCGACAACCTGTGCGGTAATAACATCGGTGTAATAATAATATCGCGACTAATTGACCAATCAGCTCAATAACCAGAGTTTAATACCATCACTGAACTGACGTGATACAACTGACTTTGACTCTAAAGATGACTACCGCACAAGTTGTCGAAACGTCAGTCAGTGTCAACAACAACAGTCCTATTCAGGACTAAGATCATACTCAACTTACTTATGAAATGACTCCTGGGTTCAAACCTTTCACAGTATCATTTATGCTACTGCAGTGAAAGGTTTGCCAGACAGTCAGTATCCTGTCGGCATACTATCAAAGGAATTTGACAATAAAACAGAAATGAAAAGAAAACTTGTAGCCTTAGGCGATTTTGTCCTAGCTCAGATTAGCTAATGATTGATCAAAGTTTATCGGGTATAAGCACAGCAAGGTAATCAAACTGTTTGGATGTTGTTTAGATGTTTAGAGGGATTTGGAGTAACGTTCACGGTAAACGACAAACGTCAGATTCATAGTGAGAATTTCTCAAAATAGAAAACGTGAGCTAAAAGCAATCCAAAACAGGGGTTATAGATAAAACTAACGTGAAACAGCTACTTATTTTGAGTAAAGGACAAGTTAAGAGAAATCTTGATCACCTGTAGCCTGCGGTCGTCGCTTTTCTCCATCTGAAAAGTCGGGTGGAGAGAATCGACGGCTTAAAATACGTCTGTGTCCGCAGGCTAGGTCAACTGGTACAAATTCAAGTTAACAGTTTGCCTTAAACGTGACTCTCCACACCACAACACGACAATAGTAACCAGCAATGGCTTCCGAAACACTAAAAAATACCCTTTAACTTGGCACCTTTTCTCCTTTCCTCTTGATTGCGGATTTTCTCTTTTATTCGTTGCAGCCCTTGTTGGACTATCTCTGGTTTACGTAGTCCAGACCGTGAATCTGACACAATTTGCTGTCCGTCAGTTAACCCAGGTTGAAAATCTTATGACAGCAGTTGAACGAGTTATCACTTACACTGAGCTCGAACCTGAACCTGGTTACAAAGTCAAACGACCTCCCCCGGAAAAGTGGCCAGACAAAGGAAGTATCACATTTCAAGATGTTTCCATGACGTATTATCCAGGGGGTCCACAAGTTATAAGGAATATTTCTTTAAGCATCAAAGCAGGAGCTAAGATTGGAGTTGTGGGCCGCACAGGGTCAGGGAAATCTTCCTTCGCGGCGGCACTAATGCGCATGCCTGAAGCTGAAGGAGATATTTTGATTGATGACGTATTGTTAAGAAATATCAATCTAAAAGAGTCTCGAAGAGCTATAACCGTCCTTGGTCAAAATCCTGCCCTTTTCAGTGGAACGGTAAGAAAAAACCTCGACGTAGTAGAACAATTTCAAGACGCACAACTATGGCAGGCTCTGGAGCAGGTGCAAGTGAAAAATCTTGTGGAGAATTTGGAGGGTCAGTTGGATTACGAGTTGTTGGAAAATGGTGCAAATTTAAGTATAGGAGAACGGCAACTAATCTGCTTGGCTCGCGTGCTGCTGCATCAAAAGAAAATCGTCATCTTGGATGAGCCCACTGCACACGTGGATCCAGACACAGAACGAACAATCTGGAACGTTGTGCGTGAAAAACTGAAGGACTGCACTGTTATAACAATAGCGCATCGGTTAAATACCATCAGAAGTTGTGACAAGATTTTAGTTTTAGACAGTGGCGAAGTTAATGGCTTTGATAGCTTCCAGGTACTATGTAACAGACCCGGAAATAAGTTACACGAAATGGCTCAAAAGACAGAAGCTTCAAAATAGAGGTGACCTGTCCTCCATGTAGATTGCTCCAGGTGATCTGTGACGTCATTGCGGGGGCCTGGGGAAAGAAATTTTAATGCCGTATCCCATAAACCAACGCGCGCACCAATTCGATTCAATTCAATCTGTTCCCGTCAGCTTTGGTTTATGGGATACGGCATTAAAATTTCTTTCCCCAGGCCCCCGCAAAGACGTCACAGATCACCTGGCTGAGGTTATTACGAATTCATTCGTATTTCTACAATTCAAGGTGTTTAACGTTATAAAGGGTTGTCAAGCCTGATGCCCCGCACAAATGCATTAAGGCCTTCCTCGAAGTTTTAGGGATCATTATTGCTTTCCTTGTCTATCTATATGAAAGCCCTAAGTACTTAATAAGTACGTTTTAAAGGATAGAAAATCTGAATGATGGTCTATTTTGAATAAAAGAAATAAACTTTCTTTTGAGCTTTTATTGAAAATTGTGGACCGCGTCTCGCTAAGGTGCTTCTGAAATTCTTTCATACTTTTCTTAGAAGTCGCTCAATGGAATTTTCTCTGAGAAGCTGAAGAGCATGGCATTGGTACAGTAATTCGTCTAAATACCTTTTCCAACAAACTGGCGAAAGCTGTATGGAAAATACATTATACTTAAGGAGATTATTCGATGCAACCGTAGGTGAACGGACGTGTATCCTGTTCATCGTGAAACTTTGATCTTAACTTTTACTATCTTTGTTTATACGTTCTCGTAAATGGCATTTATACTCAGTATCAGTTTTAGGTTTCGAAAGCCTTGAAAATGTAACTTTGATAACTGTGAACACCGTACTTTTTAATTACAGCTATTAACTATGATAGCAACTTAGTACAATCGTATGTCATGTAACTAAAATAGATGTAAAGGACTTGTTTTGCTTTCAGGAAACGGACCCGCGGCCACTCAAAAACGTTTTATACACCATTTTTGACAGGAAAGGTACCCCTTTGGCCGTGAATACCTTCCATTGAAAAATGGTACCCCTTTCACATACCTTCTTAAATAAATAGCCTGTACCTGTACCTTTACAATAACAGCCATAAAGTGCGTCTTTTCAAAACGTTTTAATTAAAGGGCTTTTCAAAAACTCAAATGACAGATTTTGTTACTCTTTCATTCAACTCGAGAATACCCTACCCTGTGATATACTTGAAGTCTGAAAAGGATACCCCTTTTGGATATGAGTGCCATTAGCACCTCTACCTGAACTCCTTATATCCATGTTTTTCTTTACTAGTATTTATAATTGCGCTTCATTGTTTTCCTTTCTCTTTATTCGATTTCCTTTTTTTTCCGGACTTTTGAACTTTGTAATTATTACTAGGAGACTATTATTATATTGTTATCCACCGATCTTTTTCAGCCCCAAAGTGCCGATTCAGCTCTTTGGTCCCTGGAGCTGTTTTAACCCGTAGTGGGGTTATTTTATTAATTTGATCTACATCGAAAACCGATAATGGCCCACATTGTCGCCAGTGATAGTGTAATTTGGCATATTCCTTTGGTCGGCTTCAGCTGATTATTAGGAATTAACTGGGAGACAAAGACTCATCAGAAATGAATAATAATGAATATTGTTTTAATTGAATTTTGTTAGTTATTCAAGTCTAACACCTTCATCAAAATCATTATTAATGTGTCTGATTTAGAGAAAGCATTAGTGTTAAAAAACGTTCTCTGTAAACATGATGAGATGAAAAAATTATGATCCTTCGACCATTTTTGAAAATCTGCAGGTCCAGTGCTGAAAGCAAAAGAGAATGGGCTAAGAAAGTGGAGGGGGACAGGGGGGCGGGAGCTCGGGAGAACAGGGGGCGGGAGGGGTACGGGAGACGGGAGAAGAAAGGGCGGGAGGCGGGATCTCTACGATGGCGGGAAGCGGGAGAGAAATTCAAAAAGGCAAGCTTTTGCTATTTGTTACTGCTTACTTCCAGTCAAAGAAACGACCCCAAGAACGTTTCTTGACTTCCATTTAACGTTTTCCGCGGCTTACAGCAAAATTTTATACACGAGAAAAGTCAAAAAAACGAAAATTCGTGCTCGGGATAAAAAAAACGGCATTATTTCCTGTGAAATTGGAAACCTTTCCAAGTCGCTTACATCATAGGATCAGACATGAATGAGATAGCATGACATATGTACACGTGTGTCGACTGTGTCAGTCGTGTCAGTGTCTCGTCTGTCTTGCTAGCTGTCGAAATTCTCCGTAAGAACGTCAAATTGAGTCAGATCAAATGTCGTCAAAGACCATTTTGATCGGTCTTAGTATTTTTCGGTTTGGTGGGGAAAAATCCGTCCATGGAAGACCTTCCTGGGAGCTCGCTCCTTACGACTGTAGTTCATAAAACACTGTTATGAAGATTTTGCCGCGTGGTGTAAACTTGTGTCGAAGGAATGCCGCTTCAATTATCGCGCTGGAAAGTGTGGAGTGGTTCGATTTACAACACAATGTTTTATTTTGGACAAGACCAAAGCACTCCCTATTAGAATCTAAATAGGGAGTCAAACAGCGTGATTTACATGATAACGGGAGAAACACAATAAATTGCGGGAGTCGGGAAACAAATGGACAAAAACGTACGGGAGGCAGGAGAACGGGGTATGGGAAGCGGGAGATTGTGACCCCCTGTGTCCCTCCCCCCCCCCCCCCCCCACAAGAGAGCGAATCTTTATGCCCCATCATAATTATTTGAAATCTGTTTTAAGTTTCCTGCGAAGGCTATTTTGTCTCTTGTTTCCGTGACCCGCGCCGTCTACTGTCACAGATTCTCACGTCATGTTGCTTGCTGTGCCAGTTGGCAGTGAAATGAATCAATTACCCGCCAACTTTAAAATACATGATGCTATTATAGCTGACCAATGAGGTGTCGTCCTTTAGATAAGTACGCAGTATGACACAAAACCAAGAAAAGATTTCAAATAATGTTCATGGGAAGAGGGTCTTTTGTATCAGGGATTCGCTCTCTTAGTCATTCTCTCTTGGATGGCAGCTAACTTCTGAAGTTCAGTACAGTCAAACTCCTAATTGTCAACATCAGACTGCCCCCCCCCCCCCCCCCCCGGATCGCCAGAGGAAAGCGCCACCAAGATCAGAACTAATTTACATTAAATAAATAACTTATTGAAACTTTTTTTAAAAAATAATGTTAACTAATTTGGCTTAAATCCATCGTTGAAGTATGCAAAAAAACATTGTCAGGAGTGGTATTCGAACCCACGCCTCCGTTCGGAGACCAGAACGCCCGCTCCCATTGCTTAATGGGAAGTATAATTACCTTGAGTCTGGCGCCTTAGACCACTCGGCCACCCTGACATCCATGATGTATACAACTCTTACAGTATCTTAAATATTTTGAATTTTTGTTATCTTTGTTTCACCCACACATTATTTATTGGTGAATTAGCTATCGTTAAGAACAGTTAGTACATTCACCTCTTGAATGTCAACACCTCGCGATAACGAGCACCCCGAAAGACACAGAAGGCACCTGACTCCCCGATAAAAGTTAGGCGCGTACATTTAGACGGGTGTGGGGGACCCCAAGTAGGTGAGGTAACCCACCCGTCCATTTAATCTCTCATCTTAATGTTACCAAGTTTGTTTAATAGGTGGGGTGACCCGTCTCGGCGGGTTACCGGTCTGTCAGACCAGGTAACCATCTCAAGGTCTAATTTTGCAATGTAAAAGTTTCAGGGTGGGGTAAGCCGCCTAGCTGGGGTCGGATTCGTGTTACATCAAACTCGTTGACTGAACAACTAACCGGCTTTGGCGGTGGCTTTGCTTCATTAAAAGTGACAAGATGACAACAGAAAGCCACAGCACTGAAAGGTTGAAGCAAGAGTAGTCCACGCTGGCTGAAGCAAGTGTTAACGCCATCGGAAAGAGAGAAGAAAAGGCTGGAGACCAGTCAGGCAAGACAGGTCTCAGTTGTGAAAAAAAGGGAGTTGTCCGGAAAAAAGGGGAGAAAGTGTGCTAAGTGCTCAAAATATGAAAATTTCGCTGCTTGTTGCAAAGTAAACCGTTCTCCGTTGGAAAGGAGTTAAGACAACCAACAGAAAAGAGCTAGCAACAGCATAAAGGAAGCTGGAAGACAAACAAACCGAGTGGAAAGTTATTTCGAGGAAGAGGAGCATGTCAGTTGCGAGGAAAAGAATCCGGAACTTGCATTTTGCTGTAATGGACAAAGTACTCGGGGATGTGTGCATTGTATTAATCTTAAGCCGCGAGTCAAGAGGCCGGTTGATTGATTCAGGGTCATTTGGAATGCGGCGTGCCTCATGGCTCGTGCCTCGGGCCTCTGTTTATTGTTGTCTATGCTAACAAGATATTTGAAATTTTGGACAAACATAATATAGAGATCCATTGCTATGCGGACGATAGCCAACTCTATTTATCCTTATGTGCTAGTGATAATGCAAATCAAGAGGCCGCCTTGGCTAGGGTCTAAAGGTGTATTGAAGACATTCGTAACTGGATGCTGAACTACAAATTGAAAGTGAACGGTGATAAAACTGAATTCATGATCATTGGCACATCGCAGCAACTGGCTTAAGTATCCATTAATAGCCGTCGAGTCGGGACTGCAACTATCGCTCCTGTGTCGTCTGCAAGAAACTTGGGCTCATGGTTTGATTCTAAGCTGACGATGGAAATCCATTATTTGAAAAAAATGTAACTCTGCAGTCTATTATTGGTATAATCTGAGACGTATAAGAAAACATCTATCTAAAGACAACACCAAGACTTTGGTTCATGCCTTTTTTTCAAGCAGAATCGATTTCTGTAACAGTCTTTTATATGGCCTGCCGGAGTATCAACTCAATAAGGTACAGCGTGTGCAGAATATGTTTGCTAGATAAATATGCAATGAAAGTAAATATTGTCACATTACTCCTTTATTAGTAGATTTACATTGGATGCCTGTAAAGTTCAGAATTGAATTTATAATCCTGTTGATTGTTTCTAAGATTTGTAAGGGCCTACCACCTTCGTACTTAAGTTTTAAATTACTCCTTAAGCCTGTATCTAAATATAACTTAAGTACTTCTAGCGACGGTACCCTACCATTAGTTATCTGAAAGTTAAGCCCAAGGCAACTCTAGGTGAACGGGCCTTTCTGTTTGCCGCACCTAAGCTATGGAATGTTCTGCCACGATATATCAGGGAATCCATTTCTATTGACACTTTTAAGAAAACGTTGACCCCCATTTACATGACATTCATTTTGGGGCCGCCAATCCTAAATTTGGCACGCGGACCGTAAATCTAGGGCACGGCCTGCCTCATTTACACGACAAAAATAAGTTCGATTTGTTTCAGTGTTGATTTCGGGCAGGCATTCCTGACTTAGGAAAGGCACTCTTAAAATATTGAGCCACCGGGCATTTTTACAGCTGTTCTCTAGGCCTTGACATAAAATTCCCGCCAAAATTCACCCGCACTTAGCGATAAGCAAAGAATCGGCGTAATTTTTCGCGGGTTGTACAAAACATTGAATTCGAAGAAGTAAAAAATGGCGCATACACGAGTACAAAAAGCAATTTTGTGGGTTTTAAGCTCACGAAAAGGAAAACGAAACGAAGGAAATGAAACAAGGTCACCATCTAAACAATTTTTAAGGTACTTAAACGTCGACAATGCGGCCTTGAGCTGCTTAAATCCTCGTGACTGAGAGAGGTTTGGACACATCCTCGCTCTTTTGCATGGTTTGACATGGTTGAAACAAGATTACTTATTAAATTAAAACTTCAGAGAAACCCGTGGAACTTTTGAATATATTCTGCAGGAGATTTTCGAAGATATTGCTGGTCAGGACACACCGATCGCGATACAAAAGGCCATTACTCCAAATACTTCATGGAAAGTGCAGGCGTACGGTTTTACGCACGAGTTGTTGACGTATCAGAAATCTCGCTGCGCTCACTCGTTCAATTTCTGATACAAAAACAACGAGTACGTAAATACCGTACAAAGCACTTTCCATGTGGTATTGTGTTTATTATATACATACTGAGACATTCATCATTTTGTCAGCCTTTTTATTTCAAATCTTTCCAAAATGCTAAAAATGGCCGCTGCACACCGTGAAATTACAACGAAGTCGAAGTATCAGCTTATCTGTAAAAACGTTTGTTAAAGATGTAATGAGGGTATCGATATGAGGTAATCCAAGAACTATAAGAGTTCTAATTGTTTGTTTTGAATGCACCGAATTGAAAATGAATGAATTTAAGTAAAATGGCCGGTTTGAATACATTAAGCTCAAATAGAAGACAAAGTAGCTCGATAAAAAGCACAACTTAACCTTGCGTCTCGTTCTATTTTTCCCCTTTCACTGTTGTTTGTCCGTCTCTCTACAGTTTTCTTCATCGACAGAAAAACAAACGAAACTATTCCACTCCAATTTCCGAGATGTTTTTCACTTTTTTTACGAGAAAAATACTTCGAGAAAAACTTTTCTCGTTGAATGTCTGGAATTTTGGCGCGAAACTCTCACACCTCTGTGGCTTCTGATTGGACGTATCATTTTTCTCACACGTGAGAAACCATCGTTCGCGATTCTTGTTGGAAGTACCATTTTTTTTCATGCGTGAAAACCATCGTTCGTTCCTATGATTGGCTAGAACTCATTTGCGTATGAAAATTTACGACACAGCTTTTTGGTGAGTATTTTTTAGTATGTATATAATAAATTATCATCTCATTTTACCATGTTTATTATCATAATTATTTATTATTACTATTATTATTAGTAGTAGTAGTAGTAGTAGTAGTAATAGTAGTATTGTTTTTTCCCTATGGCGCGTTTAATATATTTATATAGATATTTGCGCCTTAAAAGTTTTGAAATCAAATCAAATCAAGAAACAACATTGCTGACGTACTGTACCTTCAAAAAAAATCCCAACATCCCAGTGGTACATTCAGGACGAGGTATACGTGCAAAAGGTCACTCTACAAGTGGTACCGCTGGCCTTGAGAGTTAAGCAAATAGAGGAAGCCTCAGCTCAAGATGAAGACTTGTAAGTTGTTTGCGCATGATTGCAGGGTGTTAACTGGAGTAAAGTGCCTAAAGACTTACAAAGGTACGCAATGAACTAACCTACCTTGGCCAGGTGGTCTTACGGAAAACTCGAATTAATGTAATCCTAAACACTTTGAAAGAGAGTCTTGTATCTAGCTCATGAGGGACATCAGGGTATTGTGAGGAGTAAAGAGCGCTTAAGGTCAAAAGTATAGTGGCCTAGAACAGATCGACTCGCTGAGAAGAAATGTAGAAAATGCTTTGCCTGTCAGTTAGTCAACAAACATGCTCAACCCCAACCAATTAAGCCCACAAGGACCACTGCCTGGGGGCGAGTATTTGTCATTAGTGGTATGTTATTTCTCCAGATGGATGGATGTGAATATTATTCGCAGCACAATAAGTGCCACCATTATCAGGTGCCTAGACAACCATTTTGCTCTATTTGGTGTCTGATGGCCTAAGAACGGATAATGGCCCTAATCTTGTGTCTAAAGAAATGAAGAATTGCCTTGAAGAAATGAGCGTGGTGCATCACCACACCTTTGTGGCCCAGGGCCAATGGCGAAGTTGAACTTGAAAATCAGTCACTCCTAAAAGCCATGCGGATTTCCCAAGCGAAAGGCAAAAATTGGCGGGCTGAGCTCAACAGGTTTTAACTGGCATATCGCTCAACTAACCATTCCACCACTGTAGTGAGTCCAGCAGAGCTGTTTTTCAAGAGAATAAAGCAGCAGATGAAAAACAGCAGGGGAAGGCAAGGTGATGTGTCTACAAGTCAGGGACAGATTCAGAAAAGAAACAGCTAGCCACAGACTATATGCCGAAAGAAGAATCCACTCGAAAGACAGATCCATGGGCGTAAGAAATGCAGTTCTGCTTGAAAAAAGAAAGAGAACAAGTTTTCAACATCATATGAAAGCGAGGCTTATATAGTTGCTGGTCGTCATGGTGACCAGGTCGTTATGAGTCCCCTCAGGGAGTAGTATTAAGCCACAAGCAATTCCCGACAGTGACTGCGTTACAGACGACAAACCAGACCTGTCTGATCAACTTTTAAGTCGAGATCACCTGGATCCCAACCCACAATTACAGTAGGAGCCTATGGAAAGTGTGCCAACCGACACACCCCTCGCCCCTGTTATTGAGAATGTTTCTATTAAAAAGAAAGAAAATCGCAACCCAGCGGTTGAAACCCGGACCTTTCTTATCTTAAGTTCTCTCCCTGACCACTACACCACCACGTGTACCGACCTCCCAAAATACTGAAAAATTTTCTCGATTCTACGGGCCAGAGGACCTTATTCTCACTTGTTTCACGAGTATTTATTTCCGCGATTTTCCCAATTTGGGGAAAATGGCAAAAAAAAAAACTAAAAATCCTTAAAAATCGCGAGATCCAATACTCGCGAAATAAGGCACATGATTTTTCTCGAAATTTAATGCTCGCGAAATTAAGTGAGAATAAGATGTCTCAGAGCCTGCAACAGGCTATCATTTATGTAACAAGGGAATTTTTTGTTTTACTGCAAGTTTTAGCTCAATGCATTCGAAACGCGTTTGTGATGAAAGACACACTTTTAAGTTAATCATGCTTTCTCATCACTTTAATAAGAGACCAAAACTTAAAACGCCCAAACTCGTTTGTATTCACAGAAAACTGTTTGTTAACAAAATAATTTATAGAGGATATTACATGGCCGCGCGGAGATACGAAATTTCTCTTCGAGTGTTGAAAAATATTTCACGAGTGAGCGCAGCGAACGAGTGAAATATTTTTCAACACGAGAAGAGAAATTTCGTATCTCCAAGCAGCCATGTAATGTTCTATTTATTATATAAACACCAATGAAATACAAAACCATTTCACTTAAATAGTTTTTTGGTGTGAAAGGCGCGATTTATTATGAAGCCATAGCAACAGTGATATTTTCACATGTGAAGATAACATGTTATTTTCACATGTGAAGATATCAAGTTTTCGCGAGAAAGCTCACCTGGTATTTCATTGGTGTTTATATAATAAAACTTTTTATTCCACCCCGTAATATTATCAATGCCTTATTCTTACTCATTTTCGCACGTACTTAATTTCGCGAATATTCGGGAACCGCATTTCGCGAGTGCTAATTTTCTCGATTGTAAAAAAAATTAGAGATAAAGCGTACTAAATTTCGCGATTTTTCGTAAATCCTGAGCAGAGGGCACTTGTCACAATCAATAAACAATCAATAAATATTTCAAAGCAAGATTGTAAACTTACAACTGCCCCACATGGAACCTTATGAACGAGACAAAAAATAACTGCTTGCTGTGTATGCTGTCTATGCAATGTGTATCATATAGTTCAGTGCTTAAGACGTAACTTAAGATGTTCAGTAAATGTGCACAGTACAAAAACAGAAGTCGAACAGAAAGGCGAAGAAACTGCCTTACGGGCCGTGATAAGGATGTTATCTTTGAAGGGATCCTCTGGAGGGAGTTGCATTTTTTTACGTTGAACACTGATGCAATGCTGGCTTTCTCCCATCTTTTCGTAGTATGGCGCGTCCCCTCGCAGCTGGTGAGGTGGTTATACAAGCTTACGAGCCAGGTTGCATGTAAAAGCTTGATAACGGAGAGCCTCAGATCAACTTCAATCTCCTCATTGGTAACTCCAGACTGCATTTGGTTTGAATTTCGTTGGTATACTAGCTGGTAAACTGACTGAATTACAAGCAGAAGAGAGCGAAGGTGCTAGATGAAATTACCATAAATGATCGATTAAGCGCCGCTACTCGAATAAGCGCCGCTCTCGAATAAGGGTATTTACAAATTAACGCCCCACCTTTGTTACGGTGCTTGATAAAAAGAGATATCAAAACCATATCGCTTGAGAAATAAGACCTCGACCAATTCGTGAGTTCTAAAGTTTTGATGTTGGGAAACTCCAGGAGCTCATCAAATGGAGCCTCCATCTCCCATGCAACAACAACAACAACAACATAAGCTTTATTACCAAATAAAAGTTAACTTAATTTACAATTTAATATATTAATACAAAAAAAGGTAACATTTACTCAGAATAACTAAAAAGCTAATCGAGCTGAGTAAAGCTAAATAATGTTCAGGCATAGGAGATAGGTTGGCACTAAAGCTAGAACAAACAAGGAATTAGTAAATAGATAAAAGGAAAAAAAATGAAAAAGAAAAAAAGACTCACGAACAGTAAGACTGTAAGATGTTTGACATGACTTTGTTTTTAAAGGATTTAAGGGGGAGGTGTTTAATGCTTTCATCAAGGTTATTCCAAACTTTTCCAGCCGCAAAGCGAAAGTTGAATTTACCATAGTTTGTTTTGATAGTATTGAGGTAATAGGTTGATTTAGACACAAGCCTGGTATTGTATGTGTTTAAAGAAATTTTCAAAGGAAGATGGAAGAAGATTATGGTGATAGTTATACATGAGGAGTGCATTATGAAGGGTAACAAGATCAGTTAATTTAAGAATGTTTAATTTCTTAAAAAGAGGCTCAGAGTGATCACCTGGTTCCGAAAAAGTTATAATACGTGTTGCTTTCTTTTGAAGAATTATCAAAGGTCTGAGAGTAGAACTATAATTATTGCCCCAAATTGATAAACTGTAGGTGAGGAAGGGGTAAATAAGTGAATAATATAATTGAAGTAATATGTTTCCGTTTACATAATGTCTAATTTTATATAGTACCCCAATACCTCTTGAAATCTTCTTGCTCAATTCGTGCAAGTACGGTTTCCAGTTCAAATTAGAATCAAAAATGAGTCCTAGGTATTTAACTTGGTTATCAGATTTAACAGACATATTGGAGATATTGAGATTCAACTTATGAGCTATTCGTCTTTACGGAGAATGGAATACCACAAAGCTAGTTTTTTCAATATTCAGAGATAATTTGTATCTAGTTCTACATTTAGGTTGGTTTCTAAATTTAGAATGTTAGTATTGTCAAGAAACAGGTTTGTATCATCTGCAAAAAGGTGAAAATCCAAAATGTTGGAGCATTTAGGTAGATCATTTATATATAAAAGAAAAAGAAGTGGGCCAAGAAATGAACCCTGTGGTACTCCACATGAAACAGTTTCGTAATCAGGATCAGTACCAAAAAAAGAGACAAACTGTCTTCTGTTACTTAGATATGATGCAAACCAATCATTTGCAACACCTCGTATACCATAATACTCCAACTTGGTTAATAAAATTTTATGATCGACAGTATCAAATGCTTTACATAAGTCTAAAAAAATGCCACAAGAATAGGTGCCATTATCGATTGATCTCTGTATCTCATCGGTCAAGAGGAGAAGAGCATGGATGGTTGAATGCTTTGATCTAAAACCAAACTGATTATTGTATAAAATAGAAATTTCTCAAGATAGTTAAAAATTCTGTTATACATTATTTTTTCAATTAATTTATTGAATATAGAAAGCAGGGAAATAGGTCTATAGTTGGAGACTAAACAGCTGGACCCTTTTTTGTGAATTGGAACTACTCTGGCTACTTTAAATTGATCTGGCACCATACCAGTAGAGAATGAGCAATTAAAGAGCAGCTGAAGAGGGACTGATAAAACACTTTTTAAAGTCTTAAGAAGGGAGGTTGAAATACTAAATAGGCCACAAGCCTTAGTTGAACTTAGGGACATAATTAAATTCTCAATCTCAGTTGAATTAGTAGGCGATAAGAAAAAACTAGAGGCCTGGGGTGTATCTAAATAATAATCAAATGCAAGATTTTATACAAGCCCTTGGAGTCAACCCTTTCCCGAGTAGATTTATAATTAGAACGGTTCCCAGGGGAGATTTCGCGCGCCGACGGTGGGAAGAGCCAATCACAACGACTAGGTGACAGTGCTATTGTACTTCATCAAACAGCAGGAAATACGGTGTTGACAGGCTAAACACAATCATGATCATAAGCTAGTGAAACGCGGCTGTAGCGTTTTCACCCCTCAGAGATTTCCTTTCTTTTCTTTCTAGCAGGTAGATTATAATGTGGAGAGTTTTAAACTCTGACTATGTTAATCTTAATTTTGGCTGCTTGTCTCACATTAAGAGGCCAGGAGGCTGGTCTGTTCCTTTCATAATGATTAACTACTTCCTGGAGTCTGTAGTTCTGACAGGATTCGTTTTCTTTAGCAAATTTTTTTAAGCGTTAAGTTCTTATGTTAAGTTCTAAATGACTCGATATTAATCAAATTTCTACTTTTCAATATTTGTTTTTTCCGAAATGCATTTATCTGAATAAATACTTGTAGTCCTTGCGGTCGTTTTGTCCGTTATCTAATGTGACGATTCCCTGTTATGTTTTGTAACGCCGGGCCCAGCTATTTTAAAACATTGTTTTCTCGCGAAAAGTGATCTACTGATGCGATTTCGAAGGAAAGAATTGAGCTTAAAATTCTACATTAACTGCTGAGAATTGTCCTGTTAGTCAGTCATAATTATTTTGGCGCAGATACAATCCATTTTGTTTCCTTTAGATAAGTGGGTCTTTGGACTGGAGCGCGATGTCACAAATTCATCCGTTAGCAAATTGCTTTTGAGTTAGCTTCACAGTCGAGCAACTGTTCTCTTCTGTTCAACTTTTTAAGAGCCACTTTTATCAGGCAGCGTTCATGGTAATACAAGTCAGTTGTAAAGGAAGACTGTAATTTCTCAAATTTCGGATTTAAAGCATTCCTCGTTGCAAGTTAGGTCATCGATTTGGCACGCGAAATCCACTCCACGGTGATGATCAAAATCAAATGATCCTGGCCTTTTTTCGGCGTTGATTATCAAAAAGTTCCAAATCGCTCTCAGAACGCGTAATCGTCGACTCTTTTCGAAGTGCATGCTTACATGTGGGATTTATGACGGCAAAAAAAAAAAAAATCGCGAGTTCGCTGTCTTTGTCCCATCACTTCATGCTCAGTCTCACTTGGGTAATTCATTTTCATGAAATCCAGATCCCAGCGGCTGTAAAATCGTAAAAAGGACGTACAGTAAAAAAGGAAAACGGTCGAAGAACGGGCTTCTGAGTTCGACTTCATCCAACTTTTTGTTTCACGGTGACATACGAGACTCACGGAAATATGACACTTTTCGTGGGAAACAAGCCGTTCTATTTATAAATCTTCTCAGGAAAGGGTTGACTCAAGAAATTAATGGAGATGGAGGCTCCATTTGATGGGCTCCTGGAAAATCTTGACTCCAGGCCCCGGTTGTTCAAACGTTGGATAGCACTATCCACCGGATAAATCACTATCCAGCAGATAAGTATTACGGAAATCAATTACTCTATCCGCTGGATAGTGATTTATCCGGTGGATAGCGCTATCCAACCTTTGAACAACCGGGGCCAGGTTCATATAACGTCAGTTGCAGGTGTACATATTTTATATTAAATTGTGCATACCTTTTACGCGCCTCATTTAATTCTCTCTATATTCCTCTCAGTGATTTATCCGTAGTTGTAAATAAGCGCCGCTCTCGAATAAGCGCCGCTCCTATAACAGGAAAAATTAAACAAGCGTCGCGGCGCTTAATCGAAATTTTCCTGCTTCAGTCGGATTGTTGGGCAATAACAAAAGTGCATAATTTTTCGCTGTTGAGCTTACTTTATAATTAACTTGTCTTGTAGGAAATAAAACAAACGTTAAAAACGGAGGACAATTTATACAAATTGGATTTTTTCCGATACAGACCAATTTGTGGTCTTTTTCCACTTAAATATTAGTCTTTACGGCAGACTATTCAACGAATCATTCAGACTCTATTATTTGCGAAACATCTTCACCGCTTTTGCTGTTGGTTTTATTTGCTAGAATGAAGCTAAATTCCAAAACAAGTCTAGAAATTTTTTTATCATTGCCGTCGATTTTGGGGTACTTAGGAAAAGAGACGAAAAACACAGCTGGACACATCATCATGAACAAATTCGTTATTTGCGCAAGGGCGTGCGTAAACAAAGATTTTGTTCATAGCGGCTCAATATGACTTATATAGGGCAAGCACGCGCGCTATGTTATAAGAACTATTTAACAATTATTCCTCGAGCCCGAATGGGCTCTAAGTCAATAGCCCATGAGGCCGAAGGCCGAATGGGCTATTGACTCAGAGGCCATGAGGGCGAGAGGAATAATTGTTTTAGTAAAATCTAACTAGTTGGTCAAAAATATGAAGATTAAAAGAACTTTAGCTAGTTAAAGCTAGACTTTAATCCTTTTTTGTGGCCAAAAAGCCCGCGCTTTTCGCTACTAGTAGGCTATAACATATAGCCTAGTAGTAGCTCAACCAATCAGAACGCAGCATTGATGATAGACCACTAGTTGGATTTTACTAATATAACATAGCGCGCGTGCTTGCCCTCTATAACTCCTATTGAGCCGCTATGAGCAAAATCTTTATTTACGCACGCCCATGTTCAAATAAGATGACGTGAGCATTTTTTTTTTTTACCTGGCTGCAAAGTTGTCGTTGCAGTGCGGTTTTCCTTCTCTTTAAAATTTGGAAGAAACCTGCGAAGAACTGCCTAGTTTTTCAATCGGCATTGACCTTTTACGTCCTGATCCAACAAGCAACAAAAATAAAGCCGAATTCAAAAAAACTCGCAAGTTGCGCGTTTCGCAAATTTGTCGGAAGACCAGCTGCAGCAAAATTTTGGCAAAGAGACATTCACTGGGAACAGAAAAGACACCAATTGGTCATTAATTAACAATTAGTCGCCGAAGGCGACGTGAATATCGGCGAATAGTCATTACATTGATGATTATTCAAGAAAATAAAATTATTGATCAATTTCCGACCCCGAAACATCAAAAAATCTGGTTGCCATTTTGAAAACTGCTAGCCTTCAATGCTATAATCACTGCGGGATAAAGCGAAGCTCCTAGCCAATCACAGCGCTCTATTTTCGATAATCATCAATGTAATTATACTAACAACAATTAAAGGTAACATTTTCGTTTTTATTATTGTTTTTAAATTTGTTATGCACTTTTGTTATCGCCGAACAATCCGACTCAGTTTTACAGAAAAGATTTTCTTTCAAACTAGGCGATTGTGGTGTGCTTGTAACTAGCCAGTAGAAGCGTTTGCTTTTCTGTGGCGAGCGTCACGAGAATTCTGCAGTTAATCAAAAAGCAAGCATTTTTGTCAGCTATGTTATAAAATAATTTGCTCATGCTTTTAGCTGTGCGTATATCGAGTTATGGATGCACTTGGGAAGTTTGGAGAGCACTCAAGAAGCTAGAGTTGCACGAGGCGATAGCCGAGTGCAACTCTTACGCATCTTTCGTGCTCTCCAAAGTTCCCGCGTGCATCCATAACTCAATATACGAACGCTAAGCATGAACAAATTCTTAATTTTCTCAAGGGGTTTAAGGTCAAAATGAATGATTGCCAATATCTCTCGTTAGGAGACATAGAACAAAATGAATTTTTCCCCAAAAGTAAATCTTGAAGTTTTCTTGTGCCTTAACGTTTAATTATAGTCACGTGACATGTCACGTGACCAAAACTTGAAAATGAAGGAAATTGGCGAATTGGTGGCGAATTTACTTTTCTTTGGATAAGCAAATTGGCATTTCTTAAGGAGGATAAACCTACCTAATGTTCTACGTTTGGAATGAATGTACCCGAAGTTTAGAATTAAAGTTTTCAATAATTCAAGATTAAACTTGGGTACTTAAAATGATGATTTCCTTCATAATTTTTATTGAAGTGCAATGGTCCGTCATTCCAAACGTGAAGTGTTGGAAATATTTAATACGAATTAGAAAAATGTTTTCGCTCTATTTCTTTTCTTAAACCGGCCACCAGTTGGTCAATAATTTACGATTTTCCGCAAAATGGACACGTGACATATCAATAGACTTGCTAACACAAACTACTGGAGTTAAGATGCACTTGCTTTTAGCATATTGTTCTCACAATTCTCTCTTCCATATGGTTGTCGTTCTCTCTATATATTATTGCCGCAACCTTGCTTTTATACTCTGACTAGCAAACCTATCTTCTCAGCTCAAATTAATGCCTACGCAAGTCTTCTATGATTGGTCAGAAGTAACTCATCCGCATGAAACCTGCGAGCCGTTTTCCTTGTCAAAATAATTTTCTTTCTTAATTGCCACTGTTAAGATCAAGCTGTCCAGTTAGTATAAAACAAGGGGAGCAATATAAAAAATAGAAGGTATTGATTTCTATGCAGAGTTTTTACAATACTATAGTTAAAAAGATTCTAACGTTGTTGTTTGAAAATTGTATCGAGCAGTCGATCTAGGAAAGGTGTCAAGCTTCTTTTCCGAATGAGATAGATAGATAGATAGGTAATCTTTATCCACGGTACAAAATTCGTCAGCTTTAAAAATGCCTAATACTAATATAATAAAAATAAAAAGTTGCTTTCCACGAATGCCGTGCCTTACAGTTCTTTGAGTAATCGTTTAAATTGCCCAAGGAACTCTGCTTCCCTTAAGTTACTACTGAAGACTGTTCCAGAGAATGGCGCCACTATAGCTGAAGCTGTTTTTGTAATAGTTTGTGCGCGGTAATGGAACATTGAGTTTATTTTCAGAGTCCCTTAGGTCATATGCGACTTCTCGCCTTTCAAATTTAGAACTAAGATATTTTGGAGCCATGCAACCCGTGCAGAGACCTGTAAACCATCGTAGCTCTTGTGATTTGTTGCTGGCAAGCTAGGTTTTTCCACCCTAGAAGTTTGAAAAGGTGACCAGTATCTACGTCATAGCTTGAGTAGGTCAAAACACGGGCTGCTCTGTTTTGTAGCTTTTGAACCTTATTCCGTAAAGGCATCCCACAGTTTCCCCAAACAATGTTGCAATTATCAAAGTGTGGCTGTATTAAAGCTTGATATGTTAGTTGTAAGGTCGCCTGAGGGACAAGGTGCCTTATTCGTTTTATGGCCCCAATACCAGAAGCGACTTTCTTTGTTACTTTCTCGATATGGCCACTCCAATCAAGTCTGTCATCGATGGTCACTCCAAGTGATTTTGCAGTAGTCACCTGGCTAACTTGAAAATCATTAATTGCAAATGTCGGGGACTCTGTGAGAGTACTTAGCCTCTGCCTAGATCCGATAAGCGTAAATTCGGTTTTAGTCATATTTAGAGTAAGTTTGTTTGCTCTCAGCCAATTGTGAACATTTACTAAATCTTGATTTAGATGCAACTGAATATTGTCTGCATTATCACCTGCGTATGTAAGGTGGGTGTCATCAGCGTACATCCTCGGCTCACAATTTGAAAGACAGTTTGGAAGATCGTTGATGTATAACAGAAATAGTAGTGGACCTAAAATCGTCCCCTGGGGAACACCACAACTTAATAAACTGCTTTGAGAGAGCGATCCTTTGATGGAGCACATTTGAGTACGATTCTCTAAATATGACTTAAACCATTGGTGCGCGTTACCATATATGCCGTAATTGCTTAATTTTGATAAAAGGATCTCATGGTCAACTGTGTCGAAGGCCTTTTTGAGATCTAAGAAAACAACGGCGTTGATTTTACCGCGGTCAATATTGTACGCCCAAGTGTCCGTGGCCTCAAGGAGAGCAGTGACAGTTGAGTGAATAGCACGGAAACCTGATTGATATTTACAGATTATATTGTGCTCTTCTAGGTAGGCATATAATTGATCATAGACGATTCTTTCAAAGACCTTGGCCATAACTGAGATCACCGAAATTGGACGATAATTATTTAAGTCGTCCCGATCGCCTTGTTTAAAAAGTGGGGTGACCTTTGCGCATTTCCAGTCATCCGGAAATATGCCTTGACTTACTGACTGGTTAAAAAATCCCGGATAGGAAGGCAAATGAGATCTGCACATTCCCGAATGAGCCTAGCAGATATCTTGTCAAGGCCAGCTGCCTTTGACTTATTTAGACGATTCAAAAGTGAGAGAACTTTATTTGTACTGGTCGGATGGAGCTTGAACCATTTATCTGTGCCAGTGAGGTACTTTTGATAACCATTACTATTTGAGGAATCAATATTGCTAGCAAGTTCTGGACCGATAGTAGCAAAGTGATTATTAAATTGGTTCGACAGCACAGTTGGATTTGTTATTGATGATACTCCATTTACTTTCAGAGATGTCACCGATTTTATTCCCAGATTTTCGCGAAGTAAGTTCATTGATAGTCTGCCAGGTCTTTTTAGAATCGCCCGTATACTTGTTAAAACTATTTTGATAATAGGCTTGCTTGGCTAATCTGATTTCGCTATTTACTATATTGCGTTGTTTTTTAAAGTGACCAGTTATTTGAATCACTCGATTTACTTACTTTAATCTTTAGAATATCCCGATCATGTATTCGTTTCTTAAGCTCAGATGTAATCCATGGGGAACTACGCGTGCGAACACGCATTTTTCTCAAGGGAGCATGCTTGTTAACAATAGATAGAAACGAGCATTTCCATTGTAGCCACATGTCATTGGGATCAGATGCAATATCGTTCCGCAAATTTATTCGATTAAATTTTCGAAAGGCAAAAACTATGCTATGATCGCTAATACTGATATGACGAACCCCCGAACACACAACGTTCTCTCGACAATTAGTATAGATTACATCAATCAAAGTTGCAGAAGTCGGAGTTATTCTGGTTGGTTCAGTGATAAGTTGCTGTAGACCATAAATATCAGTGATACTCATTAATTTGCATGTATTATTGTCATATCGAGTAGCAATCATGTCGCCAGATTGGCCAACCTTGCTTATGAATTAACCATGCGATGCCAAAAACACAACCTTATGAGTCTGATTACAACACTGGTGGCTAACAAATTCTTACAGGTCATTTACAGCTTGAAGAACCAATACAGCTATGATGTGACTAGGAATTATCTAAACTGTTATTATTATTGAGGACGGAACACTTGTCTCCACACCCAATAAATGACAGGTGTCGGTATCAGTTGATGATAAAAATCACAATTTCTATTGCATTGCATTTTTTTTGTTTAAGAAGATTGATCAGGTTATTACGAATTCATTTGTATTTCTACCATTCAAGGTGAGTTTAACGTTATAAAGGGCTGTGAAGCCTGATGCCTCGCACTGCAAATACATTAAGCCCTTCCTCGAAGTTTTAGGGATGATTGTTGATTCTCTCGTTTATATGAAGGCTCTCAGTGCTTAATAAGTAGGTTTTAAAGGTAGCAAATCAGAAGGGCTAATCCTGTAAGTCACAGTCAACGCTTTTCCGTAATGATCTGCTTAAATTAAGAAAAAGGCGTCTTCCCCACTAGTCCAGCTGTTATCGACCAAACTTTGCCGGGTTATAACCAACCCTAAGACTAACATTTTTGGATATGGAGCCAACCCAAATTCACCACTTGACACAAGTACTGCGAAGGCACTAAAATGGCCTACATGAAAACGAGTCTGTTATTGGAAATCCGGCTTCTATAATACCTATTTTTAAGATGTTTTGTAAATAATACTAGTAGATATTGGTCAAAAACTACGATTCCATGGTGTTCTTGCGGGGTTTTGTTCTTCATAAACATGACTTCGTAACCTCAAACTGCCACCACCTCTTGGTCAGAATTAAGGACGTAGATATGGTTGCCTCAGAAATATTGTTCCCTATACGTATCTCACACTGCTCTACAGGTGAGCCCTACTCGAGTTTAGCTTCTTTACCATGTCTTATCAAAGATAAAGAGAGCTGGATAAACCGTCAAGTGCAAGCCGAAATATGGAATTGAACTTTCTCTTTCCCCAAACGCTTTGGTTTGCACTTAACGCTTGTAAACTAAAAGAACCTCAGGACTGCAGCCTACGTTTTAGCTCACTATTTAAGGTCATTGTGAAAAGTCACGTGCAAACTGCACTCAAGGAGACGCAAGAGCGAGGAGTGTGAGGAGGAGTGCCGAGGAGTGCCGAGGAGTGCGAGGAGGAGTGCCTAGGAGTGCCGAGGAGTGCCGAGGAGTGCGAGGAGTGCGAGGAGGAGTGCCGAGGAGTGCCGAGGAGTGCCTAGGAGTGCCGAGGAGTGCCGAGGAGTGCTGAGGAGTGCCGAGGAGTGCGAGGAGTGCGAGGAGGAGTGCCGAGGAGTGCCGAGGAGTGCCTAGGAGTGCCGAGGAGTGCCGAGGAGTGCCGAGGAGTGCCGAGGAGTGCCGAGGAGTGCTGAGGAGTGCCGAGGAGTGCCTAGGAGTGCCGAGGAGTGCCGAGGAGTGCCGAGGAGTGCCGAGGAGTGCCGAGGAGTGCGAGGAGGAGTGCCTAGGAGTGCCGAGGAGTGCCGAGGAGTGCGAGGAGTGCGAGGAGGAGTGCCGAGGAGTGCCGAGGAGTGCGAGGAGTGCGAGGAGGAGTGCCGAGGAGTGCCGAGGAGTGCGAGGAGTGCGAGGAGGAGTGCCGAGGAGTGCCGAGGAGTGCCGAGGAGTGCCTAGGAGTGCCGAGGAGTGCCGAGGAGTGCCTAGGAGTGCCGAGGAGTGCCGAGGAGTGCGAGGAGTGCGAGGAGGAGTGCCGAGGAGTGCCGAGGAGTGCCTAGGAGTGCCGAGGAGTGCCGAGGAGTGCGAGGAGTGCGAGGAGGAGTGCCGAGGAGTGCCGAGGAGTGCCTAGGAGTGCCGAGGAGTGCCGAGGAGTGCGAGGAGTGCCGAGGAGTGCCGAGGAGTGCCGAGGAGTGCCGAGGAGTGCGAGGAGTGCGAGGAGGAGTGCCTAGGAGTGCCGAGGAGTGCCTAGGAGTGCCGAGGAGTGCCGAGGAGTGCGAGGAGTGCGAGGAGGAGTGCCGAGGAGTGCCGAGGAGTGCCTAGGAGTGCCGAGGAGTGCCGAGGAGTGCGAGGAGGAGTGCCGAGGAGTGCCGAGGAGTGCCTAGGAGTGCCGAGGAGTGCCGAGGAGTGCGAGGAGTGCGAGGAGTGCCGAGGAGTGCGAGGAGGAGTGCCTAGGAGTGCCGAGGAGTGCCGAGGAGTGCCGAGGAGGAGTGCCGAGGAGTGCCGAGGAGTGCCGAGGAGTGCGAGGAGTGCGAGGAGGAGTGCCGAGGAGTGCCGAGGAGTGCCGAGGAGTGCCGAGGAGTGCCGAGGAGTGCGAGGAGGAGTGCCGAGGAGTGCCGAGGAGTCCCTAACAGTGCCGAGGAGTGCCGAGGAGTGCGAGGAGGAGTGCCTAGGAGTGCCGAGGAGTGCGAGGAGTGCGAGGAGGAGTGCCGAGGAGTGCCGAGGAGTGCCGAGGAGGAGTGCCGAGGAGTGCGAGGAGTGCCGAAAGGCTCCCAGTCTAACGTAAACCTTCAGGCCTTACTGTTTTTAAAAATTGTCAGGGATAGAATAGAATAGAATAGAATAATTTTTAATTTAAACACGGTAAAATTCATCAGGAGTATAAAAAAAAATTTTAATTTTCCTAACTACCCTAAACAATATGCAGAACTATCTACAACTAACCTAACTAAGACCTGTATTATAGAAGGATTTTCAAGGATAGACTCGTTTTCATGTAGGCTATTTTTAGTGCCTTCGCAGTACTTGTTTCAAGTGGTGAATTTGGGTTGGCTCCATATCCAAAAATTTCAGTCTAAGGTTTGGTCATAAAAGTCAACAATTTTGGTCGATAACAGCTGGACTATTTGTATTGCCCTTGTGTCTTGTTTACGATACTAAAATCGTCCAAGTGCAACGTCCGCCCCAATTTCATTTTCTGCGTGGCAATAAGAGCCAAAAAAACAAGCAAGAGGTAAAAAATTTAACCGCTATAGGGCAAAAAGCTAAACTTGTTTAACATCAAAAGTCAAACGAAAGAACAGTTAGTAGTCGACAAATGCGCCAAGTTCAGGTTTTAAAATATGATCTTCCCTTAGAGGGACGGCCTCCCCAGTAAGAAACCACCAGACATACCATTCATGCGTGCCATACATTTGTGACCCTCAAGCAAAGAGCTGAAAATTTCATTTTCTCTGCTTGGCAACAAACTATAATCTTTCGTCACTGAAGCAATTAACTACCTTGGCAGAAAATCAAACTTACTTTTTCATTGGAACTTTGACCTTTATTCATTTGAATTATACAGGTTTGCTGCATTCAAAGCTCTTGCGTTTGAGGAATGGCCAACAGTAAGAAGTTACTCACTTATGGTCAACTTATTGTAAAAGACTTGGACAAAGCCTACTTTCTACCTCATAGCCGTTCTTCCTATTGCAAAGACTCCAAGATTTATAACGACAGGAAGTACATGCATTTTGATTACCCTCTGAAAGACAGTAAAGAGAAGGATATCTTGCGACCCATCAGACATCTAGCTACGATTGGTAATGCAATCCCAACCCTGATAGACGCCAAGCCTGATAGCCTCCAATCAAATCACTGGAAACAGTGGCTGCCGGGTTTTCCAACGGCAGAAGTGAAATCTGTTGAAGAAGGTTTCGCGGACAGTATCCCAGTTGTGACCACAGGACCGTTGCAGTCTCTGCCGGTTAAAAAGCACGCCATTGATCCCGAACTGCATGCAGAGTTACTTTGCAAAAGCACGATCCCGCGAATTGGAGTGCCGACCCCTCGAATCATGAATGAAGATGATGTTTCCTTCCCCTGTATGCTGAAAGTAGATCAATCGAGCGGTGGATGCGGAAACTGGTTAGTTCACGACTCACAAGAGCTGAAAGAGGTGGTGACAATGATTAGGAGCAAGTGCAACTGGCAGGGAAAGTATATTTTGCAAGAATTCATACCCGATGCTGAGACCATGGGATATTATTTCTACGTGTTCAAGTCGGGCGATATCCACTGGCTGGGCAGCTTGACCGGGGCTATATCTAAGAATTTCAAGTGGGCTGCCGGAGTAGGTGACTGGAACAAGCAAGATGAGTTAAGGAAAGCAGTTTACGAAGAATTTATTTTGCCAATCAAAAACTTTCTTCACAACTCCGGCTACTTTGGGATAGTCAACATCGAGGTCTTAGTAGACAAGGAGGGAAGACGCTTTCTGGTAGATCTAAACTGCAGGCTCCCTGGAGTTTTAGCTCAGTTATTTATAGCGCCTTATATGGCAACGCTTGGTTACTCCATGTCTCTTATGACAACCAGCAAAGTTCTGACATGCACAAGAAAGAAGCTGTTTGCAATGGCAGACCAAATCAATAATCAAAGCATTGGGAAAGTCATCGTGCTGGCTGCAGAGGATGTTGACGGAAAACTTAAAGCTGACCTTGCTGTATTTGCAGAAACAATGGCTGGCATTCAGGTACTGATTGACACATTGGAACAGAACAACCACTAGTAAGAACCAGATCTAGCACAGTTATATGGAACAACAGACACATTCTAATCGATGGAAAATCGGTATTCTATCAAAGCCTTTTTGACAACGGAATAATCACGCTAAAAAACCTCGTAACCGACACAAATGTTTTACTAGTCAGGCAGAATCCAAACGGGTTACCTTTCACACCTCTTGAATGGTTTCAGCTAATTCAAATTCTTGAGGCCCTACCAACTCAATGGCGAAAATCCTTGACACCTTGCGGACCCAAAAGAGGCAAAACATTCTTTTTTTATGATCAAATCAAACTCTATCTAAAAAACCAGGCCGTACAGATCGAGAACGTCCTTTCCAAGAATGTTTATTCTGAAATTACAGCAAGATATGAAACTAGACCAACTGCACAAGAGAGATTTGAAGAACAGTTTCCTGATTTATGCCTTGATTGGGACGATATCTATAAATTACCTTTTAATGTTCTCACAGACACTAAATCCAGAGAATTCCAGTACAGAATTTTAAACAGGTACTTGACAACCAACTCTTTTCTTTATAAAATTGGTCTAGCGAATTCACCATCATGTACATTTTGTAAACAAGAGAGCGAATCCCTGAGCATTTATTAATTACATGTTCCTGCACTAAGAGTTTCTGGTCGAGCTTTATTACTTGGAGTAATCAATTAAACATATTCTTAAGAGACCTTTCAGACAGCGATATACTTTTTGGATTTTGGCAAAGTAAAGAAGACTACTTTTTTATTAATCAAAATAATCACATGTTAGTCTTAGCTAAGCAACATATTTATGAATGTCGTAATAAATGTACTTATCCTTCCTTTACAATTTTCTTAAATAAAGTCAGTTAAGTTTATCAGTTAGAAAAGAAACTTATGGTCCTTATGTGTTCAAGTAACAAAGTTGCCGATCAGGAAAGTAATTGGGAAAAGTTTCAGTTACTCTGCCGTGGTAGCGAGAATTAAAATGCAAAAAAACTTATATCCTATTTTAATTTATAGTAGTAATTGTACCTAAACATTCTTTGTATTAGCCATTATTTTATGTATAGTAGGAAGTGTATTTTGTGTGCTTGTAGTAGTAGGTTATTGGTATAGATGTAGTAGTGCATGTTTAAATAAAAAATAAAGGGAAAAAAAACATCAAAATCTTCAAAATTTACCAAAATTCTATAAATGACGTTCAGTTTAATTCTAGCCTTAGAAAAAAACAAAAAAGAAAGTCATATTTTTTTTTTTTCGTTTTTCGTTTTACTAACAAACTAATATAAAAATAAGAAAAACAAAAAAGATTCAGCCCCTTTATATATAGCCAGTAAATCATTTAAAACAGGCAAACTCCCTAGTTCCAGGCCACAAACTACTTGTGAGTTGAGATGCACTTTCGAGGGTTTCTGAGTTGTGAGAGCAAATGCATGATGGGAATTCTTACGAACAATTTGGCGATAACGATTTCAACTGATATACAGCTATTTCAAGAAAGGTTGTCGGCAAAAATGTGCACGCCACAATCCCGAAAGGTAGTATGGGATATGATCAATACACTGTTCCTGACACTGTAGCTGTCAAAACTTCTTTTGTTGTTTTCCTTTAGCACGCACAAACATACGTCCGCGGCCTCTCGTGCCATTCTTTCAAATTTCTTTGAAGAAAAGCGAACTCAAAACCACCCACAATACCTTTCGGGATTGTCGCGTGCACTTTTTCCAACAACCTTTCTGGAAATAGCTGTATACTAAAGGCTTAAAAGCTCGTTGGGTGGTAATTTTCCCTACTACTAGCAATGTAAAAAAGTGAAGAAAAATGGTTAACTGATGTAGTTAAAACATTTCTAAGCATAAAAAGACGACATTATATTAAATCTACGTAACATTACGCAAATAATCGAAGTGAGCTAGAGATAAAAGTTCAGGTTTGATTACTGGGTCGTAAATATTATTATGAGAAGAGGTTGACGGCTGAAACAAATCTTACGTCTTGGGAGTTGACTAGAGGAGCTGAGGACGTGACTGGCTTGAGAGAAAAACTGAATTTAGGACAGGAATCCATAGCATCCTCCTTTAAAATCAGGGACAGGAGGAGGGATGATATTGGCATACGTCGTCTTTAGTGTGACACACGTCGCCAGCTAAAAAGCTCGAAATAGTTGGGCAGGAGGCAGTCAAAAGCCATCTTACCATAATGAACACTCTCCGCTCGGGTAAACCGCGCATCAAAGGCATGTACAAGTGTCGCTTCTGTCTCAGTCGGTCAGTTTTACCAACAAGCGAAAGGCATTACGCCCAAAGCGCCACCATGGATGGTAAAAACTGCACCGGGAAGAGCCCGGATTTCTGCCATCACTTTTTTGGAAGAGACTTTTGCTAGCGGACTACAATGCTTTTCCTTGCAAGAAAACAATTTCTTCTTGACTCATTGGTTATTTATTGCTGATCCTAGCAGTATACAGGACGCGTGTCAAAAATTAACCTAGTATACGGCCTCGCTCTCCATGTTCTCCATGACTCAAGTGGACAGAGCGCCCGCCCGGTGTTTGGGAGGTCATAGGTTCGAATCCTGTCAGGGACTTAGATTTTCTTCTTTGTCCCACGCTCGCGACATGGTTATTTATTGCTTAGCAGTGTAACATCCTCTCTCCAATATGGTTGTCGTTCTCTCTATATATTGTTGTCACAACCTTGCTTTTATACTGACTAGCAAAACCATCTTCTCAGCTCAAATTAATGCTTACGCAAGTCTTCTATGATTGGTCAGAAGTGACTCATCCGCATGAAACCTTCGAGGCGTTTACCTTGTCAAAATAATTTTCTTTCTTAATTTTCACTGTTAAGATTAGACTGTCCAGTCAGTATAAAACAAGGGGAAAGGTATTGAGTTCTATATAGAGTTTTTACAATTCTAGTTTAAAAGATTCTAAAGTTGTTGTTTGAAAACTATATCGAGCAGTCGATCTAGGAAAGGTGTCGAGCTTCTTCTCCGAATGAGATTGGCTAAACTTGCCTATGAATTAACTATGCTATGCCAAAAACGACAACCTTACGAGTCCAATTACAACACGGGTGCTAACAACTTCTTACAGGTCATTTACAGCTTGAAGAACCAGTTCAGCTATGATGTGACCAGGAATTGTCTTATCTATTATCATTATTATTTAGAACGCAAGACTTGTCTCCACACCAAATTCATGACAAGAGTTGCAAATTGGTATCAGTTGATGTTAAAAATCACAGTTTCCATCGCTTGCATTATTTTTGTTTAACAAGATTGACCAGGTTACTACGAATTCATTCGTATTTCTACAATTCAAGGTCAGTTTAGCGTTATAAAGGGTTGTCAAAGCTGATACCTCGCACTGCAAATGCATTAAGCCCTTCCTCGAAGTTTTAGGGATCATCATTGATTTCCTCGTTTATATGAAAGCTCTCAGTGCTTAATAAGTAGGTTTTAAAGGATAGCAAATCTAAATGATGGTCCATTTTGAGTAAACATAAAGGCGTAATCAAGAGTCCATCAGAAGGGCTAAATTCCTGTAAGTCATAGTCCATAATTAGTCGTGATGATCTGCTTCTTGAATTAGGAAAAAGGTTATAACGTAGTCTTTGCCACAAGTCCAGCTGTTATTGACCAAAATTGTACACGTTTCTGATAAAAGCATGAAATTTTGCCTGACTATGACCAACCCTAAGACTAAAAAAGAAAATTGGCAGGATGAGGTCAACCATACGAAATAAAGTTAAATAGCCACCAAAGTTTGACATTCGAGTGCAAAGAAATGAGCTGAATTGGCATGATATTTTATCAGGTTTGTAGCAAAATAAAGAAAAAAAGTTTCTCTTAACGTCATCCATGTGTCTGTACTCTAATGGGCATAGATCTTGGGCAACGACCAATCACAGGCAGGTGCGTAATATTCACCACATTGCATAAAGAATTTTTGTTCCTCCTCACCGAGAGATGGCAAAGAGTGGCTACGAAAAAATCACTAAAATTGCTCAGGAGGAAAACGTCAGCTTCTTTTCTACTCTTTTCTTTCAATGGATGAGCATTATATTGAAGACGGGAAATGAACGAGCTATCGATAAAGATGATCTTTTACCTCTTAAAGAAGAAAACACTACCTCCTTTTTGTCTGAAAAGCTTCAGTCAAATTGGAATCACGAAACAGACTCCAACAAAAGACATGGTAGAGGACCTAAACTGTGGAAAAGTGTGTTGAAGATGATTTCAGTTAAAGAGGCCATCATTATCACTTTAACTGGCAGTCTACGTACATTTTCTAATATTCTCCAACCATTGCTTCTGGGATATCTCCTGGAATCTCTAAGGAAAGCTGAACAAAAGCATAATTATTTTGTATATGTCTGCGCATTGGGAATTGGAATAAATGAATTGTTCGCTGCTCTGAATGTTCACCATTTTTGTTTCCAATGTGAGATACTTGGTATCAAAATCAGCGGTGCCCTTAAAGGATTAGTCTACAACAAGGTAAGTACAACATTTTTAATTAGTGAAGTTGTTGAATTGAATGAATGTTTCATATTCCATTTAATCAGTTACCTTCTGATGTCTAAAAGTAACGAAACGCAACCAAATAATGCAGACGTAATTGGCTGAATAAACAGCTACGGACCTTATTGTTCTCCATCAATCCCACCTCAGCTCGCGATTTCACGATAATTTGATAAGCCGTGGGTTCACAGTGAAGAAAAGAAATGCCGATAAAGATTCTGACCTGAGATTGCTGATAATAGGTCATTTCCGAGTTCCAAAAACTCAATTTTAAAACGAGGCTAAGTGTCAATCTTTGTTGTGAAAATTAGTTTTATTTAATTTAAAATTATTTTCATATCAATGCCTCGCTTTGAAACAGACGCTTTTTTATTTTCCAAGTTGTCTTTTGGAAATGGCCTATCGCAGAATATTGGAAAAAAGAAATTGAGCACTAGGTTCTGATCACTATTATTCTCAAGAGCCTAGACTTAATGTTGGAACAGGTTATCTGATAACAGATAATAATGCTATCAGTAATCTGCAAGTAATCTGCTCTAGTGCAATGCGTGATTTCAAAGAGCAATGCCTCTTCTTTGTTAAATGATCAGTGTCCAGTGTGTGAATGTATAATAAAACAATGCTTACCTCGACCTAGCCTTATTCTGGACAACCCAAAACCCTCATCAAATGAATGTTTATTATTTTTCCCCTGTGTACACTCCGTTATGTAACAGCCGGTTACAGAAACTGCTGATTTTCAGTGCAACGGCGTAACTAAACGTACGGAAAGAGAATTACGTACGTTCCGACCTGAAACGTCGAATTAAGGTGAGAAAAAAAAAACACGCTCATTAGAAAAACATGCCAAAGAAGTAAACAGAAGGGAGATAAAACAGTGTAGTGGATAAGAGTCTCCTAAGAAGACGGCAAGTTGTTAAAGGAACAAGAACATCCAGTCGCACACTGAAAAAAAACTGAAAGCTACTGAACTCAAGTTTTTTATTTTTATTTTTTTGAAGATTTAATACACTTACTTTCCTTTTTGATTCATTTCTAAAATGAAATCTTATATCTTATTTACCAGACTCAGTAAGGTTTTCGTGAACATTCGCTTGAACATTAAAGACCAAAAAATTAATGAGAACCAAGAAAGTTCGAAAGTTCTTTCAAGCCCCGTTAAAGGGACTCTGTGAAAGATCAAGAAATATAAGTAAAGATAAGTTATCTTTATTTGGGTTCTTGAGGCTCAATTTTACCCTTCGCTTTCTGGTAAATTTTAAATTTCGATCAGAGTTTTTACTTTTTTTTTCTCAGTTTTAGTCTCTTCACAGACTCCCTACTTTTTCTCCGCTCTATTTTCTCTTCAAAATCCGTCGAGCGCTCGTGATAAAAAACCAAAAAAGGGGGAGATTCAGTATATTTGCTTGGAAAATATTGAACTAAAATGAAAGAAGCGTTCACACGGCACGTCTATCCAAAGTCGAAATAGCTGAATTTCAGACTACAACTGAGCTGAAGAAAGGCAAGAATACGCAAAAACTATTGCTCAGTCGATCAGTGTTATCTATTTTTTAAGGAGTATATGTAAGAAAAAAGATGTGTTTATATCTAGCCTACGTAACACGCGTTGTAAAGGAAGGCGAAGGAAATTTTGGCTCGAGACCCACCTCGCGTGCCAGAAGCCTTTTCCCTTTCAAACCCCTGCCACGAAATTACATAAAGAAAGCGCGCACGCCTAGAAATAAGCTCAAGTCTTGATGAAAGTCTATGAGGAGGTAAATAAGCTCTCGTTTCAAAGCAATCTTTAAAAAACGTTTGAATGAATAATAAAAAGGATATTTAATTCGGCTTTCGTATATGATGTGCAGAATCGTGCTGATCACGGAGGCTGATATAAGCCAAGGTGGATAGCATTCTCCTCGATCTGCATAATTCT
Source organism: Porites divaricata (assembly GCA_038088405.1). Taxonomy (NCBI): domain Eukaryota; kingdom Metazoa; phylum Cnidaria; class Anthozoa; order Scleractinia; family Poritidae; genus Porites; species Porites divaricata. The sequence goes on from JBBMOI010000006.1 coordinate 1,615,407, forward strand.
TCAAATCCTACGAAAGCGTCATTCACTGAATAATTGTTAAATATTGATTTCAGTTTTAACTTTTGCTGCATGTGCAGACAGTACTGTTCAACTTACAACTAGGCTCTAGTTATTAGTTAAAATGCTCCTTTATGGTGCAGCTTTACAAGTCAATAAATTTATCATTTCTGTTTTGCAGACGCTTCTTTTAAGCAAGGATTCCTTGTTAAGGTTCTCAACTGGTCACGTGATTGATCTTGTATCCAACGATGTTCAGCGACTTGAGGCAGATACGGTCAGGTTGTTTCTCGTTCTGCCTTTTTCCATTCTTCAGTTTGTGGTGATCTCCTTCTTACTCGTCCACTTTATTGGCTGGCAGACTTCAATGGGAATCCTTTTTCTGTGTTTACTCCTGCCATATCTCGGCGGACTCTCCTCTGTTGGTGCCGCACTACGCTCTTGCACAGCTGCAGTTTCTGATCGTCGCATTTCGTTGATCAACCAAGTTATTTCTGGGATTCGCGCCATCAAGTCATATGCATGGGAAAAAGAATACAGACAAAAGATAGGAAATATACGAAGGTAGGAAAAAGATATCTGCTCAGTCTACTCATGAGTTGGTGAACAATTAGAATATCATACATTTAGTAATTCAGTCTGAAATTGGTCACTGCTAATAAATGAAAATATAACTTGAAGTTATAAGTATAACATTGATTTCAACAGAGACCTTCACCATAAAAGACATTTGAGTGTTTCAATAACCCCAATAAGTACCGCGTGACAGCGTATGAGACAGCTGCATTTTTTAAAAAGATCAGAATTCCTGGAAAATTGTCAGCACTAATTGTCAATTGATTTACAATCAATGCCTATTCTAGGTAAGCTTAGCATAGATGCAGTTGTCAGTAATACTAACCATAGAGTAAATCTCTTAAACGCTTTGACATTTTATGCAGTCCGCGAAAGAGCCAACATTGGAGCCGTGCAAAGTTGTTCTTACTTTATTTTTCGGTAGTAAAAGGTCAGCGCACTCATACATTTTTATGTTACAGAAAGGAAATAAGCCTCATCCTGAAGAAGAGTGCCGTTTTATCGGCCATTGCTGCATTGGAGTATACTTCAACACCAATGGCGACCATGCTGACAATCATCACACTTTCACTGACTGGTCATCCCCTGACACCAGCAAACGTATTCATTTTGCTTTCCTTTATCAATTTACTACGCCAGAACTTCTGTATAAACGTGGCCTATGGTTTGCTTCAGTCATATGATGGTTATGTTTCCCTAAGAAGAATTCAAGACTTTCTTCTTTTAGACAATTTAACTTCAACTGCCGTTACGAGAAAACGTCTAGAAGAGAACGAAAATTGGCCAGATCCTCACAAGGCAACAAAATTAGAACAGGATCCTGTCTTATTTGTGGAAAGTTCCATGCTACAGGAGAAAGATAAAGATGATGGATTTAGTTCACAAAACGTAGCCGCCAAGAAAGGGAGTTTGATGGTCATTACCGGGCCAGTAGGGAGCGGAAAATCAACTCTTCTCTCAGCAATCGCTGGCGAAGGAAGAACCCAAAATATAAGCATTACCTGCAAAGGATCTATTATCTATGTGCCACAGATACCGTGGTTATTTTCTGGAACTGTAAGAGAGAACATTTTGTTTGGCGAGCCTTATGAAGAATCCAAGTACGCAAGAATCATTGAAGCTTGTGCTTTGGCAGATGACATACAGCAATTTCCCGAAGGTGACAAAGCAGTTGTTGGAGAGCGTGGTGCGGCTCTCAGTGGAGGCCAGCGGGCAAGAGTAAGTTTAGCACGTGCTGCCTACGCGGATGCAGACCTGTACTTGTTAGATGACCCCCTTAGTGCGCTGGATTCTAAGGTTGGGCTGCACATCTTTACGAAATGCATCAAAGGCCTACTAGGACAGAAAACCAGATTGATTGCTTCTCATCACCAACAACTTATGAGAGAAGCTGATGAAGTAATTGTATTATTTAAAGGCGAAATCTTAGATAAGGGACGTTTTGATGACCTGAAAGCAAAAGGCCTTTTAAATACGACTGTTGATCCACTATATAAGAAAGCTAAGGAGTCAGATGAGAGCTTTGGTGAGCAGCGTGAAGGAAAAGATGAGATTTCTGACACATCAAATAGAACAACCCACAACATCAATGAATGCAAGACTCTTTGCTTATCAGAAGAAGATCGAGCGATCGGAGTGGTGTCCACAAAACTGTATTGGAACTTCTTCAGAAGCGGAGCCCCTTTCCAAGTGATCATCGCAGGAATTTGCTTCTGTCTTATTGCTCAAGGTAATCAACGGTTTTTATCGACCATGTTTTAAAACATTGACAGCATTTGAACTTTCAAGAACAAACTCCAACAAAATCCGTGGAATATTTATTTTAGAGAAACCATTGTGGACAATGGTCTTTCAAAACCTTTAAAGAGGCTTTGTCACAAGGCTGTTGCTGTGCTGAGGTCATTGCATATTGCCTTTATGTATCACAAATTAATTCTTCTGTAGGGTTGTGAAGAAGATATCAAACAAATTTCACCAGGGAGCACTAACCATAATATTTTTTCTCGTAATTTTTACATTTTACAGGCATAGCATCCAAACTTGAAACGGGTGACCCAAATTTTTCAAGTTTCGATTCATGTCCATCTCCACTTGCCATCCGTTAGTAGCATTTCACAACAGGAAACGGTTTCAATGCCTACATAGATCTAGTCTTAAATATAACACAACTCTACCATTATTTTTGGAATTCGATGCGACGAAAGATAGCAAATGACGTGACATAGCCTATATACTCAAAAATTAAATCAGGAACGAGAGTAGTGTGCACATTCTTTGACCCAGACGTAATCTCAGTTAAGGCAGGGGTAATGGGGTCTCAACCCCACTAAATACAACCAGAGGCCAAAATAGGAGAAAATACACGTAACCAATTAGAAAGCTAATTCTTGGAGATGCTAAATGATGTTATATTTGCAGTTGATATAAGGATGATTTAATTTCAACATACTTGCTATTTTTTAGCAATGCTTATGTCCCCTGACGTGTGGCTGTCGTTGTTGACAAAGAAACAACCAGAGTATAAACGAGACAAGAAGAACTTGACCATCTATGGTGTTCTCGTGGGTGCCGCATTTATATTTCTCGTCATACGAGCGTTTGGCTTCTACCTGCTATGTGTAAGATGTTCTGAGCGTCTTCATGATAAAATGGTCGAAGCTGTTGTTCATGCACCAGTCTTTTTCTTTGATTCAAATCCCGTGGGAAGAATTATGAATAGGTTTTCCAAAGATGTAGGCAGCATGGATGAAGTACTGCCTAAAACATTTTTGCGGTCAATTCAGCTCATCTTACTCCTGCTGATGACCATTCTCGTGCCGACAGTCACAAACCCTTGGATTTTGCTTGTTGTTACGCCAATAGCTTTGTTGGCGGGACTGTTGTCAAGATATTACCTAAAGACATCTAGGGAGCTGCAAAGGTTGGAGTCTATTTGTCGCAGTCCCGTATATTCTCATATTTCGGAAACACTGGATGGACTGGATACAATAAGGACAAGGAAGAAAGAAGGAGATTTTGTCGATCGCTTTCACAGGTATCATGTTACACATTCGTCGTATCTTTTAGGTTGATTTCGGTTTGTTTACGTTTTTTAGTTTTTAGAGTTTGGCTATCTAAGCAGGTGCAAAAGTGAGCAGGCAAAAACAATCTCTTTTTTAACAAATGAGTTGATTAATCCCTTAAAATGGTTCAAAATCTAACTTTTCCAGCGCCAGACTTCGGTCAGCGCTAAACAAGGAATTGTTGGATCTCAAAACTAAAACAAAAAACTAGAAAAATAGCCTTCGCAGCAATGTTCACACAATACCGGGTGGCTTTTGCTTTTGCTTTTGCGCCGGCACGAAAATCATATCAGATAGGCCTTCTGTTCATACATAAGAACAGTGATTTCAGCGAGATTTCTGTAACGGAGCAAAGCTGCTCCGCGCCGATCTCTAAAGTGCACAGTAATTTTTAGGGAGTTATTAAAATGGAGTAAACATTTTAGGTACAGGATAACCCCTCTTTTGGGGTCACTTTAACTCCTAATTTAACTCCAAATTTGGGGTCATTTTTACTCCTGAAAAAAGTTCTTTTTACTCCAGGTCTGGAGTTAAAATAACTCCGAAAATGGGATTATTTTTACTCCTTAAATGGGTTGTTTTTACTCTTTTTGGAGTTTCTTTAACTCTGAAAGTGGAGTAAAAATGTTAGGTACAGAATAATTCCTTTTTGGGGTTATTTTAACTCCTCAATATCTGGGGTCATTTTTACTCCTCAAAAAGAGTTCATTAAACTCCTTTTTGGAGTTAAAATAACTCCCCAAAAATGAACTCCACTGTAGGGAGTTAAAGTGACCCCACTAGAGGAGTTATTATAACTCCTTGAAAATTACTGTGTGGGGAGTCACATATCAGATAGGTTTTCATACTATAAAGGAAGAAAGGAATTATTTATGACTCATTTGGAAATGGTGTTGATTGGTGTTCTTTTTTCCTATCCGCAATTGTGGCATTTTTTACTGCTAACAGTTCAATAGAGTGTTTTCACTCACGTGGCCAGGGTCTATGCAAATTTATTGGAACAAAAGAAAGCATTTGCATAAGAAAATAGTTTAACTCCCACGGGATTGGTTTGGGACACCAACATGGCCGCCGTTTCATTGTTTTTGGACACCAACATGGCCGCCGTGACGTCATGTGAAAACACTCTGTTATATTAAGTCCAGAATCTAGGGTAGGATATGAAAGGAGGAATGTATGCAAAGATCCTCGCCAAGATTCAGTTCAGAGTAATTTTCCACAAGCGAGATATCCAGTTCCGAGATATGTTTTGTCAAGATTTATAGAGCGAGCTTTGTATGGAGACACCATATTGGTATCCATCCTGATGAGCACCAAAATGGCGGCCGAAAACAACAGAACCATCTGTCACTAAGTTGTACTACGAAAAAGCGTTTCTTAAGGAACTCATAAATATTAAATTAATACGTTTTCTAATGCAATGACTATTCAGATAGCTCAATCCCCCAGTCACGTTTTTAAGCTATATGGCAGCTTTCTCGGCCGCCATGTAAATCACGCTTTACCAAAAGAATAGAAATTCAAGCGTACTGTATCAAAAAAAGAAGAAGAGTCTTTTCGAAATGAAATTTTGTCTGGATATTAGTTTTAAGCTGCTGTAATACTTCATGGAAGTAAAAAAAAAACTTCTTTCGCGTTTTTCGGGCGAACGAAGCACGAAACGAGCGTAGAGCGGCCAGGCACGCGCGACGCATGGAAGATGCGAAAAAACTATCGCCTTTTCTGCAGGCTATGGAGCGTCCAAGATGGCAAGTCACTAGCATTCACGCGCTGAGCGCGCAAAGAATTTATAAATCTTGCTTCACGAGGTATAAACATGTTTAGAAGAGTAGGAATTCTCGACCAAACCGCTTTGAAAAAAATCTCAGAAACCCTTGGGGGGCTTCTTCTGACCTCACACCCTAATTGAACGATGTCGTAGGTAGAGGCTTTTCTAGCAGTTGTAACTGTAAAAAAAGGTGTAAAAAATACATTCCTTGTTGGTTGTAGGTGTCAAGATGTTCATACAAAATCGTTTATCGTGTTACTTGCCAGTGGGCGATGGCTTGGTGTACGCTTGGACATTTTCTCCTCTCTGTTGACTGGTGCTGTGGCCTTTGCTGCAGTTTTATTTTCTGAGGATCCTGGTATGTACCCGTTTTTGTTAATAATTGTGAAAAGACTACTGCAAAGATGGTTCAAACAACGTGTTTAGAATTGCCGTCACTCTTTTAGGTTGAATTGTGTTATAATTTCATCACTGACCACACTGTCCACTGGTCGATCAAGTCTGGTCGTGCACGGTTTTGTCGTTGTTCCAAAACTTTAAAAGTAATCATTACGGCCCTCGTACCTGTGCATTTAAACACAGGGTCTCGCCAAAGTGGGTCCTGATTCCGCATTCCAGCTCCTTTTTCAAGGTAATCTCGCATCCAAAACTTCTCCGAATATTTAACCCGAACACCGTTTTCTCTTCCAGTACCGCGAATCCTGCTTCAACTGTAGCAGTCACATCCCGCATCACATCAAGAAAGTTTGCTATTTCCCGAATCCCCTACTGCATTTCAATCAAATCGCCGATCCCGAGAATATCCTTCTAGATCCTAAAGACTCAGAGCTTAAGCGTATATTTCAGTCTTTTAACCGCCGCCTACATGTACTGGAAGCAGTCAACGGACTGTTCCTACGTAAGGCTTAGGACCAAGAATCCATGAGTTCGGACCACAAACCAAAGTTTCAAAAACCACCAAGGAGACCATGAAAGCGTGCGAACATTCCACTTATGGGTATACGTTGCGCATGGACTCGATCACCAAATAAATTCCCACACCACAACACAAAAGTAGCCAACAATGGCTTCCAAAACACTAAGACCACCTTCTCCAGTCTCTATCTTGAATACTCACTGAGTTTGTCCCGTTAGGATGTTAAGTTTAAGTTTTGTCTGGATTGAGAATTTTCTCGTTTATTACTTGTAGCCCTGGTTGGACTATCTCTGGTTTACGTAGTTCAGACCGTGAATCTGACACAATTTGCTGTCCGTCAGTTAACCGAGGTTGAAAATCTTATGACAGCAGTTGAACGAGTTATCACCTACACTGAGCTCGAACCTGAACCTGGTTACAAAGTCAAACGACTTCCCCCGGAAAATTGGCCAGACAAAGGAAGTATCACATTTCAAGATGTTTCCATGAGGTATCAACCAGGGGGTCCACAAGTTCTAAGGAATATTTCTTTAAGCATCAAAGCAGGAGCTAAGATTGGAGTTGTGGGCCGCACGGGGTCAGGGAAATCTTCCTTCGCGGCAGCACTAATGCGCATGCCTGAAGCTGAAGGAGATATTTTGATTGATAACGTATTGTTAAGAAATATCAATCTAAAAGAGTCTCGAAGAGCCATAACCGTCCTTGGTCAAAATCCTGCCCTTTTAAGTGGATCGGTAAGAAAAAACCTCGACGCAGTAGAACAATTTCAAGACGCACAACTATGGCAGGCTCTGGAGCAGGTGCAAGTGAAAAATCTTGTGGAGAATTTGGAGGGTCAGTTGGATTACGAGTTGTTGGAAAATGGTGCAAATTTAAGTGTAGGAGAACGGCAGCTAATCTGCTTGGCTCGCGTGCTGCTGCATCAAAAGAAAATCGTCATCTTGGATGAGCCCACTGCACACGTGGATCCAGACACAGAACGAACAATCTGGAACGTTGTGCATGAAAAACTGAGTGACTCCACTGTTATAACAGTAGCTCATCGGTTAAATACCATCACAAACTGTGACAAGATTTTAGTTTTAGACAGTGGCGAAGTTAATGGGTTTGATAGCTTCCAGGTACTATGTCACAGACCCGTAAATAAGTTACAAGAAATAGCTCAAAAGACAGAGCCGAAAAATGGAGGTAACCTGTCTTCCATGTAGAATGTTAAGGTTATTACGAATTCATTCGTATTTCTACAATTCAAGGTGCATTAAGGCCTTCCTCGACGTTTTAGGGATCATTATTGATTTCCTCATTTATATGAACGCTCTCAGTGCTTAATAAAGTAGGTAGGATCGCGAAAATCTGAATGATGGTCCATTTTGAGTAAAATTAATTAATTTTCTTTTGAGCATTTATTGAAAATTGTGGACAACATCTGTTAAGGTGCTTTTGAAATTCTTCGATTCTTTTCTTAGAAGTCACTGAATGGAGTTTGCTATAAGAAGCTGAAGAGCATGGCTGTGGTATAGTAGATCGGTTTTAAGAATTTATCGTCTAAATACCTTTTCCAACAAATTCACCGCAAACGTAGGCGAACTGAAGTGTATCCTATTCATCGTGAAACTTTGATCTAACCTTTTTCCGCCTTTGTTTATGCGTTTTCGTAAATAACATTTAAACTCATTTTTTAATTTTAGGTTTCGAAAGCCTTGAAAATGCAATTTTTATAACGGTGAACACCGTGAATTGAATTACAGCCAGTATTAATGATAGCTACTTGGTTAAATACGCTGATGATTCCACGACCCTCCAGACTTCGGTTATGAAGGACTATTCGGATGAATCTTCATACTAAGTTTACAGATTCTTGCACTGGTCATAAGCTAGGACAATCGTATGTCATGCAACTAAAATAGATGTAAAAGACTTGTTTTAAATTTAGGAAACGGGCCCAGGCTCCGCTCTGAGGTCCAACACCTTACACATTTTTGACAAGAAAGGTACCCCCTTTAGATGGAATACCTTCCACTAAAAAATGGTACCGCTTTCTGATTTAAATTAAAAGCCTGTAACTTACAATAATTATTTAAAATGGCAGTCATTAAGGTGCGTCATTCCAAAATGTTTTACTTAAAGGCCTTTTAAAACACTCAAACGGACAGATTTTGCTACTCTTTTATATATAATTCAACTCTTGAACCCCCTACCCTTTGATACACTTAAAATCTGAAAAGGATACCCCTTTCGGATATTAGTGCCATTTAGCACTTCTTATCTGAACTCCTTATATCCATAGTTTCCTTTAGAGACTACTATTGCTAATTGTGCTACATTGTTTTGCTTTCTCTGTATTCAATCACTCTATTTCTTTCCAGACTTTTGAACTTTGTAATTATTACTAGAAGACTGTTATTATTTCGTCACCCTCCAATCTGTTTCAGCCCCAAAGTGCCGATTCAGCTCTTTGGTCCCTAAAGCTGATTTGACTCATAGAGGGGTTATTTTATTAATTTGATCTACATCGCAAACCGAAAGTGGCCCACACACTGTTGCCAGTGATAGTGTAATTTGGCATATTCCTTTGGTCGGCTTCAGCTGATTATTAGGAATTAACTGGGAGACAAAGGCCCATCAGAAATGAATAATAATGAATATTGTTTTGATTGATTTTGTTAGTTATTCAACACCAAAATTATTATTAATGTGTCTGGTGCATGATTTAGAGAACGCATAAGTGTTAAAAAAAGTTCTCTGTAAACATGATGAGATGAATAAAAAATCATAATTTTCGGACCATTTTGGAAATCTGCAGGTCGGTGATGACAGCAAGAGAGAATGGGCAATGCCCTGTGATCATTATTTGAAATCTATTTTAAGTTCGCAAGTTTTCTGCGAAGGCTGTTTTAGTCTATTGTTTCCGTTACCCACGCGGCCTACTGTCACGTGTACGTGTCAAATTCGCACGTCACGTTGCTTACTGTGCGTGATCGGCAGTAAAATAAGTCAATTACCTTCCAAGTTTAAAACACATGACGCCATTCTAACCGACCAATGAGGTGTCATCCTTTAAATAACCACATAGTATTACACAGAACCAAGAATAGATTTCGAATAATGTTCAAGGAAGGAGGGTCATGTATGAGGGATTCGCTCTCTTATCTCGCTTATTCTCTCTTAGATTACAGCCAACTTCTGAAGTTTAGTCCAGTCAAACTCCTAATTGTCAGTATCAAACTGCCACCAGAGGGAAGCGCCACCAGGATCCAGGACTAATTTACAAAATGTAACTAGTAAAGGACCGGTCATTATTTACGTAGAAGGGGGGGGGAATATGTTGGAAAGATCAAAATTTCTGTAAGGACCCCTGCAGACCCGGTAAATAGCAAATGACCCCCCTTCTTTATTTTATATGCTCTACAAAGTAATTATTAAAATGCATGTAACATACTATTAACTCATTAGTCTTGTTTTGCTAAATAGAAGAAAAATGGTACATTTTTACAAATCGTGCCTTCATGGTGAACACAAATGTAATAACCATGCAAAATATAATTCTTTTTAAATGATTTTCCTGCTGTTCTAAAAGGACTACTTCTTGTTGTTTTATCGTGTTTTTCTTGGGCTATTGACGGGTGACAAGCATTTTGTTAAAAGAAAATTCATTCAAATTTTGTTAAAAGAAAATTCATTCAAACCAAATATTAAGACAGATCAGTCTGGATTCTTTATTAGCTAAAATTTGAAATAACAATGAAGTTTAGAGTACAAACAGAATTTCTGTCTTTCTGCCAAATACAAATGACTAAGTTGCACAAAATAGTGGTGCTTAAACAAAAAGGAATAGAATTAGTATAAAATTGTACAATTTAGCATTACTTTTTACCATATATTGTTTGTAGTCCACAATATAACTGCTTTACCCATCTTGGCTAATGGACCCCTCTTAAAATATACCTGGCGATCACACTGCTGACCTCCCCCCATCTAGTCAATCTGAAATAGCCCCCCTCTACATAAATAATGACCGGTCCCTAAGTAACAAATTTTACAAGCCATTAAAGGAAAAAAGTTATTAAAACTCTTTAAAAATAATGTAACTCATTTCGCTTTTAATTAATACTACATCGTTGAAGTATGCCACAAAAAAAAAACCTTGTCAGGAGCGGGATTCGAACCCAAGCCTCCATTCGGAGACCAGAACGCCCGCCCCCATTGTTTAATGGGAAGGTATATCATCACCTTGAGTCTGGCGCCTTAGACTGCTCGGCCATCCTGACATCCGCTCTGATCTTGTGATAGTTTACAGTGTCTTAAAATTTTTACCCACTGATTATTTATTGGCGAGGGCGACTTTCATTAACTCTTTGACTGTCCGCTTTGTTCGGTTTTTGTCCATATGGAGCCATGTATATTTATTATTCCTGGACCCATTAATTTAAAATCCAAAGCTGCTATAACGTACAGACACTCCCGAAGACAGAGAAGGCTGCTGAATCCTCGCTGCATATTCGCTCTCAATAACGGCCTGTCGATGGGATCAATGGTTTGAGGTCCAATCTAACTTCTTAGGCAAATACCATGATAACTTCTAGTCAATCTGAAATAGCCCCTCTCTACATAACTAATGACCGGTCACTAAGTAACAAATTTTACAAGCCATTAAAGGAAAAAATTATTAAAACTTTTTAGAAAATAATGTAACTCATTTCGCTTTAATACTGCATCATTGAAGTATGCCACAAAAAAAAAACCTTGTCAGGAGTGGGATTCGAACCCACGCCTCCATTTGGAGACCAGAACGCCCGCCCCCATTGCTTAATGGGAAGGTATATCATCACCTTGAGTCTGGCGCCTTAGACCGCTCGGCCATCCTGACATCCGCTCTTGTGACAATTTACAGTGTCTTAAAATTTTTACCCACTGATTATTTATTGGCGAGTCGACTTTCATTAACTCTTTGACTGTCCGCTTTGTTTGGTTTTTGTCCATATGGACCTATACATATTTATTTTTCCTGGACCCATTAATTTAAGCTTATTAATATGGTAATTAACAAAATCAGCAGGGATAGATCTCTCCACTGGTACCTCATTTAGCAAATTTTGACAAATCCTGATAGTTACACTTCCAATTTTGCATACTCTTTACAGATAAGATTTGAAACCTTTGCTGGAAAGAAAGCCAGCCAAAATTTAATGCAAAAGAAAGACAATAAAGTGCGGAACCAAACTGGCTACAAAAAGAAAAAAAAAGGAAGAAGAAGACTGCAAGAAAAAAAAATGATTAGAAATAGATTCGGCAGAAAAGTCCAAAGCTGCTATAACGTACAGACACTCCCGAAGACAGAGAAGGCTGCTGAATCCTCGCTGCATATTCGCTCTCAATAAAGGCCTAGCTTGATAACTTCATAGCTTAGCGACCCGTCCAGTAGTCTAAAGCATTACGGAATTTTTGTCAAACGTGACATGAGGTATTTTGCCAACACTGCACTACGATTGATTATGGTGATCACGAGTACAAGCTCTTGAAAGATGTTAATCCTGCACGGAAAAGGAGGAAAATGAAAAATCGCACCTTAACCGTTTCTTCACAAAAAGAGAATTCAAGATAACTTGAGAATTACATTCACCTTATCGACACCCGTTCAGATCAGCAGATTGAAATTTTACAGAAATACCGCCAGTTTTCAGTAAGGCTCAAAACACATATGCAGAGTGGACATGCTTCAAAAAAGGCGAGACGAGATGGTGTCGGAAACCGCCGTTTTGTTGCCTAATTTTACCAACAGTTGTTCTTGTGTATATTGGCGGTCAAGCTATATGCGCGTCAGACCGACATATTTGTATGGTGGCCTTCATTTCTAGAAAAACTGGCAAGCTAGTATATACCATTTGAAATAAATTATGTAAGATACCTTCAGTAGGACGTTCCCTGAATTAAACATCCTTTCCAAATAAATAGTTCTTTTTTTAACCCTACCTTCTTTCAGCCAACACCACACTACATTTAACTTGTGTTTACGCAAACTTGTCGACTTGCTTGTCAATGAAAAGCTCAAACCTTAGGCCTGGTCATTGTTCAAATTAAAGCTGGGTTATGATAACCTTGGGTCAGTGCAAATATATGAAGGTTTAAAAAGCTAATTAAGCTTAATAGTGCTTTGGTTTGAAGGAAATATCGTTAAAGGGTGGAAAAAAGCACCAAATTTGACACAGATGCTCTTTAGGTTATCTAAAACAAATTTAGAAGGGGTGCCGCCAAATAATCCGATTATCCGGGAGGGCAAGACAAGCATTTCATTTTCAGCACCTTTTTTAAGCATGAAATTGACATTTACGTACTTTTTATTGACTAATATTCGTTTATGTTACCAAAATAAAACATCTCTGGGGTGGTCTAGTTAGTTTCCAAAGCATTAACCGAGTTTACGACATGATTCACGTTTTTCTTACTCATTAATATCACTTTTTAATTGAAGGAGGATAAAGGAAACCATTCTTAAATCACTGAGGACTTGAGGCACTTACACAGTTAGTATCAGAGTTAGTACCATGTATTAATATTACAAGCGAATTTCCCATTAACATGGACTCAATGTGTAAAAGACAGATAATACTACTGAGTTCACTTTTGTTTTCTTGGGGGAGGCTTATTACAGTTGACATAATAAAAACAAGCTTTGTAGGCTGGGACACGACAGGAATTTGAGGTCTAATTGTACCAGAAATATGGCATTCAAAAAGTTGATTCATAACCCAGTTCATTTTAGTCTATGCAAAAAATCTTTCCAAAACAAGGTAGATTGGCTTTCGCGCATTTACATCTACCAGAACATCCTTGTCTGCGCCACATTTCAGAAGCTCAAAGGTTTCCACTTGTTATCGATCTCACACCAGCCCCATCCATCGGACGAAGGCACCATTTGAACCGACTGCAGGCTTGTGTACCAGATACTACTTTGGTAGATTGATCTCAAAACGTGGTTCTAGGAATGACTCCTATAGTACACACAAACAATTTTATTGATACTGCCCGGATGTGAAATATGAATGGAATCATAAACGTATAAAGATGCACAACTTAAAATTTCAGTGAGGAGGGGGCTTAGATTTTCGTATCTGATATTTTTTCTCATTGGGAAAACTAAGAAACTGGCTAGAAAATCTTAGGATTATTTCAGCTCCAGGCCTTATTAAGTACAAATAAATATATATATATTTTTCTCTCTCTCTCTTTAATGTATGTAATTAAGTACAGGGCGAATAAAGGTATTGTTGTTGTTGTTGTAAAAATCTTGGATTACCGCATTTACCTGTGTGGGTGATATATTCTCCAGGGTCCTGTTCTTGCCTGCTGAACCTTTCTTTTCTTGCTTCATTTAACGAGGTTTCATTGCTTGTCTTGTCATGGAGACCCATAGTAAAAAGTTCAAGCAGCTTGAAGTTGCGGTGTTCCATATCCAAGTGGTAATATGGGTTATCAGCAAGATAAAGGAACGCATCTGTATCACGATACAACTTCCAAGCTTTAACTTCCCAAGCGGATTTCTATCCCTTGCCCTTGAAGCAAGAGGTGGTGTCTGTCAGAACCAGTAAAGGAATGAAACAGGGGCATTACTCGAGATGTATCAGGAACAAGAGATGCACAGATGGCAAGCTGGAAGTGCTTTCCCACGACCCAAGCTTATCCAGACATTTGCAGAGGGATGTAAAGACAACAATTCGTTGAAGAGCCCAATCATTATTACAACAACAATGTCTATGTCCACTGTTCGAATAAGAACCTGATGGTGTACTTTATTGTGATGAGAGCGTGCAGAACATGCACAGCAATTCCTCGCGGTTGCATCTTTGGATATCTGAGGAACCGCTGTTCGAGAAAATTGTAGAAACATTTTCCACTTTGATGGAAGCTTGGTTTCATTTGTCACCTTTTGTCTCTGAACTGTGCCTCTCTTCTCTCTGGTTGATTCTTTCAAACTTTTTTCCTTATACCTATCCCAGACAAACAGTTTTCAACATCGGAAATGGCGTGATGAGTAATAAAGATACTCAGACGATCTTTTTTCTGTTTCTTTTTTTATTATTTTCAATCGCGAAACAAGGTACGAAAAGCTTCGCCTTGACTTTTAGCCTTGCTTTCATGTTGATGTATGTAAGGGAAAATTATATCACATCTCACGCCCCTCCCGGATTGTTGTTTCACGTGGCACCCCTTCTAAATTTGTTCCTTGCAACTAAAGAAACGTTGTGCCAAATTTGGCGCTTTCTTCCACTCTGTAACGATTTCGCCAAAAAATAACCATAAGCCACTGCACTATAATTCATTTTGTCTACAACTTGATGATTGGACGCGTTAAAAAGAATACAGAAAAATTATCCGCGAAAACTGCTTTTGAGCAAAACAACAACATCTGTTATTTATTAAACACGATAATTTTACAGCGTAGCTGATGTGGTCGTGTAAAATGTAATGATAATATGACCCAAACTGAATAAATAAACAAATGAGCAAGCCTACCGACAAGTACGTATGGAATGTAAAGTTGTCAGGATGGCCGAGCGGTCTAAGGCGCCAGACTCAAGGTAGAATTAATACCTTCCCATCAAGCATTGGGGGCGGGCGTTCTGGTCTCCGAATGGAGACGTGGATTCAATCCCACTCCTGACATCGTCTTTCTTCTTTTACTTTTCTTTTTATTTGGGTTAGCAAATTATGTGTTTTATTTATTGAGTTGTCCTTTAAACGATGCCGTTAGCATCTGTCTAAAATTAGAATAGGAACTAGCAATTCAGAGCTCGTTCAAAAGAATAATTTAAAAGGCTACATATATCCGATGAAAAGAGCCACCACATACCGCGCAAATTTAAAAAAGTGCTCTTCGCGATGGAATTCTTTTAAAACGTTGCTTTCAAGTGTTGACGGATGAAAATTAATTAACTGATGACCTTTGGTTGAAAATTTCTGAGCGCTTGGAATAACCGCCGACCAGGCGAAGGGATTAACAGAGTTCAAATCTGAGTTCATTACCGTTATGCCTGCCTCGAAAATTAAAGCATAAATACCGAACTAGATGGTTCAAAACTCGAGAGTCTTGGGTTGGATGCGGGCGTTAAACAACTTGATGGGATTAAAGGTCAACCTGTAAAAACCATGACTGTTTTCAAACAAAACGAGCAGTTGTCAACAAAAGAAAATGATACAAAAAACGCAGATGAGAGAAATAGCTCTTTTGAAATGAAAAGGGATTCACAGGGGCTAGGCCTCAATCTGCCTAACCTTTGGATAATAGCGTTTGAGCTGAGGCCAGCGGTCTCCCTCTATAGCAAAACCATGATTTTAGTAAATCTTGTAGAAAAATGGCTGTAAAGCTAATGTGTTTTCACCTTTTTTATGTAACAACGTGATCAGGACGGCTGTAGTAAATAGTCACTTTGTAGGAATATTATTTTTATTCAAATCTTGACTTCAACATTTCATTTAATTTACGGGTGAAAAATAATATATATTCCACATGAAGAAATTTCTAAATTAACAATCTAATTTTATTACATAAATGAGTATTTCTTGCCTAGAAATGTGGCGGCAACGGGCAAGGTGGCTCGGGGCAATTGCATAAGGGTTTCGAGCAGCAGTCCAAGTTACATTTGGTTAAGATAAGCCCTGTTTGGTTCCACATTTCTACGTCACAAGCTGTCTCGTTCATCATTCCACACATTGACTGCCAAAAATAAACCAAAATTAGTCAATACTAAAAGACCATCTTTTAACCTCCTTTGCAACCTGGTAGGATCATTGAATAAAGCTTTATGACTGATGGCATGATCACGAGCCCATCAGAAGGGCTAATCCTGTAAGTCATATTCAACACTTTTCCGCAATGATCTGCTTAAATTTAGAAAAAGGTTATAGCGTAGTCTTTTCCACGCTTTATTTAATCGGGCAAGATTTTTCAGCTCAGTTCTGTTCAGTTCCTTTCTTTCTATCTTTTTTTTGCTTTTTTTTTTTCACTCTTAGTATAAGTCGTTTTTCGATGTCGCGGACAATCGAATCACCAGGCGCCATTTTTTCAAAAGGTGGAGAGCTCTACGTCCTCTACCGATCCACGTTATAAATCATAACATAGATAACATAGCTTAGTAAAATCCAACTAGTGGTCTATCATCAATGCTGCGTTCTGATTGGTTGAGCTACTACTAGGCTACATGTTATAGCCTACTAGTAGCGAAAAGCGCGGGCTTTTTGGTGGCAAAAAAGGATTATAGTCTAGCTTTAACTAGCTAAAGTTTATTTTATTCTCGATATTTTTGACCAGCTAGTTGGATTTTACTAAAACAATTATTCCTCTCGCCCTCATGGCCTCTGAGTCAATAGCCCATTCGGCCTTCGGCCTCATGGGCTATTGACTCAGAGCCCATTCGGGCTCGAGGAATAATTGTTAAATATTTGCTGAGGATGAGATATGAAAGTTTGAAACACTTAATGAAAAACCCTTGCAAGCGCAAAACACTCTATTTACCATTATCACTGAGTTCAAATTTTAAAACTCAATTTACCACAGAAAAAAGATTGCCATGAACATACCCGAACTGCACAAGTGAATGTATTCATTGTTAATTCGTTGCCTTCAACGTTGAATTGGTATGATACTTTCCCGCATGCGTCAAATTTGACCTTTTCGGGTGCGTCAGGGGATGTGTTGCAGTCAATGATGTTTGTCACGTACTTGCAGAGGTCACCAGACGGTCCCGGCATGCAGTAGTAGCAGTGAATTGCCATCACTATGGTGGAACAAGGCCATTATAACTGATGATATCTCATATGTAAATGGCGGTAACGTAGTCATTTTTGCCTTTTGCTAGCCTCGCCTTAGCATGTGAACAGACAACTAATTAAAGGAGTTCATTAGATAACGAGACTGAATGAATTAAAAGCCTGGTTTCCATATGATCGTCCTGATCGTCCCGATCTCCCCATTTTTTCAAAAATTTTCGAGACGATCCGGACGACTGGGACGATTGGTAGTTTTCATCGCCTCAAAGGCAAGAGGCGCGTGGTAGTCAGTGATGTTTCAGCGTCGGACAAGTGAATTTTTAGGAGTGCTTCGTAAACAGCCAAATATAATGCTGGATTTAAATCGGAGAGCTAACCCCGTGACTTGCTATCTGTCTCGATTTTCGACGCAGACAAGCAAGAAGAGTTCCACTAAGACATAGTATTACGTCGAGAACTTGATAGGATGAAAATTCTCTAGCGCCATGCATTTTTTTATTATTCGACTTCAGCGGCTTCAAGGCCGAATTTACTTCCGATTACTGTTACCAAGTTTACTATAACCAGGCTTAAGGAACTGTGTTACGGCCGGGTTTTGAACTGCTTTTTTAGATTTTTCAATTACTCGAATGACACTTTAATGTTAGAAGAACCGAGTTTATACTTTCACGACATAATTACAGCTTCATGGCAACGAATGTTCCCGACTGTTATCAGAATCCAAGGTTACAAGCAAAATTTGAAAACTACAAGCTGAATAACTTTAGCACCCTACCTGCAATCTATTTTAATCTTCTACAGTTCCTGAAGTGTCTTCTTTTGCATTTTGTTATCTTTAAGTGGTGGCTAGTTTATGATGATCAAATTTGATGCCTAAATTGTGCCTTTTATAAATTAAAACAGACCACCATTTATCATTCAATGATTACAAGCTAATAATTCATTTATCAGGTTATCAATTAACGTAGTAATACAGCTTATTACCACATTACAAATGTGACACGAATAAGAAAGTATTTAAGTAACCAAGCAGCCCAGACACTTGTTCATGCCCTAATAATTGGTCGCATTGACTATTGTAATAGTATTCTGTATGGGTTACCGCTAAACAAATAGCAAAGTTACAACCGCCCCAGAATTCCGCAGCAAGACTTATTTTTAAGATTCCAAGGTTTTATCACATCTCACCAATTCTGTGTATTCTTCATTGGCTTCCAGTAGAATTTAGGATTCATTTTAAGATTATTATAATTACTTTTAAAGCGATCCATGGAAAAGCTCCGGTATATCTACAAGAACTCATTAGCAAAAGGGAGGAACGGAGTTACAATTTGAGATCGTGTGCAATGGGAATCATGCTTCAAACGCCAAGAACTTTAACTAAAAGGACATTGGGTGACCGTGCTTTTTTAGCTGCGGCACCTAAACTGTGGAATGGGCTACCATCACAAATACGAAATGAGCCCAATTTTCATAGGTTTAAAGGTTTACTTAAGACCCATTTTTTTAGATTAACTTTTTATTAGGATTTTTTTTTAGGATTATGTATATATTATATTTTTATAGATTTAATATTTTTAGTTATTTTGGACAACTTATTAATGTCAATAATTTACTTTCATGTAATGCGCATTTGATCATAATTACATGTATTTTGCGCAATATAAATATTAAATTATTCTTATTATTATTATTATTATTATCATTATTATTATTATTATTATAACCTCTACACAGATTGTAAGTTTCGGGCTCTGTAATTAGCAGTGCTGTGAAGGGCTACAATTATTTTCAACATGAGTTGTGGGTTTGAACCATGCAGTTGCAATAATAAAGTTAAACTGACAGGAAACTTGATAGTCTCCGCTGCTACGTTTTTTTTTTTTCAAAAATTAGGACGACCTAAGTCTGAAAAAAGTCAAAAGTTTTTCTCGAATACCATGGCTTAGTGCTTAAAATGATTTCGTTACTGGCCCAAAGTTCTCTCAGTCAAGATCGAGAAGACAGCCTTAGATAATAAGCATCAGTTTATGGACATACCAAAAAGTTTAACAATGAATTATTCGCTTTGTTAACTAATTTTTCTGTTCTGTAAACAAGCCGTTTCCAAGACTTCTTATTGCCTTGCAAAAAATTTGTACCGACAGCTGGGTGCAACTCACATTTCGCTACAATACAACGATATCCTTGGACGCATTTTGTTTCCTACGAAGCAATGATAAATTCTTAGAACAGTAATTTGAAGCCATATGTTATCCTCCACAACAACCAGCAGAATCACTTAGGCCCGTTTCAAACGTCGTGCTACTGCCGTGCTAAGCTGGCTCGACTGTAGCTCGACTCCAGCATGACACTAGCACGACTTGGTTTCAGACGTCGAATTTAATTCAGTCGAATAGAATGGCTGTTGCCGAAAACAAAACACAATAATAAAAAAAAGATTCGGCAAACTTTTCAATGTATTCTAATGCATTTGTAATTTATGAATTGAGTTCGGCACGGCGGTAGCATGACGTTTGAAACCAAGTCGAGCAACTGCCGTGTAGCACGGCAAGGCTTGCCGTGCTAAACGGCAGTAGCACGACTTGGTTTCAAACGTCGCGCTACTGCCGTGCTAAAGTCGAATTTATTCGATCAATTGAGTTCGGCACGGCAGTAGCACGACGTTTGAAACGGGCCTTAGACTAAAGAAACGTTCCCGAGATAGGTAACCTGATTTCATTAATTTGCCACCATTTCATTTCATAGTTACCACATTCTATTTTTATGCACGCAAATCTAAAAACGCATTGCTCTTCATTGTTTAGAATAAGGTAATTTTCATTAATTATTTGTTGATAAATTCAAAGGGTTGTTGCCAGTGATCAGGAAAAGTTGGTGTTTAATAATGTAGAGGTCGTTCTTCATAATAAAGCTGAATTCCAAGCTTCAATAGGCGACTATAATGAGCTATCATTGAATAACATTTTGGGTTTGTAAAATTACATAATTAATATATGAGATTTTCCTTACCGCTAAGTGGCAAAGCTACCAAAGCTACCAAAGCGAAGATACAAAGAAAATAGCTTCCCATCATGAAAAACCCTTTAAAGAAAGAAAATTAAACTCTGGTCAGTGATACGATCATATGGCCAGGAGGCTACCTTGCAGCTGGTTTAACAAATGCTATCAAATGAAAACAATATTGTCGAGATTGAACAAACTTTCCGAAACAGTTACCAAGCGAATGCTTAGATATGACGTCTTCCGAAGATCAAGCGTAGTAACCAGGTGTGAAATTCATTCAATCAAATTTTCCGGACTGAATTTTGATCCCTGCACTGTTACGCCACAATTGCAATTGCTAACGCAAATTTTAATAACAATCGCTGCAAAATGTGATAACTTTTCTAACGCATAATGTATTAACGTAAAATGTAATAATTTGCGAGTGTCATGCATAATCGAAATCATTGTTGTGGCTCAGTAATCAGTAGTGGATCCAGATCTTCATTTAAATTATTAGTTATAATTATTATTGTTATTTCTTTAATAATTAATAATACTTTTATTAAAATATTATAAAAAGCTGCACACAAAACTAGTCAGAATATTAATAAAAAGAAAACGTCAGTATCAATAGACGATATTCGTATTCCCCGACGGCCCTGGGACGAGAGACTTCACAACATGATTGCGAGGCTAAAGCGGGGAACTTTTTGGCAAAAACACAAACAAACATAGGCTAGTCGCGGCTGAATCGCTGCAAAACGATAGAAATCAGCAAAAAACTGAAAGATTTAAAAGCTGAAACCTTACGGGTAAGCTAAAGGGATATCTGTTTCAAAAAAAAAAAACTGTGGGAAGAGCTGGTCGTACTAACAGCAAAATTTAAAAAGCCACGAAGCCAAAAGAAGAAACAAGAAGTAATCAAGAAAATGGTAGATTGTGTCAATACTCGAATCCTTTTTATAAAATTTTATTATTCTTATTATCTTTTTTCTCTGGTGTGTATCTGTAGAGTGAAGTTTAAACTGCTCAGTGTCATCGTCCGTACCAAACTCTGTGTTCAACTGCGTGCACATTTTTGTACTCTCGCACAGTTGTTATCGAAGATAATGTAACTTAAATTTAAAAATAAACTTTGCCTAGTCATCTTTGTTCAAACCGGTTTAACGTCCTTAAAATGCACATGGATCGTGTGCAGAACGCTAAGCCCCGTCCTTATAAGTAAGTATCCACTGAATGAGTCGTTTACTTCAAAAACACATTCAAGATTTTGCATCCGCTCTGTTAGAAAATTTCAACTGCAAAGTAGATGTGACAACATCACTGTTAACTTTATCGCAGGCTTTCGATAATTACGTCCATTTCAATAAATTAAAGATATTCTTCAAAAAGTGTGAAGGACACTGAAAATTACAATTAAAATGACTTCGGGGATAAACTCGCTCATCAAGCACTCTACTCATCAGTATAATTATGGTTAGGATCGCTGTTTATCTTAGTAATAATGAGCAGGTCTACCTTTTGTTGTTTGAAATAATGATTTCTCAAGTATGTAAGCCCTTCGGAACTTAACAATGTTAAAAATTTTCCTTAAATTCGGCAAAATCAGCGGCAGTTTTCTCATATTTGTTTGTCCTCTTGGCGAGAAGTTCCCCGCATGAGCCTCGCATTCATGATCAAGGCCTACTCGTCCCAGGGCTGTCGGAGAATACGAATACTGTCTATTATACAAAATTCCGGCAAAACCCTGCGTAATTCAAAATTCCAAGAAATTACATAGAGGTATAAAAAAATCAAGTCAGAGGTCCCTGCAGTGGATGAGATAAACGTCAATGCGCTGATTCTAATAACACCGATACGTTTCCGATCCATGAGGCGAGATATAAATCTATTGCTGTTCATTTTCCCGATAAGAAGACTTAAATAAAGATTAAGAGATCGATAAAAAAGAAACATTTAAAAGCAAGGAAACACATCAATCCCCATAGTCCTATTGGATGGCTCCTTCAAGAACTTCGACGTCAATATCACATTCTTAATGTCACGTGGCACTTTCCTTGTCTTAGAGCCTCTAAGACAAACTAACGCATATGTCAAGAGTGCAAATGAGGTTCTGGTTCTGATCCATGAGATGGTTTTGGCATACTGCTCCCCTTTTTTTATGGCAATCAGCTGTGCTAAACGGCTTTGATACATCAAGCGCTCCTTTCCCATTCCACCTGTTGTGGTGAAGACCAAAGGCGTAAATTTTCCATCAGTGTTAGATGTCAAGAACTCTACTGGAGTAGAAACCCCTTTCCTCTCTAGGGTGACAGACCATCAAATCGAAGAATGCCGATCGATGACGCTCCGAGAACCCACGTGCGTGGAAATCTAACCTCGCATCCTTTATTAGCTCCTCTGTTTAATTAGCTTTAATATGCTTTAATTAGTTTTAATTAGCTTTAATATGCTCTATTAGCTCTTCTGTTTAATTGATCTCCGGAGATGTCTTGGAGGACTGGCTCGATCTCGATATCGCTGCAACCATACTATGAAATTCAGCTACGAGATCTCTTAGCTCGTTGTGGCGTTGAGTAATAAAACCTCCTAGTTTGCAAATCATAGAATGATCAAAGTTTTCCCCACAAGCACATGTGGAGGGGATATCTTCCACTGGCAAGTCGCAGCGTAGTTTAACAGCATCACGGAACTCGACAAGGGGCTTTGTTACTTTGACAGACGAAGCATATTCATTATTAAATGAAGGATGGCCATCGCAGTTATATACGCAACTTATGCAGTTGCGAAAAGATGTAGTGAATGATACGGATTTACAACTCTCTATCTATTTTTTTCTTTTTAAAAAGTGACATTGACATTGCCATTCTCAAAAATTGTAAAATAAAGTCGATTCTTTGCTAAAAAAAATCGATTAGTTGAAGTTCAAAAATATGAGGGTAATGCAGTCTCAGACAACCCAATTTCCCTTCCCTAGCGACCTGCGCCTTTGGGTTCGTTTGGTCCGTCACCTCGTGGTATCACATGGCTTTTCCGCACTGCTAGTGCCAAAAGGACCGTTCAATGGCCGTTTTTATACTAGAGGACGCATTATCCGTCCAGACGGATAATGCGTCTATGGCCGTTTTTATACCAAGGACGCATTATCCGACTGGACGAACTTGGGCAAAGATTTGAAATTCGTCTGGTTATGCGTCTCAAGTATAAAGACGGGCACGAGACGCATTATGCGTCTGGACGAACTTTCCTTCGAAATACGTCTTGAAGGACGCACTACGAAAGGTAGTTCGTCTGGACGCATAATGAGTCTTGTGCCCGTCTTTATACTAGAGACGCATAACCCAGACGAACTACAAAATATTTGCCCAAGTTCGTCCAGACGGATAATGCGTCCTTAGTATAAAAACGGCCAATATGAAGTTACTTTCATCTCCTCTTTTAGAGAGATTTGTATATTTATTGAATGTGGACCTTTCTTCGCAAGCAGGCTGACTTGCTCAGACATTCAATATCTTACAGCACCTGTAAGATATTGAATTATGACTTTAATCAGTGAAAATATCACCCTTAATCTTTAGTAAAGTATCGAAGTGTTTGGCTTATTCGTTTGACCGTTCAATGGGAGTATGTGGAGTTCCGGTTGAGGATTAATATTTTGGACCTTCTTCGGCTTACGGCTAAAAAAAATTCTGCCGTTACGTTTAAATTTTAAAAAAATTCAGTTGTCTTAAAATCTGAGAATTCTGCCATTGCTGCACCGCCAACACATTGTTAGGACTAAGGACCCTTTAGAACCGTTAGAAGTCCCTTTAGTTTTTACCACTTACAATCAAATTTTTCACGATTTTGAAGCCTGGCGAATATAATTTGTCCCGAGTCGCAATAAGTATTACTAACTAAAATTTGGTATTGAGCAGTCTGTTCGATCTTACACAAATGAATATGAGTGCGCTGCGAGTGAATCTACACTGACGTTTTTATAGGGAAACCCCATATCTACTTGTCATTTAATTTCTTCAAACAATATTCTGCCAACAAGGCCCGGTTCAGACGCCGAACTTTTCATGAGCCGAACCTTATTCGAATTAAGGCCGGCCCAAACTATTTAGGGGGGGCAGGGGGGCAGGAGCTGTGGAGGACGGTGGGCGGGAGGAGTACGGGAGACGGGAGAAGAAAGGGCGGGAAGCGGGAGAGAAATTCAAAAAGGCAAACTTTCGTTATTTGTTACTGCTTATCATCCAGTCAAAGTAACGAACCCAACAACGTTTGTTGACTTCCATTTAACGTTCTCCGAGGCTTAAAGCAAAATTTTATATGCGAGAAAAGTCAAAAAACGAAAATTCGTACTGGGAATAAAAAAAAAACCGCATTACTTCCGGTGAAATTGGAAAACCTTTCCAAGTCGCTCACATCATGGGTCATTAATGAGATGGCATGACACATGTACACGTGCCGTGGACTGTGTCAGTCGTGTCAGTGTCTCGTCTGTCTCGCTAAAGGGCGGGAGTCGGGAGACAAAGGGACAAAAAGGTACGAGAGGCGGGAGAACGGGGTACGGGAAGCGGGAGGTTGTGACCACCCTGTAATATTACGATTTTATCACGGAAATACTGTTCCGATTTCTTGGATTTGGATATTTTAAGGTTTCTATTGTCATAGAAAACTAGACTTAAGTACTTTTTTGAATGAAATGTCCAGTGGTGTAATGAATTTTAAAGATTCCTTTCTATCGTCGAGCAAATTTTACGGTTAATCATACCGACCGGTCACACTTTTGAGGGCCAGTGCACAGCAAGATTGAGGAGTTTAGACACATCAATAGGAGGTTCATCAAAGGATGTATTATACTTTACATTGGGCGTATTTTCAGCTCTTCAGAGCTAGTGGAATCCCATATCATTCCTCTCAAAGTTCACTTACCTGTAGCGTTGAAAGAGAAAGCTAAATGACAGGTATTTGTGAGAGAGTGTGAGCATTGAATCTTGTTGCTTTACCGCATTTTTATACTGTATTGAGTATACACCTGTAATTTTGTGATGTACTGTGTGTTGTTTGTCATGATGTCAACTAACATTGAAAAAATTCAGCCGTTTCAGAGGAGGGACATGTCTTGACAGCTTATGTTTTTTTTTTCTGGTCGTAAGCTTGACCAGTATGCAGATCAAGAGCTTTTGAAATCACTTTTCCAAAATAAAACTCCGGACTTAAGCTAAAAATATATATTGATCCAAGTGCATGACCAGCAGGGTCAGCAGTAAGAATAAAGAAAAAAAGGCCAAAAGGAAAAACAGTGTTTAAAAAAGAGACTAAACAGAAAAAAAAAACGGTACAAGGAAACAGAAAACAGCGCTCGTTCAAGCAACTCCTTGACCACTGCATCACAATGTCACACTTGATTTGCAAAATTAATTTTGTCATATCAAACAATTTTTCTCTGCCATAGACGCTGTTTGAAGCTGGTGGAGCTGTATTTATCATGAATTCAAATATACATTTGAGAAAAATTACGTATTTCAAAGCTTTCGCGTTCAACGGGCCGACTCGATGTAGATAATCTATCGAACTAGCTTTACTGAATTTGGTGGAGAATTAGGAGATCAACTAAGGCCCACACTCAAAAGGAATGATATGAAGTAAGGCCCGTTTAATTTGCAAAAGAATAGATGAAATATAAACATATGTGATCTGTGCATGGAACCTCTTATTCTGGAGACTATACCCTGCCTATATTTAGAGAAAAAAGAAGATTTAAGTTTTGATGACCTTGCCGGTCCCGTGTAATAGATGGCGACCCGCAACACGGCCCGCAAAATAAATCAACAAAATTATACAATCACGGACACAAAATATCAAAACGGTTTACAGAAGCAGGTTATAGCAACACCAAAGCTCACACACATTCGATAAAATAAGCGATATATAGCGATATTTACCAGCTTCTCAGGTTTTCTTTGACCTCGCTCGTCCAAATAACTGTCGTATCCCTTGCTAATTTGCACAAGCAAGCCGAGGCTTTTGCCCGTTACTATGTGACGTCATACTGGCAGGCGGAGTGGGTCAAGAAACTTAAGTGGAAAACAATAGAGTTACCTCCCCCCCCCCCCCCCCTGATTATAATAGAAAGGTACTGGCAAGAAGATGGCAAATAGCAATAATTAGGGTAAAAGAAGATATAAGGAACTGCATTTTAGCGGTTATGCTTTAGTGCTTTACTTATGACAGTATTATGACACAATAACAAAAGTTCAATTACATAATCAGAAACTATGTTACCATGGTTACCTAAAACTTCACTCAGCTTTTGCCTTGAAAGGCAATGTCAACGCTATTTTTAGCTTTATATGTGATAACATCGACTCCCTTCTAGTTAAATTAATTTGGGTCGACGTCGTCTTAGACAATAATAATAAGAGCAAAAATCACTGCCAGGCTCAGAAATGTGGTGATCAAATGAGCAGATGTAGTCTCAGACGACATGGTGGTCGGAGCAGACTGAGTAGTTGTGCCTACTGTCAGATTCACGGCGACGCTGTCAGGAGCGTTACACTTGTCTGTTACACAGCAGCTGTGGTCGCATTTACTCACAATTATTCCCTGAGTTTCCACCGCCGTTGTATTGCAGGTAAGCTCTCCCACTTTGTCGCACATGAACTGCATAGAATAGAAAAACATTGCTAAAGAAAATTAAGCTAAACACACAAAGAAACTTGTCGTAATAAACTGAAAGATGTTTTTTTTTCTTTCAATGCTATGCTCCTGATGCTTTCTAAGAACGCTTAATATTTAAGCATGCAATAGACCACACTTTCTATGGGTTTACCGGCGTGATAACCCAAGCGGGAAGGGGAGAACACGAGAAAAGCTTGTAAATCATGAACCGAAGGGGAGTGATTTACAAGCTTTTCGAGTGTAACATTTAACCGGCACTGTTGCCTTCCCGCATCCTCGAAGACCCAGCCAGCGGCAGTTAGTCGGGTCGGCTCTTCGTTGGGCCATTTCTACCGACCTTGCTAACTGCCACTGCATCTCGAAGGAAGGGGTTCTTCCAGCTTTTTGGTGAATGAGGAACAGAAAAGCAGAATTTCAAAGGAGAAGGGAAAAAGGCGTAAATAAGTCTAACGCGACCATTTTTCAATAAAAGATGCCATTTTACTGACTCTTTCTATGTCTTAAAATGTCAGAATAGAAAGTTTTTTTTACTAATTTCTAATTTTTAACGGATTCATTGAGAAAGACTTGCAGAGAATACAGACACATGCTTAAGTTACATTTTGTACCTGCTACTCCCAAGGGTCCTTTGTCCGCTGACTCGAGAAAACTGTAGATAGCAGACCTAAACTCTTACCCAGATCTCACTCTGTCTTGCAATGAAAAGTGAGATCTCCCTTTCACTTGGCCGTGGGAGAGCTGGGTACGAGACTATAACAGACGGACATAGGCAAAGGAGAAAAGCTTAAGGGTCGAGAATGACTCATGTGGAATATTAGAATACCTTAACTGCGCATTTCAGGTAGTACATGCCTCTCTTGTGACCGTCATGGTCAATTTCATAAGTTGTTTTTGCACATGCGTCATATTTTGTCGGCGCTTCCGTGTCATTATTACAATCGATGACATTTTTCGCCGAATGACACAAGTTGCAGTCGTAGCACCGGATTGAAGTCACTAAAAAGAAATTCAATACGTTATTTTAATAAGTGATAGTATGGCTATTTCTTGCTCTGAAATGAGACTAACCGCATAAAAATGAGTCGGTTTTGTTTGCTTTTAGCCATGGAAGAAAATGCAATGCCTTGATTTTTTTTTCTCGAAACTTACATTGTTCTGTTAGCTTTCATTGTAAGTTATTAGCTTGACGAACTGGGCCATTTGGTTGAATTAAAGTTAAGTATATAGTTAATTGATTTTTGGCCACAAAATTCAGTAATAAATTCAGAATCAGAATAGCCATTCCCTCGGTATCCCCTAAAGGGTTTTGGAGTTGGTAGTTCCTTTTAATTCACTGAACGGACCGTGGCGTACTGTATTATTAAATTAAATCCGTCCACTTTCTGTGATCATCACTTATATTCAGTTCATTTTCACAAGGTTTCCACTGAGCAGACTCAGGTTCTATAGAACGTTCATGCACTCTCTGACAGTTTAAGCATTCTACTAATGCACAGCCATTGCATTTAGAAATTTGTACAGAACTGTTATTTCCAATCTGTTTGGCCTAATGAATCTTTTGAAAACAAACTACGGTTTACTTACCGTATGGCAGAGTTAATACTGCACAAATGCAGACAAAACAGCACTTCATCGTGAAATCAGAGAAACAGTTATAACTTTAATCGTTAACCAGCCCTGTCAATGCACTGCGGAAAATCACCACATAAATATACAATGTACATCGATTATATGCAAGCAGCTTTTCAGTCATACATATTCATGCAGCCACACTGACAATCAGTGATTTGTCGATGATATGGGTGAATATATCACCACTATATTTTTGTTTTCTTTCCAACCACTCCTCTTGCCGTAAGGATCAGTTTACTGTTTAAAGTTTAAAAATTGGTACTCAAGTTTTTACTGATCCAGGTCTACTAAAGATCCGGCGGACCCTCACTGGTTTCTCGTTGTGGTTTTCCCTTCACAAGTGTGGGTGCAGTGAATATACCAAAACGAAAGTTTCGGACCGAATTAATGCATTTCTCGCAATCTTGTGAAGAAAATGTTTGAATGGGAAGTTTTGGCAAGAACTGAAAACAAATTGTTGTGTGTATATTGTAAAAATATATATAGTTCTGGGTGGCAAGCAAGACCGTGACCACCGTCTCCCGGCGTAAGTGATCATTTCAAGGAATCAAGATTAGTTGAACACCGGCACAGGTTCCCCGTTATATATCTCCAGAGATGACAATTTCAATTCTGCCTAGGATATGGCACTATAAAATCATTTATTCGGAGTTCGTCAGACCATAAACTCATGTAAAAGGAATGATCACTCGGCCAGCTCAGTTCCAGATGACTTTCAATAATTAATAACGTATCTGACTCGTATTTATTCGTTTATAATTAAGAAAAAAACCCCTGTTTCTGCGCATTTTTAGGTAGAATTTACTGGTTTAAACTACCTCTGAGTAAAAGTACTTTTGTGCTCCACTGAATGTCTTGAGGAACTTAAGGAGAAAGACTTTTGGTCACTGAATACTGACAGCCATGCAACTTGACAAATAAATTACTGAAGACAAATTTTACCTAACAAAAAGAAAAAGAAATTCGCGTAGTAGTAATCATATCTATTCTTGGGGGCATTTCTCAGCAATTTATTGGTTCTTGGTTGAGCTTTTATAATATTAGTAAGAAAAAGTTATTTGAAGCAGAGACTGTCTGTATTATAAAAGAAAACACAAAATCACGGACAGAAGCAAAAACGCTTATGTCACGTTGGAAGCTCCCTGTTTGTGCACAATCTTTCCTTTCTTTCTTTGTGGACAATTGTCTGTTGTTAACACATTAAGTTGTTAGGTTATACGGAGGGCAGCGCCAAACTAACTTCATGCACCATTAAGTTAGCTGAATAGGCAAATATCTACATACCAATCTAAATACGACAATATCTTGCACAGGATGAATGAAATGAATAAAGTTGCAGCTCATTCTACCACATGGTTTAAGCGCTAGCAGGCTAGTATGCAACAAGACAGTCTTTTGCATGACAGGCAGTAACAAGTTTTTTTCAGTAGTTGTCCGTGCAGGGTTGTAAGTTGCGGCTCTCTCATTCCCTTGTCATATCCTCCAAGGACATTAGTTTAATTAATATATAAAATTTAATCAAAATTAGTTTTTCTAAGTTTAGCTCTCAAAGTTTTGTACATCATGTGGTTTTCCTCTCTCCCGTATCTGTCCTTTCCGAATTTTCCCCCAACTCAGGCATGCCATCTTTATTTTTTTTATCTCTTTCATCTTCTTGTCCGTAACTAAGAGATCTGGCCGTTCCTCTCCGATCACTCTCCTAGTGAGCTACAGTTGCTATGGAAAAATCACACGGTACTTCAGGTTACTTGTTTATTGCCATAGGCCCTTAACAAAATGAAAGAGCCTTTCAGTTTCAGAACGAAACCTTATTCTCTCTTGGCTATGAGTTACTCATTTAAAACTTATTTTAGAGCGTCATTAGGCCAGTAGAGGTATTGCCTTTGTGCAGCTTTGGACACCCAGAGAGAATACTGAGAATATGGATGTTCCATTGATTCGGGGAACTTGTGACATTTTCCTCAGGTCTTCTCTGTGGCATAAAGTTCACAATGCTCGTTAGAGTCACAACATACGTGAGGTTCACAACACTCTTCAGGGTTACACACTCGAATCCATCATTTCCCCCCGTACCCCTTGTTCTGTGAGTTGCTGATATATATATTTCGTTCAGTGCGCAGAACGCGTAAGTTGGGACCGATATCCATTTGTTGCTCCAATTAAAAAAAAATTTAATCGTTTAATCTTCAAGTCTGTGGGACACAATTTTGACGCTATTTAAGGTCTTAGGCAATGTGACTCCGCCCTTCTGTTGCTTCAAATGAAATTCAATATCCATGGGGCATTTAAAAGCATCGTTATTCTGCCTTTATCCGGAGGCAACCAACTGAACGGGAATGCCGTGGTAGAGCTGAGGTGTTAA
The DNA here is from genome assembly GCA_038088405.1 of Porites divaricata. NCBI lineage: Eukaryota > Metazoa > Cnidaria > Anthozoa > Scleractinia > Poritidae > Porites > Porites divaricata. The sequence continues at coordinate 1,646,141 of JBBMOI010000006.1, forward strand.
GGTGCTGGGGATGTCTCTCCGCTCCCCTCTTAGCCAAGGGACATTCTATTTTCAAATCAGGCCATCACAATGAAATGTTTCGTTCCCCAAGTCAACGCCCGACCGACCCATTTTTTTCGAAAAGTAAAAAAAAAAAAAAATTTTCAGATTCACTAGTCAAAGAAGCAAGCACTTTCATTTACAAACACACGATCTTGTCTTATTAACAACAATTGGTATGTGATGTCCTGGCCTTTAATTAACGTCGATACTACGTTTTCTAAAAGGCTGTTTAGAGACCCTCTTTAGACATTTGATAGTCGGAAAGTTGACTTTGTAACCAGGCTTTCTTACTTAGCAGCCCGTCCTTCTTTGGTACCCAGACCGCTTCAAGTGTTCATTCCTTTTTTGAAAAGCACTGTATAAAATAAAAGTTAGCGAAATAACGCCGCCCGATGCCCGAGCCTTGAATTATACTAGCCCATGTTTGATATATTAAATTGTAACATAACTCCCGAGGTTTTCTGGTCATTTTTCTATATTTGGTTTTGTTTTCTTTGTGCTCAAATCTCTTCTGGGAATCACGAAACAATGGAGTCGTGAAAAATTTGCAATTTTGATATACCTGCCAACTTTTTCTGAGATATAAGCGTGAGATTTTAATACTGGGAGTGCTGAGATTTTTGAAGACGACACGATCATTTCCGAAGATTCCCGAAGAAGTCCGAAGTCTTTCGAAGACGTCCGAAGTCTGCCAAAGGCGAAGTTATCGAGAAAACGCTTACCCACAAAATCAGGGATCGCGAGGAACGTATTGTCATTTACTCATTTTACACATGGTTTTCGTTCCTTACATGGGTCTGAGTTAACATATTTTTGGAACTCACATTTTTCAATCAGGCGTGAGAAATTGGCCCGCAAGCGTAAGCCGGCGTGAGATCGAAGTTTTCAACCCGCAGGCGTGAGAGTTGGCAGGTATATTTTGACCCCAAAGCCTCGGTATCATTTTAGAGAGTTTATGCAACAGGACGGCAGGAAGAAGAGGACGGCAAAACACTTGTGTATGACAAAAGTGGCAGGGCTATTACTTGCGTGTTTTGTCGTGATCGTCACTTAACACCAATGTTTTCTGGTCCTTTACAAAAAGATCTGTTTAAAGGAAAGTGAAATTTGGCGAAAAGTTGATTCAAACAAAATTATTGTCAAGCTTGTCACACAAGATTTGCCGTCTTCTTTCCTCTCCGCGTCCTGTTGCGTTTTGTTTTTTAACGAGTGGGACGTTGTCGTTTTTGTTGTCGCGAAACGTTCGCGTCGCACCAACGGAGCGAGAGCAGTGACAGGAGGCTGTATTCACAGGCTGCTGATAGTAAAGAAAATATGTTTGATCATCTTATTTCTTCTTTCTTTCACTTGACCGTGGTAGACTGGGCATCAGTTAAAGCCAAGCACGTGACGAACAAAGGCGAAAACTGATTCCATCGTACAGAGACAAATCTAATAATGGAGGAGAAGTCTCTGGTAATTTGTTTTGTTGTGGTTCTTGTCAACTTTTCTGCCTTTGTCAGAGGCAAGTGTCCTTGTGAGGATACGGCTCTTTGTGAGCCGATCGCAAGACCACAGGGAAAAGAATTTCTGATGTTTTCAACGAAACCAAACGATTGGAAAAAGTACGATTGGACCAAGGTCACCACAATCGCTCTTTTCAGACCGTGGGATGACGAGTTAATGTGCGAAGCTCATAAAAGAGTGAGTACCCTAGTAAACTCCTACCTAGTTGCTTTTTTTACCAGTGAGGAAACTTTTCCCCCTAAAATCGCGAAAAGAAATAGCATCTTTTCGAGCGTTAAACTTTGGTGCGAAAATCCTCTGACTTCATTTGCGTGGAATTCGTGCGAACCAAAACATTGTTGTCTTAAAGTCTTGACAGAATTTTAGGCCCCACGAAAGTTTAGCAGTTTTCGCTTATTTTTCCAGTTTTTAAACTTTGTTCATTACAATTCAGTTATTTCTTCTCATGAGTAAGTATTAGTTTACTTAGCGATTTGTTTGGAATCATTTCAGACGTTCAGTGACCGATAGGTTTTGTTCAATGCAGGTTTTCAATATTCTATTTGTTCTGGTTAAATGAGCCGACTAATTATGGATTAACACATTATTCACCGCTTTGAATCGTTTGAAAAAAATCGTCTTATTAATTGTCGTTAAGAGTATAATGGCATTGCAGCTAAGTTTGGCCCATATAATGTTTGGCTGTAAGATGAGAAGAGCTGAGAAGGCGTTGTAGCTTTTTTAAACCCCTGATAAAACCCCGTAACGACGGGGCAGGTGACTGCGGGAAAAGGTTTTCAGACTCAAACTCCAAACCGTACATTAATAGTTATTGGTCTAAACATAATTTTAAAAGATATTTTAAAATGACCAACTCCCCTGAAAATAAGCACACCCATGGCTCAAACCTCCTTAATTGAACACTTCCATGTGGACTTTAATAGAGGTGCTAAAGTTTCGGTTATTCAATTATGTGAGCCTTCAGTCCTAAATGTTAACAGTCAAACCAGTGCAGATCTGTGACAGATGTGAGGGGATCTCACTGGTAAGTGTTGTAGCTGTCACTGTAGTTGTAGCACAGAGATGGTATTGATATGTCACATTGTCATGTACATGTATAGACTTAAAACAGTAATCCAAAAGTAGAATGTGTGATATCTATTTCCCATAAGTAATATTGATATAAACAAAAACTTTCTTTGCTGGTATGCGTAGGAAAATCTTCATCGCATAGATAGTCTGAAAAAATGTTCCAGATATGACAAGAAATGGCTAAAAAAATTAATACATAGTTATCTTACAGTTTTTTTCATGTGTGTGCCTTTTATATTTTTTTGTGAAATTGGTCCTTGTTGATTTTAATTTACTTAAAACTGAAAGAACATCATTTTCTTTGTACACCCCATTGTTTAATTGAAAATATTTGAATATTTTTTAGAAGTATAATTAGTTTTAGATATCGTAATTTATTTTATATGTTGTATTTATATTGTTTTAGTATGCAGTGAAACCTCTACTAAGCGGACCCCCAATTAAGTGGGCACTAAGCTAGGTCCCGAAATTAATGTCTTATATTTCCTTTTACAACAAAACCCTATTCAGCGGACACCTCTATTAAGCGGACACTAAAACAAATTTTATTTGGATAATTTCTATTGTTAAAAACCTCTATTAAGCGGACACCGGACTGAATTGACAGTCGGCAGTATTGGATTACATCCTCGAAATATCTACTGTAGTCTGTTAATAGCGATAAATCAATACATTTAGCAATAGCTGTCAATAAACTGTAGATTAGACCAATATCCAGCCATGTAATGTCATCCACGATCAAAGTTCTGACACCTTAAAGTCTTGCAGAAAGTACAGCGCAGCTTTCTTTGCTTTCTTAACAACATTGAACTTTATCACTGTACAGAGTAAGTGTTGGGTGTTAATGGTTAACAAACATTGCACAATTTTTACAAAGCTCTATTAAGCAGACACCCTCTATTAAGCAGAATGTCCCAAAGGTGTCCGCTTATTTAGAGGTTTCACTGTATTTAAGTTTTTAATTTACACAGCTTCAATGTAAATCACTGCTCAACTGTCTGAATTCTGTGTTAAATTAAGTTTCTATTCTAGAAGACTATATTTTAAAATTCATACCAGTATACATGTAGGAAGAAAGTTACTTGGCAGTAACCTCTTCTTGACACACCCTAACTCTTAAATTGTCCGCACTGTGTTGTGTTTTTTTTTTGCAGGGGGTACGGGTTGTATTGGCAGCAAACTTTCCTACAGAGAAGCTTGGCAACAAAGAGTTGCGAACAAAATGGATTAAAAACCTGACCAAAGAAGCCTTAGCACGGCATGCAGACGGAGTGAATATTGACATTGAGTCACCAATACCCAAGAGATCAAGGGAGGTTACGTTGTTAACTAAGCTGGTGAATGAGACAAGAATAGCATTTCGTAAAGTTATGAAACATTCACAGGTATCTTTCAAGAATAGTCTAGAGATCATTTAAGTTGTGAATTGTTATAAAGGAGTAAGAATATTCAACTGGGTTTTGAAGCCTTTGGAATTGTATATCAGCCAGAATAACAGATGTTCCAGTACAAAGTTTTCCTTTGTGCAAGTTACTTTTTGCTCAATATTCCTTTAATGGCAGCCCTGGGCAGGTCCAGAAAATCCAGAAAAGGGGCAGCGAGGACACTTACAAGCTATATAGATCATATTTATTTTGCTGAGAATTCTTTAAAACTAATACAGAATTTCACCGAGAAAGATGTGGGCACAGTCCAACCCCTAAATCCGCCTATGTATTGTATATTGCAACCAACTCAGAATGCAACCTAAGAATTTTTATTATATATGTGGTTTGGTTCCTACTGCTCTTCCGTTGCTGTTATGATGGACACTGTCAGGTAGACATTTCTCGCTATTCACTCAGTACCAGTTCCAAGTCTTTGAGGACTTCTCTTTCTGTTATCAGAAATGGTAAACATAAACATATGACATAGCAACTTTATTTAAGTGTCAATGTCTTTAGCTTATGAAAGCTAATTGAGGACACTAAAATAATAGGAAAAAAAATCATGAAATGAGTTTATACATGGTACCATTAGATAAATTTATAATTCTCTAAAATCTAAAATTTATAAAAAGTTAAAATTTAAAAGTTCAAAGCTTACGGAATTATCCCCTCTAAAGTATACAAAAAAATGCTTGAAATATATCTAAAAATTCTCAAGAACTACAAATAAGACAGGAGCCACAATTTTAATACGCCGTATGCTAGACTTGAAGGATTGTAAAGTAGGTTTGTCCTTGATTTTGCTGTCCAGTCTAGACCATATGTATGGTCTAAAGTACTGTATAGAATGTTTCCCGTAACATACACTATGAAATCTGGGTAAATGAAAAAATGAGTGATATTTGGATGACTTAACACTATAAACTGTCAACGACATTACTAGGTACCAAACCATATTTAACTTTATACTTTAAGGTAGCAAGATCTAGTAAACGCCTATTTTGTAGGCTAGGTAGATTGGCACGGTTAAGAAGATTAGAGTACTCTACTGTGTGCTATGTATACATGATCCTCAGGGCCCGCTCTTGTACTCTTTCAACTTTTCTAACATCAGAGGCTCTACAGAAATGCCATATAAGATAACAACATGTTAAATATGGCTGCAATATCAAGGATTTATATAAAAGCAATTTTTGCTTTTGTAGGGATCAGATGGTGAAATATTAATGAATTGTAGCCTGAAGAACAGAAAACATTTCACGACACCACCACTGATTTTCTTGCAAAATGACTTTTGAGTAATGAGTGCAGAAATTCCATAGTGAACTTATGCAACAGCACAAGAGATCAAACAAGACAGCAAACCTTGTGTGACAAGTGTGACAATAATTTTGTTTGAAGAAAATTTGCCTCAAACTTCATCTTTCTTTAAACAGATCTTTTTGTAAAAGAGCAGAAAACATTAATGTTAAGTGAAGATCACAACAAAACACACAAGTAATAGCCCTGTCAACACAATTAAGGGTTTTGCCGTCCTCTTCTTTCTGCCGTCTTGTTGCATAGCCTTACTTATGATGACATTCCTCTACCCCGATCTGGGTAATGCTTCTGATTGGCGGAAAAATTTCCTTCATCTAAAATTATCAGAAGCACTTCCCAGATCTGGGTAGTGGCACATTACCAGTATGAAATTTATTTACTTGTTACTCAGATGTGGTTTTGCCGGGAAACCAGTGGTGCTGTCATGAAATGTTGGCTTTTTTCTCAAGTTACATGAATCGCTGTTCATTGCCAATATAAAAATAGAACTGTATTCCTTTTGCCAATTATTGTCAGGTGTCTTTTGATGTTGCATGGTCGCCAGATTGTATTGATGGACGGTGTTATGATGCAGAGGCTCTTTCAAAAGTTGTGGACTTTCTGGTCATAATGGCGTATGATGAACAGAGTCAGATCAAAGGAGACTGCATAGCAAAGGCAAATTCGCCTCTAAATCAAACAACACATGGTACATCCTTTTTATAAATTTATTATAATTATTATTTCTAAATTGTTATTATTTTTTGTTACTATTAAGGCTGTGCTTTGAAAATAATTGAAGGAAGCCCAGTACTTAGAAGCTACTGTGTGTTTATGAAAAGAAAGTAAGATTTCCGAGTTGTCCAAGAGCAAAAGTATTAAAGGTGCCTAGGGCCACTGGGTACTTCTAGAGCACAGACCTGATTAGTATAAAACATTTTTCAAAAATTATTCATTTTCTTTCATTTTTAACTCGTGGGTACGCACGAGCATACCACGAGTTATTGCAGGGACAGGGATATGCAAATGAGTCACTCGCTCACTCGTAGTAGACGTTTTCGTAATTAATCGGGTCCGAACTCGAGAGCGCGAAGATCTATCGTTTCCAAAGAAGCACGCGCTCGCCGAAGTTCGGTGGCATCAAATTCCTCGCCGAGAGCGTGCATCGTGCGCTACAGCACGGTCAGAGGATAGAGGTCTTACCAAATTTAAGACGCGCAGGAATCTTTCAGATTAGTACGATTCAAGAACCTTTGACTCGTCCAGGCGTTAAACTTGACGAGAAGATGAGCATTTGCTCTTCTTCTTTCGACGCTGGCTTGATCTCATACCTTGTAGTAATGTAGTAGGTTATGTGTATGAATGAATGTATAATAAATAAAGGCACTTCTTCTTCTTCTTCTTTATAAGGACTCCTTAAGATCACGGGGGGAAATGGAAGTGATTTTGAGCATTAGCTTTAAAATAACAGCAGAAATCGAGATAAGAAACCATAAGCTTATGTTTTGCGTCCTATTTTGCGGAGGAGTTGTGTCGACTTTGTTTCGCATATGTTCTTTCATTGCCATGAAATGTGTTTACATTGTCTTTTACTGTCAGTAACCTGATTTCAATTAGCCTTAAATTTCATCCGATTGCTTCGAGTCGTTTTTTCAATCGGTTAAGTATGGCCACAGGGTCCAGAGGAGATGGGTTTGTTGTTAGAACATCAAAACCCATCGAAAACCTCTGAAAAACTGGGTTATTTTGTTCGCGTTACAGTTTCGTTAGTCGTTTCGTTACACATTCTGTAGACCGCAAACCAAGAGACTGAGGGGTCGCAAGATCGGCTTATAGTATAAAACACGGAAATTGTCCATTTTTTTACTCGGCACTTCGTGCAGCAAGAAAAGTATTGTGTTTCCAGAACAAGGATAGTATATTTATAATCTGAATTTCTATCATTTCCTAAAATTTACTGTGGGAAAAGCAGAGGTGATAACTAATTGATTATTTTCTAAACAACGTACCCACGAGTTGACGATAGTCTTTCTTTGATTAACTTGACAAGTGAATTACCTTACAAAAATTTGGTCTGATATGAAATCTCAGAAATTAAGTTGTGAAATGAAGATGCTTGTTGATTACAGGCCTGTTTCATTCATAATTTCATTCTTTTTTATCTTTCCTTAGCTGTGGGAGAATACCTAGCATTAGGAATCAAACCAGAAAAGCTTGTGCTTGGATTGCCTTGGTATGGTTATGACTACCCCTGCATTGAACTCACAGATGATCGAATTTGCAGCATCAAACTTGTTCCATTCCGGGGCGTGAATTGTAGTGATGCTGCTGGGAGACAGATAGAGTATGCAGAAATAGAGGATTTAGTGGTTAGCAGGGCAACAGTTGGTCCTCAGTGGGATGAAGATACTGCCTCTTACTTTTTCAACTATGAAGACAGTGTTGGTGGAAAGCACCAAGTCTGGTATGACAACCCGTACAGCCTCAAAGCCAAATACAAGTTTGCAGCTGAAAATGATTTGAATGGTGTGGCCATCTGGAATGCTGATCTGTTGGATTACAGTGACATCCCTAGAGCTAGACAGGAGACCAAAGACATGTGGGATACTTTACAGCATTAGTTTGCTTGGCATGAATGTACTGTCTAATGAAATACCATCACTTTCATCTATGATCTCATCACCTAGAAATGCCATTAAATATATTAGTATTAATTTTATTAATCATCAAATAATGGGTATCAAGTGAAGAACAGCTCCTGCAAAATATCTGTCAGATGACAGACAGATGCTTAACACATAAAATCTTTTGCCCAATTAGATATAACTGTCAGCTGTAATGTATGGTCTTATCTCAAGCCAGCTGACAACCATGCAGTGAAGATGACATATAAAAATTTAATGTAAAATGATCCAAGATTGCAGTGTGATATTTAATCCAAGGAATCGTGGCGAGCTATTTTCCTTTTCTGATGTGGCATTACTAGTCAGACAGGTTCGGCTAACCATATTACTTTTTTTCAAATAACTGAGAGTGGCTGACTGCAAGTAACTTTTTGCAACCCATTAGGTTAATTGTTGGCTAACAGTCTTGTGACAGATGTTTTTGGGAGCTTTAATTTTCTTCACCATTATACTAATCAGTATGTTTGCCTTCAAAACTTGGACGTTTCACAGGACATTATGTCATGTTTGGCACTGAAAGGATGTTTTTGTTACAAAGCTAGCTGACAGTCATGATTTTTTTCTGTGTTTGGGTGATCAGGTCAAACTCGAGGAAAAATATGTTTAAAAATATAACATGTTGCTTAGAATGACTTTCCTTTTGCTGCTTCAACATTTCTAATAATTTTTTACTAGGTCAAACAGCCCATGAAATTTCCTTGTTAATTTTTCTGATTGGAATCTAAATCTTTTATTTCTTCCTCTTTAAGCCTCTTGAGGTTTGCAAAGGAAGGTTTGCAAAGGAATCATGGCATGATTTTTTAGAGCTAGTTTGTACTAAATCACTATAAATTATAGCTTGCTGTTGTGTAACAGCCTTTATTAAATATTAAAAGGAGCTAGATTTCAAACAGCTACAAAAATGACAGAAAGGTCTTGTGGCCTACAATGTTAAAAAATTGCTTTGCAAACCAATAATGCAATTAAAATGCAAGGAAAAAGCTCAAAGCAACTTTACTATATTTGCAGCTGTGTACCACCTGCTGCTACCAAAGAATTTTACATGTGAAAATTAAACTACTAAGTCTAATTGTTACATTATTTTTGACATTCAACAAATTTCTAATATATAAATATTTTTAGATGTGTATATCAGAGATCTATAAGAACATCACTCCCATATAGTATTTAGTCTATTCAATTCAGATCTTGCAGTATATTGAAAAATTTAATATATTTTTCTCATATTTTTACAGTGAAGTGGTTGTGAATCACAGCTGTGCATAATAAAGAGGATTCATTTCCAAACAACGTTGTTTCCTTGTTATGACACGTAAGACTCTGTGTCTCCCCTCCGCTAGCTTTTACTGCAGAACCCTGTCAAGATGATTAAAAGCTCTTTAATTATAAGGGGTTAGTCTGCCTTGCAGCCGTTTTTGTGTGTACAGTTTCCTTAGAAACCATAACACTATGCAGTCATGTCATGTCCATGATGTCTGTTATGTCCGTAACTATTAAAGAAAAGCGATAATTTTGATGGTCAGATACAAAGTACTGTATATATGATTCAGTTTGCAAACAGGGGAGTTTATTAATACACTCTGGTTATTGCTTTTCATTTTATCAATTTTTTTCTAGTCAAAAAAAATTTTGCAAAAAAGGGGTAATGGTGGTCATTGGTGGAGTATGAGCATGACCTGTTGCATTGTAAAAAATATTTATCTTCACAGTTGGAGCGAAAAGTCAAGCTTTACTTTCTCTTTGATGCTAGTCTGAAGTCATCGGCATGCCATGACATGAAGGTGAAGTGTAAACTTAATGCATCAGATGAATAAGCGTGTCACCTTCTGTGCTGAAAATTTTTTCTTCTACGCAAGAAATCATGCTTTATTTTCCTCAACAAAACAGGTTGCGTTTCATGTTTATATGACATAGCAAGTCGATAAAATGGCAAGTGCACCACACACATCAAAAACTGTAAACACATGCTTTCTCTCTAGAAACCTATTCTTGTTTTTGAATTATTTTGGTCAGATTCAATAGTTACTAATATTAAAACTGCATGTCTGATCCTGATGTCTGACTGTAGACTGGTTTTTGCCTAGACTGTATAGGGCCTAGGCCTCATTATTCAACATGGCCATTTCAGTCATGCTCTCTATTTTGCACTGGCTCTGTCACCAACTCAGAGATGCATTATTGTCTGAGCAGGCCATGCCATCTTTCTTTTGTCATTTTGAAATGGATTTGAAACAGGGTGATGGCACCTCCACTCAGTTTCAGGCACATTGGAATTAACTGGAGTTGTAAGGTTAATTCCCACCAACTAATGTATTAACTTTCTCTAAGAGTGAGTTTCGGGCTTCAATTTTCCAGTTTTTAACTCAAGATTCAACTTAACAACAACTCCAATTTTTGATACACTTGAAGCGATTTTAATGTGATTTTGATTTTGAACAGGGAAACTGTCTTCTCTCCAATACACATCTGTCAAGGGCTATTTGATTGAACTGATTGGAATTGACAAGTTATAAATAGCTCCATGCAGCCGGTGCCTCCACCTATAAGCTAAGGTTTAGAATTATTCCATATCCTCCTCACACCCCAGGTCTCACAAAAGAAAAAATATGACCAAACAGAGAAGGAAAACCCAAGTACAACAGGGAAAAGATCAACAACAACAAATAGCAATATTATAAAGCTTTGAATCTTTTTAATTTTGGTTGACAAAAATGTTATTCCAATACCTGACTTACAAAAGATACATCAATCAGTGGTAAGTAAAAAAACCCTGTGTAAAAGAAAAATGGCAAAGAGGATTTACAGACAACAGGATAAATAGCTTCAGCTTGTTGCAAGTTATGCAAAATTAAGATTATGAAGTATCATTGTTACAATATTTTTCTGTCCATGAATAATAATATTGGCAAACAGTTCTAAACTATGGAAAATGTGGGTTGCAACTACCTCTCTATAACACAATAGTAGCTTGGTTGCAATAAATACTATATAATTATTCTGTTTTTAGTTACCCATGACATAAATAATTTTATTTATCATATAGTATCTGAGTGCATAAATAAAGTTGAAAGATTTATCCCTAAAATTCTATTTACATACTAGAAATACTACTAACATTTTCATACACCTAATTTTGACTGTAGTTAAGAAAATCAATTTTTTGCAAATTATTATCTTTGTCATCGAACTATGATTGGAAAACTGTGAATATCAGTTTAATACATGTAGCACTTCATTATTCTGAACAAAATTTGAACTTTTAAAATAGTCTTTAATTGTAACTATACAAAGAAGATATTTTCACTACCAGTTAAGTTATGTTTTAAAATACCTCAGTTTTCTCCTTTGTACTAATTTGCAAAAATATCTGGAAAATGCGAGTGTTGCTCTTAGCTAAAGGTTTGAAACAGTTTGTTGCTTTTAAAGGAAATCAAATCTAACATTAATATGAAAGCTTACAGTTATTTGTTCTACAGTGCCCCCTATTTGAGCCCTTCTGACAACAAAAATTGATTTAACTTCGTTTTCTCAGGATTAAAATTGAGCGTGTATTACTGTGGCATATTCTCTCATTTGCCATTACTCACACATTGCTCTCTTTCAAGTTAACTAGTCCCTCTGTGATTTCGGCTAAAGATTTGTCACCACTCATAGTAGGGTCTTCGGCAAGCGTCTTGGCAAGACACTTAGTAACAGCTTCCATTTGCTTCATTACAAGATGCATAGTGCGTTCAGTGGTGTCCAACCTCTTCTGCAGCTCTGTTAGATGTTTCTTAGCTGTCAAACAAGAAAGGCCAAAAATAATAAAGCATAACTCAACCTGTGAGCACAAGATATATTATATAACAAATAACTTTTTATCCTTTGGAGTTAGGCCATCCTCTTCTTTTCTCTGTTTAGCGTTGTCCAACCGACCCAAATTTTTGGCATTTTCAAAACAAAAAGTAACAACATAGTTAAACTATTTTTCACTTTAAATAATTCTTTTAATCTGAAAAATGAGCATAGCAACAACATAGAGAAAAACAGGTACAACAACAGGAACATTTTCTTGACTCAATCCAAATATATATGTAGATATTAACTTTTAACGTCATGATCTTTTCCGCCTTATTGATTTTGGGTTCATGTTTTGTTGTTTCCAGGCTCCACAGCAATGACGCTGGGGTACTAGGCCTCCTGTTTCAAGACTTCTTGTGTTTTTTGTTAGTTTTTTTTTCAATCTGACCGACCGACCTAATATCAGAAAACACATTCCACACTAAAAAAAAAAAGAGGATGGTCTTATATCTTGTGTACAAACAAATAGACAGACAACTACTACAGTACATTGACACAATGCTGAATAAAACTAACATAATAAGATAATACTTATTTATAAATAACACATGGAACTACAAACTAAGAAATTTTTTACATTCACTAGAGATTTTTTTGGAGGGGACACAAGGAATGGCACTGGAATTAGAACCAAAAACCTTCCTTGAGGAGATGCATCGTTACTTTCTACAGAGACTCAATCTTATTATGTGCAGTCATTAGAAAGTATTAAACAATCTCTGTTTTTGTTGATGTTGTCATGTTGTGCTCATCCTCAGTTTATCACCTTAACCAACCATGAAGCTACATGTAGCAACACAGGGCCAATTTTCAAAAAGGAACCTACAGGTATATAACATATCCCTGCCTTCACACAAGAATTAAGAGGCTTATAAGCAACTCAAGAGATTGCAACACTAATATCTACACCAAGGAACTTGTTTCATTGCCCTGAAGTCTCATCCATAACCCTTGATATGTACCCACCTGGCTCAACTCCAGATGCTTTACTCTGGAGAGCACGCAATTGTTTCAGTCGATAACCAACTCCTTCACAGACAGTAAGCAGGTCTTCCAGTTGGGTGTGAGTATTAACTGGCTTTTTTATTGCATCGCATGCCATTATATAAGGGCAATCAGGGTAGTATTCTTTGTGGCCCTCCATTGGGTCATCGCCTGGTTTCCACATTTTAAGGGTTCCCTTGCATTGAAAGCATTTTACTACATCATCTATTCCAGTAAACACAAAGCCTGCTCGTGCCAGCTCAAACACATTTACAGAGCTTGTTGAAGGCCAATACATGAAAGTGCGCACTCGATTTCCTGGCATTGATATATCTGACAGGTTGGAGGGCGGGGCTGGAAGATCACCTTTTTCAGTATTTTCAACATGGTTTGTGGTATGCACATGTTTTTCTGAAAGGGGAATGTGGAATTTACTTTAATGGAGCTATTCAAGAAAGAAATCATTGTCCTGGTGTAAGGTTTTATCATCATAGACTAAGATGAATGACAGGAAAATAGGTAGAAAGAACTAAGTATTGTCAAGACAGTGCAAATTAAAGCTTTGAATAGTGCCTGACAACTCTCACTTCCATAGAAGAAAAAAGTTTGTTGTAATGGAAAATGTGAAACCATTCATGAGTCTAATTTGTGTGACATCTCTAGTAGGTTAAATTAGATTAGTGTGGAATTAATGTGAAGTAACATTATTCCTAAGTGTGATCAGTGAAAAGCCATACATTCCCCCTATTACACAAATTTAATTGTGAATTAGAACAAAATAATAATGCATGTTAAAGCCAACTACAGAAATGGAACTGTTTCAACACTTTAACTAAATGAAAAATGAAGCACATTGTGGAAAATGAATAAAAACATTTTAATCCAGAAATTATGCATACCACAAACCATCAAGAAATTCTGAATTGTAACAGTTGAAGGGGAAAGGTTTTCTTCCACACCAAAGGCCAAAAATTGTTATTTACATGAAGGCCCTGAGTTCAGAGGAAGGCTTTGGCTACACCAGAACACATGTAACAATTTCGGAGTTTCCGAAGATTTTTATGAAAATGTCAAAATAATTTCATACATTTCTTTTAATTCCTTTAAAGTTCAGGACTACATAAATGTAAACCTTTAACTTAGACATAGTTCTCTTAGTGATGCTCTTCATTTAGAGGAAGGATGTCCCTGATGATCACAACCCACCTAGAAAGACCTGTCAACTGCAGAAGCCAAGGGCGATCAATAATATATTACATTAGATATTTAATTACTATTTATATCTGTATATATAGGGAGAATGTAGGCTGTGCAAATTCAAACAGATTGACTTGCAACAATTCCATAATATTCAATATATCAAATTACTCTGTACAACTTCATTATTGTACTAGCAAGGCAATAAGGGGTATAAAGATGCTGCTTCATTTAATAATTATGAATTTTGCAAATGTTGCTAAAGACATCACTTAACACCCAAATTATACATGACAAGTGATAAGAATTAATGTCACATCAATCTCAAACAGAAACTATAAATACATGTAATAACAGGACATCACTGTAAAAACACCCCCAAAAACTGGCTTCATCTATTTTCATGTACGAACAGAGAAAATATACCGTAGCAGCTGATTGTACGAATTATAACATACCTTCTTCCTCTGTCATGAAGATCTGCCCCTTTTTCTTTTGTTCTTCTGCCAATTTCTTTAGTCTACGGCGTCTCTGTTACAAAAGTGTATACAGCACTTTAATTTACAATTCCCGTATGTCCTCCTTGATATGGACTATATATGTATGTATCCCTCTAGTGACATGTAAATAATATATTATTGGGTCAGGGATAAAATGATATATATATATATATCACTTTTTTTCTTTTTGTTAATTTTGGTCAGCTTTCTATAGAGTATCTTTTTAAATTAACTAACAGTTCATGTATTTTCTCTTGTACTACAATAACTAATTGCATGCAGCCAGTATTTGCTCATCACAGAGTAATGTCAGAGCTAATGACTCATACAATCAAAAACTAAACTGAATCAGTAGCCTGCTGTGTGCGGGAATTTTTTTTACTTGTGAAAGCACCATGTTGAAACTCTAAAAGAGACAAGGAGTGGCTACAACAATAATACAAACATAAACAAGCAGCTTTTAATTTGTCTGCCCAAAATACACCTGCAGTGCAGGCTAAGTCAGGAGTAAAATCAAAACACACTTTTCCACAAGTGTTTTCCTATGCATATGCCACATCCCAGCTCTTATGTAACTTGGGCTGACCAAGAATGTGGCTGCTAGGTAGTGTGATACTGTTTAGTCCCTGATCTTAGATGCCAATAAAACAGGGTTGCCATACCGCTTGATAGGAAAGTTTAACACTTGAAAACAGAGCTGGCTAAGAACCTCTGTTCATGAAGAAGCCAAATTCTCAGCTCCGCAGCCTCTGACTAAAATTATACTTGATCTTTATTATCCTCTTCCAACTTGATAATTTGACTAATATCTTGATCTGGAGTGTTTACCATCTATATAAATCACATATATACTTTAAAACGTTGTACCAAGTGAGAGCTCTATATACATTTATTTGCTCCTACTCAAAATGTTTTGGTGTCAGAATACAAGGAAGAGTCAACAGAAGCTGGGGGATAAAAACATCCAACATCCTACCTATAGCTCACGAATTTAATTACCCTTCTGGGGTATAAATAATTTATTTACCCATGACCACAAAAAAAGCAAACAGTTTCACAACACTCTGTATATTTTGCACAAGTCAAGACTTGGTGGTTGGAAAGAACTGGAAGGATTATGAACACATTTTGTACAACTTGGGAAAACATTAATGTCTAGGGCTAATAATCCAGCTGGTCAATAAAGAGTAAGTAACTTAACTTTGTGCTTACGGGAAGTAAAATTATTCCAAAATCATGCTTAGCAGCACAATCAGGTACCTGCTAAAAACTGCAAACACTAGGTTCCAAGGTGTGGTTAAAGCTGCTGAATGTTTTCAATTATTCACTAACCAGTTTTTATATTTGCAATTTACCAAATCAAACAAAAGGACCTCAAATAATTCAAAACACATTAAATTCAAATGTCATTTTCCATGACATCTAAAACACTTAGTTCTAACTTATCTTAGGTAGTTCAACGAATTGGTAAACGAGACGCTATTTTAAAAAAGGATTTTTTTACAGTTCATTTTTTTTTTCACATTACCCCACCCCAGATCTAACATGATCTAATTAGCATCAGTCTGTTAGCAAAACTTTGAAACAAAAGGGTTGATGGTATATATCAAAGGGAAAAAACATATCTTATTCACTTGGACAGAACTTTTATTTTATTTTATTTTTCTAATAAAGAAAGGTTCTCCGCATACGAAACTATGTCCTCAAAGGAATTAAAAATAAATGCGATAGCGTTGAAATAATCATTTTTGTCAAATCTGGGAAATGTTAATGGACGTAACGGGTGAGATTTCATTCGAAATGAAAAAGAAATTATTATAAATATATTTTTAAACTCTGAGGGTGATAGTGCTGTTCAGAAAAAAATGCGATAAATTTTTATAGTGACGGTTCCTTAATAAGGTTTTAACGTGACAGACAAGAGCACATCGCTTTCAGCTGGAAGGGTGAAAAAGAACTGAAATGATACTTACCCTAAATAGCTGAACAGCAAGAAACAGACCGAATCCTGGAAGAACATACTTCCATGGGACATGATAGCCAAAAATGTGAAAATCTTTGATGACTCTTAAAATGTTGGCAACGATGTCTGCATGGGGCTTAACATGTTTTCCATAAACCTTCTTTATCTTGGGATAAAATACAGCTAAAACGACACCTAGCACAGCTACGATCAGCAGCTTTGTTTTCAACTTAGCCATTACCGGTTAAGTGCAAGCTGCAACAAAACAGCTACTAAGAACATTCATCAACTGCTGGAATGAAACTCCTCTGTCATGGCTAGGCTGTTGTTTACATGTTAAGGACATGCGTACTTTGAAGTCATATGCACGTGCCTTGGATGCCTCGTTTTTATGCGTCCAATGCGCATTCAGAATTCAGGCCACAATCCACAAGATACCAAAACCTGACGCGTTGAAACGCTTTAAAATTCATGCATTTCATGATTATTTAATGGCACTACGATATAATGCAAAACTACAAACAAGAAGTCCAAATGGAAAATTTCCAACCTGTCATTTCACCTTATCTTTGTCTTGACTTCTTTACTTTTTGGAATGGTAAAAGGCTATTTAGATAAACGTACTTTTAAAATATGTAGTACTGCAATGACAGTCCAAAAAATAGAAATATTAAATACACCTGTTAAAATCGCCAAGGAACAATCTTATTTTGTCAGTGTCCCAAAATTTATGAAATCATAGATGTTTTAAGCAGTTTAATATGTTTTCCAAGAAAGTCAGAAATCTATATCTTATTCTTAAAAGACCGAAATTCAAAATCAATCTGTGGAACATGTGCTAAGAGCTTGGCACAAGTAGGTTATTTAAATTTTAGATTAACAAGACTCTAACCACACTGATGTGGTAAGGGATGGCCAATTGGAAAAGTGATATGGGGATGGGGGGTGGGGCAAAAGTAAAAAAAAAACTTTTTCCCCAGGAAATTATTAATAAAAATATATATATTCCTACGGATTTTGGCCAAAAACAAATTTATTCCCAAGGAGGATCTGTGCAGGTAAGACTATTAAAGATCAACTATGAAGTGAATGACAAGTCCAGGTGGGAAATACAACGTGATTTTTTTAATCTCAACATGACCAGTATGACTCATGAGTAAATATTGTTAAGGACTACCTTGATTGATAAAGTTGTAAGCCAGACAATGAAATTGAAGGGTTCAACATTTACATGCATTGTTCACAAATCTTTACTGACCCAACAACTAGGAACCTTTTGGAATAAAAGTTGTAATGTGTATTAATGACATAAATTAGATTGAACAACCCATGGCCAGACACTCTTCCACTACAAAAATCCTGCTAATGGGGGCCCCAGTCAGGTGATATGTTCCAGATCAACTACGAAGTGAAAAACACTGAAATTACAGGCCAACTTTTCTGGACTAGTTTGATCTTTCTCGGGGGTTGAAGCGGAATCATTTAAATCTTGATATTCATGATTCCTGTCGTTTTTGGCTCAATGATTCATGATTCCTACAAGAATTTTCTTCCAGATTCATGATTCACGAAGAATTTTGATCACCAGACGGACTTAATGATTTTCTCAGTGGCAACTTTCTCGTTTTGTATATAGTTTCTTTGGTGTTCAAAATTCTGTTTTCATCCAGAGTCGGTATCATTTCATATTGGTATCGTATCACTCGGTATCGTTTTGACCAGGTATGGAATTTTTTTGTAACTGGACATTAAGCACTAGAGTTACTGGAGAAACAAGCGGACTGTCCGCCCCGAATGCACGAATTATATAGGGGGGCCGGAAAAAGTGTTTGAAAATTGGACTCTCAGAAACGCCATATCCTGCATTCTCTGGCTCGAATACAATTAATCCATAAATGTATTTTGTTGAGCTTTTCTCAGAGTCTCGTTATTCATGATTTCCGAACCGAAGTACAAAAGAAGTCTATTTATCTATTTAAATTCTTGCTATTACTCGGTATAAATGTGACAAATAAATCATATGAAAGTTTCACCTACTGAAAAAAAAATTCCAGAAAAAAGATTTCCACCTTACATGTACAAAAAAAATCTTGCATCTCTTAAAATCCCCACCCCCCAACCCAATCACTTTTTAAATTAATGGTCCATCTCCAAGGGCCTCTTCATATGAGCCCGGTTGACCGGGCTAGCTCGGTTACCGGGATGAATTTTGCCTTGGGTTCATATGAGAAATTTCAGCCCGGTTTCCGAGATGAGAAAAGGTCAAAAATCCTGGGGACGAATTCTGGCGCCAAATTAGGGAAACAAAGCAAACATAGCGAAAAACAAAAATTTTAACTTTCGGGCCTATCTTAGCATCGGTAACTCTTAAAGCTGTATCACTGCAGTTAAATGGGATGCTTATGTGGAAAATACAGCAGGCTATGCAAGAAGATGCCATCCGGGCCGCCAGAATTCATCCCGATAACCGGGATGAAGTGTTCATATGGCAAAATTTCCAGCCCGCTTTCCGAGATCTCGGGAACCGGGCCAGCCCGCCCTCTCATATGAACACATCGAAAATTTTACAAAGGACTTAGAGGTGAGGCGAGATCTCGGAAACCGGGCCAGCCCGGTCAACCGGGCTCATATGAAGAGGCCCTAAGTAGGCACTCTGAGTGGTCAATGCAACAATTGGTAACGTGCCTAGCTGTTCTTTTCGCCCCATAAGAACTGTAGACAGATGGAAGGAGCCTACTTTTTTTTCGCCTTTCTTGAACATGACTAAAAGGTGTAACCATTTTCAACTAAAACAAAGGCAATACCTTCTCCCCAATAATCCTGTAATATTTAAAATTCAACTTCCTCAGGGGCTTGGACACAAGGTTGCTTTGAAAGTCGGCTAGCGGAACTAACCAGCGTGCATACTTTATTTGTTGGTAGATACTTCATATATGATTCCTATAGTGGCAGCTAATAGCTGATGTGGACCTACCAACGTATAGTTACAAGTATAGTTACAAAAACAAATAAATGAAATATGTACACGGTAATAACAGTATAAAAGAAATAAAAGCGCGATATGAAGTAGCTAACTATATTGAATTTGTAAGTTAATGATATATAATGCTTAGGGAAAATTGTGTTAAATTATAATCTTTACTTTAATAAAAGTAATTTAAAATGTCTTTGTTGGTTCCCTGCATCGCGTTGAATGTTATTCTATCAAGAATGTCATGGTTTGTTTTTAAAGCAGCTTTTTAAAAGCATCGAGGCTCGGTTTGTTCTTATTATTTTTATTTGTCTATATACATTTACGATCTTTTTAAACTATATTTTTATTGAAATGTATATTGTATTATCATCAACTTAGTATTTCTATTGTCATACATTTCGTATAAGCCTCCGGCTCGGATGATCAGGGCAACCCCATCCCACGTATTGACATAAATAAATTGATTGATTGATTGAGATACCGGCAAAATGTTCCATAATATAGAGGCTCGGTAAGAGAAAGAAGAAGGGAAAGAATCACTATTAGGACGTTGCGTCGTCTCCGATTTCTTGATAAAAAATGTTTAGTGAAAAGAGAGTTTATACCATCGGGTATTCTTTTGTAAAATGCTTGATAGGCTATGCTTGCCATACTCTTCTTATGAATGTACAATAGAGATTTCCATCTCGCTACCGCAAGAACATCAACATTACGAGTAGTCTTTAATGTTAAAAACAAATCGGCGTTTTCTCTGGTAACAACTCCAGGCTTTCTACCCTTTTGAGCTCTTCAAATTCCATGACTTTTTCCATGACCTTAGTTTTAGCTGTCACTTTCAAAGTTTCCAAAACTATTCTTGTTTTTGGTATGATATTTTCTACCTGTCTATTTAATAACGTATCTCTATCTTACTTTGTCCTTGCTTTGGCATCTGCAGTAACCAAACTACCAAACATTACTTCAGTTTTCCACGACTCTCCAGGTTTTCCATGAACTGTACGAACCCCGCAACTCGCGTGCTCATTTCAAGTGACAAAGGAATGCGCCAGTGCGGTTTAACATTTGGCACATCGACACTCAACTTCCCAGAGTGGGTGTGTATCCTTAAAGATAAGACTCATTGACCTCTTTCATAAATCTGATGACTACCTTCCGAAAGTCATAAATGTTGCAAAGGACCCACCAGAGGGGGTAAGTGTACTGGGTGTAGTTCAAAGTCTAAAACAACACGTGTCATTAACTTTACCTTTATTTGTTTCAAACTCGTCATCAGACAATAACATACAGACATTTAAAGCAAAAATAAATTGTTTGCCGGTCGAAATACCATATTTTAAACAATTTTACCCAGCCATAGCAATGAGATCTTACAACTCGATCAGGTTTCCTTTTCTTCTTGTACTAAGGGAGTCGAAATGAAACAAAGGACAGACATTCGATGTATTTTATTGACGAATACCACTCATCGAGAAGGCCCTAGTAGCTTCCGAGAGCATAAATAAAAAGAATTATGACGCAACGTTACCATGGTAGCGAAATTTCTGGATTTCAACAATCTTTATTGACAGAGAAGGCCATTTGCAATGCCATATTTGCAAGACCACGGTTTGTTAAGATGCAGAAGATGATTTTCCTACCACGGCAACGTGACGTAACGACTTCTTCTTTCTAATGTTCAAGGCATGTCCCCCCCTTTCGCATAAGAAATATTATTTGTAAGTTGCGGATAACTACGTAATTCTTAGGGGTACTACTTGTTTAGTGAACTTATCAAACAGATGCATCCCAGAACAAATCGGCTTGTTGCCTATTGTAATATGCACAAAAAGAAAAAACAATAATTTGTACACTGCTGGAATAAACAATCAAGAATCTTCGGATAAAGGAATTTCCTGAGATATTGTTGCTCGAAAATGAATGGGCGGTACATACGGGAGCCAAATCAGGCAAAAATCACCAGCTGGCGTGCATGAAAGCGGAAGGGGGTTGCATTGTTACTCTGTTCTAGTCTACAGCGACATAATTTTATTGCCAATTTTAAGCGACATCAAACTAAAAAACCGAACATTCTTCAGATCAGTCTGAAAGCTTCACAAGACGTTTCCTGGATTCCTTGTGACGATTTTCATAATCGTAATTGGTTTCCTGTGGTGCTGTAGTTAGGTGTGAACATAGACAGCTATAACGAATCCTCTTTTCTGCAAAGAAACGCTATCAATGTTTCCTGTCTATTGTACCGCCTTTAAAGCGTCACTCAACTGATGCAAAGTTCGCCATGAAAAGTTTTGAATGACCATAACAAAAGGACAATTGCTCTAGAGAATCTAAATATTCGTGGGCCCCATTTTGGCGAGATATTTTAGCGGTAGAATCTTAAGTTGGTCCGTGTGATCCATTTTAATAATTCCATCAGGATCGTCGATGTTGATAAGGGTCCCTGTGCGCTCGCGGTCGTCTCCTAAAATAACTTTGACCTGCAAAACAGAACGCAAGTGTCACTGTGTTAACTGGACTCAAGCTACGAAAATGAACCGCGATCACTAGAAAAAATTGCGACGGAAAAGATGTTCTATTCCGTACGCCACGCCTGCCTCATACCTAGGGGCGTTCTAGCGGATTCGAGAGCGACGGGATTTTGGTTCCACGCTAGATATCATGGGAAAGAAGACACTCTTCCCAGCGTCCTTTGCGTCCACGCTAAACATTCCCATGGTCCCTTGCCCGATACTCCTTGATATCTTGTGCAGTCGCGTTTTCCGTTTTCCACACTTGAGACGCCTAGGAACGAGGCAGACGCCACGCGGAGTCCCCTAAAAGGAAACAAACCTATGGCCCAAGCACAAAATACTATTAAGGGGCTTCGGTCACACCATGCGAACAGAGCATCCTTTTGTCTTCTTCTTGATTGAGGGCAGGGCTGTCACCACTGATTGACGGAGGAACTAATAACGTTAACTGGAGATAACTAGTCAAACGAGATGTACAGGTTACCTTATCCTGTTTAACTGGTTCACCAGGATCCACGTTGCGAATAGAGACACTGACGTCACGTTTTTCGTCGTATAAATAGACTGTGCAGGTTCCTCCAGAGACAGTGCGCACTACACCTTTCTTGTCCATCAGCTGAGGATCCTGGAAACAAACCATGTGGAAACCACGTGATCATTAAGATTAAATACGTGATAGAAATAACTTTCATAATCTTCTTTCGAGTTTTTGTAAAGCGGCAATAAAAATAAATGAATAAACATAATTCTGATCAACAGTGATTTAGTGAAACAGAAACAAATAAATAGCGTAAAAATTCGACGTTTTCGGTGTTATCGTAACGCCATTATCAAGACTAACTAAGTAACAAATTATGCAAGTGTATTTAACGAGTTTCGAATCTCAACTAATTAGCATACTAGCAAAAGGGGTCGAAAGGACATTCTTTACACAAACACATCAGGACAAGCAGAGTCAGTTTGCACGTTGAGGGATGTTTTAAACTTGGGAATAATTTAGTATCTCTTTAATGAGGCAGTCGAATTTTGTCAAGCATTGTGTTCATTAATTTTACAAAGTGTTTGTATACGGCAAATGATCTCTGTTTGTGACCATCAACAATGTATTGTTTACAAGTTTCAATGTAACCTGTATGATGCAGGATTTGTGGAATACACTCGGCGCCATCTGCATAAACGTACCGTACCTTGAAGCAAAGTCTACTGACGTTCGTCAACTTATCAACATGCACCAAACTATAACTCAGACACAGGTGACCCAGAGCCTGGGTTACCTGTGATTAGATTGTTAAAATAACTAAGCTTACTTCGTGATTTTCGTTGATTCGCACTTCTATGTCTGTGGTGACCCAGTCTCCTCCAGCGTGTGTCTCCTCCATACCTGTCCCTGGGGTAAGCGGGTTAAATGCCGGGGATACCGGGGCTATACTACCGGGGGTCATTGGGTTACCGTACCCAGCGGGAGATGGGGACTGAGTGTAAGGAGAATAGCTTGGCTCTGAGCCGTACATGCCTCCCCCTGGGGTGTTGGGAGTGTACGGTCCTACGTATCCCCCGGGAGTAGCTGGGTTCGGTGTTCCATAAACCTAAAGGAGGGAGATAAAAACGATTTCAGGTATAATTCAGCCAGAAACTTACAGAAAGTATAACTATTACTAATGGAGTCGGTCGCTAAACACATTTTACTGTTCATATAATATCAACATAACAGAGATATGGGTATCGTGTCAATAGTCGGTAAAGACGAGTGCTTCTAACAAGACACTGCTATTTGCAATGACAATGACAGGGAATTGAACATATAAAATCTCCCGAGAATGATTATGGTTGTCCAGAGCAACTTCCAACGCTGTCTTACCTCTCGAGTTCAAGGCTTGAATCAAGAACCGTCGTGCTTCTTCCGTGCGGAACTTCAAAGCGCCACAAGCACAGCAAAAGCACGACATCTGAACTGAGGTCGTGCTTCTGCCGAACCCAATTATAATTTGAGTGCAAAATAATTGAACCTTCATGTGCGAGCACCAACATTTTTCCGGTCAAAACCTGATAGTTGGAACATTTCTTAAACGACATCCTCTCGAAAGCGACCACGACCACCTTTTAGGATGACGGTTTAAAAATTTTCCATTGTATTTATCCCCTTCTAAGCGACCACCTGATACAATGGTCTAATATTTCTGTTCGCTGTATGTAGTACAGAGAGTATAAGCGTATGATTGTATCAAAACAACTTTTAGAAACAAATGGAATTTCCGGCGTTTGAGTGGATACGAAATAGCCGGAAATGAAATATTTCTGCACCGGCAGGTTTTTTCTGGCCTCCGTTCTGACAGTATTCTGTGTAAACTGTCGCTCAGCTCTGTTCTAGTTTTTCCACCACATGTTTAAATGTAATAGGTTGTTGTAAAACGTGTTGTTATATCTGCGGTGCTCGGTCAACACAGCCAAAATAAACCTAATGGTTTTTCTTATTCATGTTGCTATGCGTAGTGGAGCCGAAATCATGGATTTACATATACTGTAACCTAAAAATTGCATGTAATACATTCTCCCCAAAAACTAGATGTATCCGGACTTCTCCTCGTTTACGACCTCCTGCAGTTTGACTCTTACTGGAAAGCGACCACTGACCTCCCTTGAGCGAACACTAACTCTTTGCATTTTGGGTTGTCGCCTACGAGAGGTTTAACTGATATGGATCGAAAGAATTGTCGATCAACCATATAGTTGTGTGTATCTCCAAGCGAGCGAGTTTTGTATTATAAAACTTACCCCTGGTGAGGGGGTGGATGTATCAAAGTTGTAATCAAAATCTTCATTGCGTGCAGGTGTATTTGGCTGAGTTGGATCCCAGGCTCCTCCGTGAAGTGGGGTGCGTGAAGGATCGTGGGACGGCGTCATTGAGCCATAGTGAGGCGTACGACTTCCTGCAAAACAAGGAAACCGAGTTGAGTTAATTCACTAAGATAAGAATTTCTACGTAAGGTTAGTACAAGTAAGGAGTAGATGATTGCTTTGGTAAACGTAGCAAGAGCCAAATTAAAGCTTTCAAAACAAGGTCCGAGATCTTGGTAGAAGGAGCAATATTGCTACCTGCTACATGCCAAAAGAACAAAGCTGCCTTGGTGAGGAAGATTTCACAAAAATATAAGTATATAATTCAATGTGCCGTCTTACCATCGCCATGAGTTGGCGTCTGGGAACCATACATTGGTGTTCGTGAGCCATGCATAGGGGTCTGTGAGCCATACATGGGGGTCTGAGAGCCATACATGGGAGTCTTCGTATAAACAGAACTGCCGCGACTCGATGGACCCCTGAGGAATAAAACAGCATTATAAGGGTACAGTACTACTTAAACACAGTATGAGGCAAGACAGACGTCTATGACTCACATGTTTAGGGGAAGAAGAGAGAAACGAAAGCGGCTGTTCTGACATTTCCATGATCTGTTCGCAACACGCTACAAGATCGGTCCCACCCAAAACAAAATTCAGAGTCGATTCCACACAATTTCCCTCTCCCGTTTTAGATGCAGTTTTTTCTTTCTCTGATTATTTTATGTAAGCCGGTGGTAACAAGCCGAAGTAACTGGTTTAGTTTTAAGAGAAAAGGATTCTATGTCAGTTAGAAAAAGCTATCATAAGAGTTTACCCAACAATAGCAAGCCTCATTCTGTCCACGGAGATTGTTTTACAGCTACTGTGAAGTTCAACACGAGCTGTTGTTTCTGTGGCATCTTTGACTATACCAACATATCCTGAAAGAAAGGCACAACAGTATATTGGTTAAGTTGGGTTTCCTTTCAGATGCAAAGCAAAGCAGCGAAACAAAGCCATAAAACAAAACATAATAGGGAGCGTGGCCGAGTGGATCCCGCTCTGATCGCTAGCAGGATTGGTTCACGGTAGTCCCAAGTTCAAATCCTACACCACGCTTGCAAAATAGCCAGCTAATTTGCCTCCGGCCAGTTGGGATTCTTAACCCTGTTAAGTTTGATTTGAATTATTTGTTTCAGGCATTGGCTCCGCCCCAGTACCATTAGTGCGTAAATACAGGAATTATTATTATTATTATTATTATTATTATTATTATTATTATTATTATGTAGTAGTAGTAGTAGTAGTAGTTTATGTAGTAGTTTATGTAGTAGTAGTAGTAGTAGTAGTAGTAGTAAATCACATGACATCACAACGTATTAGATAGCAACACTTCATGAAATAATACATCCGAAGTGCATCACTTAAATCTAAGTTAAGGGATCAAAATTAAAAACGAACAAAATAACTAAGGAGACGTCTTTGTATAAGTAATGTTCATTATAAAGAAATTATGAATACAGGACTCAACAAAAGGAGACAACTAAACTACCAAAAGATATCATGCATGCAACGGCTCGACCCGCGCAACTATCAAACAAGTTATACCTTTCACTTTCGGTAAGTAAATGTCTGGTACAAGTACACGTTTTGTCTTATTAAAGCCAAAAATACAGAACAATTAGGTCTATTCATTTTGCGGACAGTGCGGTGGGTAGGGATCCGTCACATAAAATCTGATGTCAAACTGCACAACTGCTAGGGTCTGTCGAAAGACTAAAAAGTCTGACTGGGATTATAAACGCCAGACGTTAGTGTTATATCCGACTTTAAGAAGTATGCGACTTGCCCCCGATGAGTCCTTGCTTTGTTCACTTCTTCGAGTGACGGTTACTTGACTAGGAATCAGTAATTTCACCTTCTATCCAAGGGAAGTCTTCAAAAGGAAACGTTGTCTTAACAGCTATTTTGACAGAGCTGAATAAAATATAAGTGGGTGTAAAATGCATTTTGCGGGTTGGACGTCTTTCGGACGCGTTTAAGTGGTAAGTTACCTTTGTAAGGTCCCTGTGATATTCGTACAGTCTGTGAAATCAGTGACATATCACGACCGCCACGGCCACGACCTCGTCCTCGACCCATTCCTCCTCTCTGGGCGCCTCGGCCACCAGCGCCGCCACCAGCTATTACAAAAAGGATTTTAGTGAGTAAGAGATGGCATTTTACTTACCTTGCATGGCAGGTTTTTGTTTTGTTTTACTGGTTTTTATAGAGCGCACGAGGGAAACACGTGAGGAGGAGGGCCTCCCCCTCGTGCGCGGGCGTGCCTCGTAATTTCTCCCTTGGTAAGTTACTATAACGAGAAGAGTCGCTTGAATAGTTAGTTACCATGACAACTAGCGAACGCCTTGTTTACCCTGCCTCCAAAGGGGTAGCGGAAGGGGATTAGGAGAAAGAGGTAAAAGAGAGCCCCTCCCCCCAACCCCCCTTGACACGAAGGCTAGCCTGGAGCAACAAGGCTCAATATTATATCTGACGGAGCGGTTACTTGAACCTCTTCCTAATGGACAGACACCTAGCCATGGTCCCACTGGCCACAAAAAATACTACATTTTATCTTTCTTGGAAAAAAAAAATCTTCTAGCATCATGGTTCCAAAGGCGTCCTCCGACAGGTGCCGATATTTAGTATGTAGGGAATATAACAAGATGTGTATTATATTTATTTAAAAACGTACTAATTCTGTAGTGGATTAATGAATTAGAATAACAAGGGTTAAATTTTATCGCAACTAGCGGGAGACAACGGTTTGAGACTTGACTGAAACTAGTGGTCTTTTTTGGACAGAACACCGTTCTTCTGCAACCAAAGCTTACCTCCTTCTCTGGCAGGACTTGTTATTCGTGGCGATGCTGGCGCAAACCCACTGATGCCTAAAGTATTTGATATCGCCTAACAAAGAAACGACAACGAGAAGAATATTAGGTGTCGTTTCGCAGCACGCATAACAAGCAAACTCTTTGAGCAAGTTTAGCCAGTGTTTAATAAAACTTCGTTCTAAGTCATTTTTAGTTTGCCGAACGCGTTTATGTCAACACCATTTGTCGTGAACAGTTTCATGAAAGCACATGGCGTAGACTAGAAAAGCATTTGTCTTCTTAAAATAACCCACTAAAGAAGAGATCTGGTGGTCCAAAGATTTCCTAAACCGAGGTCTAAGTTAAACTTCGTTTAAATAACCGGCCCTTTGTTGAATAAGGCAGCATTCCGCAGCATAATATTTTAAAGCTTGGGCAAGATGCCTGAGTGAGTACGGTACTTACTAAGTACCTTCGAAAGAATTCGAACAAGGTGGAATGGCGGCGCCCAAGTACAAGGTCAGGAAGGTCGAGACCTTGAACTCAGGCACAAAAGTACGCACAGGGTCATTGGGTCCACACTTTTTCTGTTAGTTCCGAAGCTCAATCTACTGCTTTGCATACCCAAAACTTCCTGCTACACTCACGTATGAAAGTGGCGTCCGTCAAGGCAAAAGCTTGTTTTATTTGAACATGAATACGTGGCGCCAGTAACGTATATATGTAAGGTCCACACAAGAATTATTCTATTGGTCTATTATCAATGCGGCGTTCTGATTGGTTGGGCTACTACTAGGCTATATGTTATACCCCACTATTAGCGAAAAGCGCCGGCTTTAAAAACCCAAACAATGGCCTCATGGGCTATTGACTCAGAGCCCATTCGGGCTCGAGGAATCATCTTTAATTATACTGCTGACTGACTACGTTTCGTACGCTTGCGTCCCAATAATAATAATAATAATATTTTCCTGGAAATATCAAATAAACCGGAGAAAATTTTGCTATCATCTTTACCTTGCCTCCCCCGGCCAGTACCAGCTGCTTTGTCTTACATACAAGCACTCCGCCGTTCTCGATCACCATCTTTGAAGATAAGAACGCAAAACTGCGATAAAGATGCTTGATTTCACCTTGCAAACCCTACAAGTAAAACGCGCAAGACAAGTGTAAGAACGGGAGAATGGATTAGCATCGGCATGTTTTAGGGAAGTGTTTAAGACCATATCCCTGTAATTCAAAAACCACAACTTTCCACAGCTAGGGTTGTTTCAGGACTGTTGGTAAAATTCAAGGTCAGTTGAAGAATAGTAATGGTAACACATCAGTATACTGTACATACAGAATGTGGTCCTTCTATGACTTTCACGATGTCCCTCACTTGCACGGAGTTCTAAAAAGAGAAAAAAATGATGATTGATAAGCAAATTAACTTATACATTCTGTAAAGTGAATGAGTCAAAAGAAGCTACCAAAACCAGTTATGAGATAAATGATTTCAACACATGATCCAAGCTAATGATACACCAGCGGATGGCAAACGAGTCCTTCGTTTGATGTATTTTTCTGAACCCAGAGCCCATGTTGTGCCTTTATTTATATCCTCAAAAATTCTACCCTTACAAATGTTATGTGCTAAAAAAGTATCCTACATTGTTTGATGTCTCCCACATGAATGCTCCGTTTAACCATAATCTGTGATTTCTTCACTAAAGCTAATTCAAAGCACAAGCATGAGACCAGGTTTTCTTCGTCTAGAAATTATTATGTACAAACTTCAAGACTGAATCTAAATCAAGATTCTTTTTCTAGGTTTGGAGCTAAACTTTGGAACGCAATTCCTAACGAATTTCGTCAACTCTCCAAAGGAGCTTTTAAAAAATATATATTTTGTTCTCGATAATGGAAGCAGAGGATGATTAAGTTGAAGTGCCCATTCTCCTACAAAAAATCGCAAGTTCTGTAGCCACGACTCAATGCTCTAATAATTGATAGGTTCTGTTGGTAATAAATGTGTCTTGTAATTCAATTCTGTAAGACTATTTTGTAATTTTAGCTTGTTGTTTTTCTGTAATTGTTATTTATTCAAATAGTTTATTTAGGTTACTTTACAATATCATCTGTTATGACTGCTGTAACCTTTTCTACCCGCCTGCCTCGTCTAGCGTTTGCTATTTGCCGGCGGAGATGGCAAAATGATGAGTACGAAAATAAAGTATAGTGTGTGTGGTAAGGCCTTCGACACGTGCATTCGACACGGGTTCTAACAAGGCGCAGGGTATTTTTGTCAGCTATTTCATTCCAGACCGCCTGCTCTATCGGTGTGGAAGTGTTAAAACGAAGATTTGTAACCTGCTCTGAATCCAACGCTACAGCATTTTTGTTCTCTCGTCTTCTTCCTACAGCTTGGTGTTTGACTTGAATGACCTAAAAAAAACAAACTTAAGTTGAGTGCCAAATGCTTTTAGTACGAAAGTACTACTTGAGGGAATACTTTTTAAGGAGACGAGACCGCTACTTTACGTGGTCATCAGGACCACGCGAAAGTCCAGCCGTTTGCAAAGCAAAAGCAGTAACTTCATTTCTCAGTTATTTTCACTGAGACCTTGAGTAACCTGAGTAACCTGAGTAACCTGAACCCAAGACCTCCCACTCTGCAGTCAAGAGCTCGACCGACTGAACTGATCCTGCAGAGTACAGCACTTGAGTTATTGACAACAGGAGCAGTTAATATCCCTGAGTCTTTGTAATAACTAGGATGATGAGACGAATCCAAACAAAAGTCTGATGCAGATCACATGTCTCAGGAGGTCATTGACATTTTCACATTTTCGATCTTGTAAGGAAGAATATGTGTACCAGGTAAAAGCCTTCCCCTTTTTTTTAAACCACCATTCATCAAGCCCCAATTATTGAAAGGAGACAAAGGAAATCCTAGTTGAATGAGAACAGATTTTACCTACAAAATATCTTCACTCAGATCATACTGACAAGTCCTTAGGGCCGAGAGTGGCCCTCTTGTTTGATCCCCCCTCCCCCCCCCCCCCCCCCACCCAACGAGAACGTTAGGGAGGAGCCATTTTACTTTCTGTTAAGTTTTTGTTACTTTGCTAAACAAGACGACTTTGGTGATAAATAATGAGAAGATGAAGCCTGTTAACATAAAAACAAGGAGGGAAATAGAAGGGGGAGTGTAGACGAGTGTCTCCCTTCCCTCAGAACGAAGTTTCCTTAGAAGCCTGTTTGCAGGCTAGAAAAAGATGGAAGAAAGTTACATTCGTCATGTCCCTTTGAAAAGCCCGAGTCCAACCCATGATGTTTATTCAATGGCGGTTCTGCAGAAATCTGTGTTAAAAACTTTCATTCTTCCATTCAAAATCAGTTGATCAGCAACATTTAGATCAGATTTTCATACTGGATTAATTTGATCGTAAACAATAAGCTTGCGAGGGCTGAAAGCAGCAGCTTTCATGCTGAGAGAATTCTGGGGTACTTTTTTGGATAATACTGCACTTAGGCATTATCAAGGCAATTCAGAACTTACCTTTCCATGCTGATTCAATACTGAGAACATATCTCTGTCCAAACGAATGATAACTCCAACAGTCTGTGGACTGGAAATAAGAAACAAGCAAAGGCTTCACATTACTCCAGTTATACTATCTTTATGGCTAGACCTGTAAATCTGTGAATTACATATGCCCAGGGAAAGCTAATTGGGACAAAATATTCATAGGCCAAATTACTGCCTGCAAAGTTTACGAGGAGCCTGGAACAGGTTACTTGCAATTCTGAAGAGCTTGAATGCAAGCTAATCAGGTAACTTTGATCGGATAGGCATGAAATTCAACAACAAAAAAAGGGCAGTAGATATTAGCTCACTCTAGCTGCACCATATCACCCCACTGATGTTGTCCCATGGAGTCCACTCCACTGCTCCTCTCTGTACATAACTGAAGATCTTTGGGCAAAACCTTGAGCTGCAACACAGCAAGGTAAAAGTTATTATCAAGTTTTTCTATCAACTGTGCAGAGTCACCAGAAAAAAAAGATAAAAATGAAATAACTGTCCCACTAAAACTGAAGTTGAAATACATGTAGGGCAGGAACTTTTACCATATGCGCACCTAACCCAGCAAGATGGATTCCTAAAATTAACAGTACATCAAGGAAAAAGAGTTGAACAAAAAGCTCATTTCCTTCAGGGAACATGAAGAATGGCTCAATTTCTGCTGCTCACTTGGACCCAGTTTTCCTCCGTAATAAGAGGTGGGCAATTGGTAGGTCATGTCCTAGTAACCAAGCCTTAAGCTAAGTCAAATAATTGTTAGTAAAACATGCCTTTTTTGAGCAACAGCAATAAAAAAACACAAATAATAAAACATCTGCTTGAACTATTTCCCTACCTCATGCATGGTCAGATCTGCAAACAGCACCACCATATTATCTTCAACTCGAACAATCAGCCCTGTGTCACCTTCATAACGACCCCCAATAACTTTGACATGATCACCCATCTTAAAATGCTTCTGAAGCTCATTCGCCATAAACTCTAAAGGATCCTGTAACAGAAAATGACGTCAAAACTCCAACTTAAAAGGGCTGTGTCACGGCAGTCCAGTTCATTTTGTTTTATTTTGCCAATTACTTGCCTTCAATCGCTATGGAACTTAAAGTAGGCAAAGAAATTACCTGTCAATGACAAAATCAGAGATTAGAGACAAACATATATGTCCCCTGAGCATTATTTTGAAGCTGCAAACAGCAGAGATAAACTTTGAAAAACTGTTAGGCTGAACATTTTTCAAAAACCCTAATTTCAATCCGTTTTTAATCTTCTTCAGTTTTGCCCATCCGTGGCAGCTGCTGTATCTGTTGTGTTATTTTAACCTTCTTTTAATGTTTTAATCGGTTATTTTTATGTTTCTTTTAATTTAACGGGCATTTTGCAATAACCTAATTTGGCTGAATTTTGTGACAAAGCTCCTTTAAGGTACTTAGATAATAAGACAGAATGTATCACTTCAGTCTATACATGTAAGTAGTCTACTCAGCCGAGGTCACTTTCTTTGCACTGGTACGTTTTGTCAACTCTTGGTTTTACTACTTCCTGTCCACAACTACTCTAATTATGTCTAAACCTCGATTACAAATTATCCATGCAATGCTAAGATTTGTTTGTAGACAGGCATGAAATAGAATGATACTTTTGTTTATAGCAAAAAGAATAGAGTTCATTCATAGAATGAAACAGGAAACTACAAAATACAATTGCACTTTAATGATGGCCAGAATTACTCAGCCTACCCCTATAAGGTGTTCTGTTACATTAATATTGCATTTACCATATGTATTTTGTCTGGAAATAAAGAAATCAGAGACTAATTGCAATAATTTAGATGTCACTCAAGCACATCAATTTACAGATGAATACTTAACTAACCTTTAAGTCTTCATGTTTCGGCATGATGGTGATTTTATTTCCATCAATACTAAGCACTGTTCCTTTCAAATTCGCCAAATCTCCTTCTGCAACTTCTACAACATCTCCAGTTGCAAAATTGTGTCTTTCTTCATCTAGTCCCTCTTTCAAACTTTTTACTGGAACTAAAAAAAAAGAATTTACATGGAAATTCAGCCAAAATGGTTCTGATTCAGAATAACTCTATCCAGCCGTTTGCCTTGCTCTTGAATTTCCCGCCATTTTGTACTATTTTTAGTAACAAAATGGCAGCAAATTGAACTTTCAAAATGCTATATCTTTTGAGTGGATAAACGTATTTCAAAAAATTTTTCACTTTTGACATCCTTGTGTTGAGTTCTTTCAGAAACTATCATTACATCTCCTATAATACTAAAATCAAAATTTGGCGGGAACTTTGTGACCGCATTTACCCGCCAAAAATGTCAAAATCTGAAAAACAAGAAACATACGATTTTAGGGAATGGGGAGTTCTATATTGTTGCAAATTTTCAAGTGAATTGCGTTAAAACTAAAAAAGATGAATGAAGGTGAGCATTTTTTTATGTCACATAATTATGCTCACCATGTAAGAGAGAAGAAGAAGCTCAAGGGGTGCTTTTATTACAAAATAATGAATTGTAGTTGGTCACATTCTGGAATAATTTTAACTGAAGAAATCACTTCATTGGCAACCCTGGTTAACTTACAACTGTACAATTTTCAAGTTTAATTATCATTCCACGATGCTAAAAAATTCCAGTGGCATAGATTAATGGCTACTTTCAGAGATTTCTCATTTGGAATGCAATAAAGAAAAACAACCAATGGTAATCCATACCTTCCAGTTCAACATCCTCGGGTGCTGTCTCAAATTTCTGAAGCTCCAAAAGAGTTGGCTTAATACCTTCAACAACCTGATACACAAAATATGAAGTGCACTTGTATTACAATCATAGAAAACTCTTAAGAGTCTAGTAAAAATGTGTTCAACACACCTACTGTGGCTATAACTCTGTTCTTTTTCGAAATAAAACATCATTCTGTACACCTAAATTCTAACTCTTTCTCATTCACTAAAGGTTAATGGGGATTAACTGTTGGTTTCCAAATATTGAAACTCAAGAGTAACAGTCAAATTAGCAGCACTACAGAAACCTACTAACCCTTTGAACTGAACTAAATTTTCTTGTCTTAAGACCTATCTGATTGAGCTTATTTTTTCATGAACTAAGGTTTAGCTCTGAGACAAATCCTTATGACTGCAAAAGCTCAACGCCTGTGAATTTAGAGTGCCTGACATAACCGTTTAGTGGAAAGGTTAAGGTTTCGTAGACGCCAAAAAGCAAGGGGAAGTCGTCATGGTTTCATGGGCTCCATAAGAGAACAACTCTGCTTAAGTGACCCACTACACTAAAGAACAAACCAGTACAAAAAGCTTACTATTGCAGACATGGCTAGTGTCTTGTACATGAAGCCACCTCGATAACGACTGCCTTCAAAGATCATGAAATCACCATCCTGTCCTATCTCTCCTCCAATTGCTCTGTGTATTACAACAATAAATCATTGGTCAGAATGAGCCGTCGTCACATACAACTCCAGGCCTTAGCAGTTGCACCTGCATTGGTGCAGTTAAGATTTAAGTTAAGGATGTCCATGTGTTGAATGGACTGAATGCAACAAGAGATCAAAATACTAAAATGAGGTCCTATAAGGTGGATATGTATGTCCCTAGTTTGAATTGCAAAACCGTTTGTTTTGCTTATTGAGGCAGAGGCCATCTTCAGGTGTTTGCCCCAATTCATCTGTCCTATGAAGCTGATTCAAGACCATCTCACTCGTCAGAATTTTACCCTAACAAGGCCTCTAAAACGTCATCAACACTTCTTTGCTATAATGACACCATGGATCTCTGTTAACAATGATTTTATTTCACTTCAAATTCAAAGCTAAAACAATGCGAAGGCAGAAAAAAAAACATTTTGTACCTGATGGCATCAGCGTCAAACAGTTTTTGGGGTGGTTTCCTTTTCCTTTTCCTCTTCTCCAGAGAATCCTACAAATTTACCAACCACAATCCACGTTTAATCAATACTCTGTTCAATGATATTACACCTAAAACATTGTAGAAACCTCATACATATCCAAAACAGAAATAACAAACATTAGCAAACTATGACTTTAGCACTTGCTAACATTCAAAGCTAACATTCAAAGCAATACAGTCAATGACCTTATAAGAAAGTTACCTCCATAAAATGGACACCTAGAGATGGCCCATTCAGTTCTCTAGTCTTTTGATTGAGTTTGACTTTGAGTCCCCCCCAGTCCTCTTTAGAGAGAGTTTACTGTAGTCTTATTCAATGACTCATTTTAAGGCAAAAAAGCATTAAATGTATGTACCTCAGCAGACTTTGCTAGGCCTCTACTTCTACTGTAATCAATCCTGGGAATCATCTTTAGTGTCACCTATACAGTGCAAGAGTAATCATTACCCTAACTGAAAATTTATTTTTTCTTGAATAATTAGGGCTAGGAGACAAAGAAAATTGAGAATTAAGCTACAATCAGGGACAAAAGTAGATGGCACACTTGTTTAAAATGGGTGCTTTTAACAATCATTTAATTTATTTACTATTTCATTCCTTTTAAACGTCGTAAATCCCCTCACCCCCTGAATCAATGTTGTCTGAAGTAATAGAAAGACTTGAGGGTCCAAAATACAACATTGATTTTGGGGGGAAGGGGTTCGGGTAGACAGGGGAAAAGAATAGGTATGTCCACTAGGCAAAAAGGGGCCATTTAAGGAAGTGTCTCAACACTTTTGCAGGTTAAAAAATTTTGACCTGAATGTAATTTCAACCTGTAACATTATATGCATGAGCATGTATGAAAACATTTTTTCATACAAAATTATACTATTAGTAAAATAAGTTGTCCAAAACTGTAAGAAATGTTTGAAGACAATTCTGGTTTTTCTTCAAGCAACATAACAGGATTAAAAACTTCTTTCATATAATTCTTCACCCCGCAGTTCTCATATATGATTTATTCATAACTTCAGAAACAATACAAACATCTTTAGGAAAGATTTGCAGGAATATAAATATTCCTCTGGCTTACTTGATTTCTTGCAGTGTTCACAAAATCCACCTGTGGAGAATTGTAAAAGAGAAAACTGTAAGCTAAGCTAAGAAAATCATTAACAATACTATTTTATAACAG